>OY735198.1:90022366-90044866 GCA_963457665.1 Thysanoteuthis rhombus
GTACCTGCATATACAGTTGTGTTTTCTAATCATCAATATCTATATTCATGTAGTAATTGTGTGCCATGCAGAGATGGGGCAATATATTCGTCCAATTTGATGTCCTAATGGAGGTTCTTGAAATATTTTTCAATATTTCCAGTTCATATATGTGCATATGATTGTTTTGTTTCTGTATGGTGATCCAACAGAACGGAGATAATTCAACAATTGAAAGGTGGAAAAACATTTGAAAGAAAAAAAAAAAACAGGTTTCATATCACGTTTTTGCGCATTTCGATGTCACCACGGAAGATGTTTTGAAAAAGTGGTGGCAATCACCGAAATGTATGAAGATCAGCCAATGGTATTATAAAGATTTTCGGGATGTAACGTCTGTTTTTACATCTTGAATATATATATATATATATATATATATATATATATATATATATATATATATATATATATATATATGTGTGTGTGTGTGTGTGTGTGTGTGTGTGTGTGTGTGTGTGTGTGTGTGGATTTGACTTTGTTTTTCCTAACACAACAAAAACTATCCTCACAAAGTTTAGAATAGTAAAAACAGGAAATCTTTACCATGATTTAATATCACCAGATGATAGCTATTCATGTTAATAATTATTCAGCGTGATTCGAAATCACAGGACTTTTACCTATTGAGACAAATCGACAAGTCTGAATTTTTGAGATGAGGTATTGTTATCATTTCTATTATTATTCGGACTATCCTCATCTTGGTTGTTTTTCATACTAGTATGAAAAATAACCAAGATGAGGATAGTCCGAATAATAATAGGAATAAATCGACAAGTATTCAATATCTACCAAATTCATCTGACAGATGAACAAGGGCTTACTTTAGTCCAAGTAAATACATTTATTCAAAATACTTATATATTTTTTGTTTCATTCAAAATAGAAAAATTCTGGGAATCAACGTCTTTCGGAATAGTTGTGGTTGTAGTAGAGATTGAACCTTCATTTGCCAGGCTTGTTTCCGGGTTGGTTTTGTTTAATGAATGTATGCGTTTAACGGGTTATATGTATGTATCGTGATCCTATTTCTATATGGTTATCGGTTTTATGTGCACGTTTATGTATGGCTATGAGTGTAGGCCTATGTTTATTTTGAAAAGTACCAACTTGATAGTATAAAAGGAAAAGCATTAACAAATGAAAAATCTGATTTATTCGCGGATACGGTATGATAAAACAATATAAATCTTCAAAAACAACAACCAGTTTCTATAATAACTAAGGGCATCAATACAACAATATAAAAACGAAAAAAAATAACGAAGCCAGGATAACATAAATAATTTTGAAAAAAACACTGACAACGAACAATATAACCATAGAACAACATAAAAATGAGGATCTAAAACAATATATTCGAAAATATGAAGTGTAAAATGCAATAACAAATAAAAGTTATCAATATGTGGCCATGCTATAAAACGAGAATAGAAAAAAAAAATAATAAACAGCAAACAACTCCTCGGAGAACAAAGGATTTTAAAATAATGAACGAGAAAACGGAAACAAAAGTTAAAAGGAATATGCATTTTCAGGCTGAGGTGTGATTGGATATTCCGTTGATGTGATTAGAAAGAATGCAACCGCAATATGTCTTGAAGCCAATGAATGTCATGATCACTTGATAAAATGTTCTTTGAGTGATTTACGAGACAAAGCGTTAATCGCATCAAAAAATGTTATGTGTAAAAAGAACAACAAAGCGGCCAAGGCTAACATAAAAGGAACTAGCAACTCTCCACAGCTGAGGCCAGAATCATTATAACTCCTGAATTAGACAACAATCCAAGCAACCTCCGTTATAGGGACTAGTGCTAAATTATTAACATTTAATTTACCACAACATCCATTAAGGAGCGTCAAAATCAACTTTGTACACTTTTACCGCAGCCAAATAATAGACTTCGCAGTGCCTGCCGACTACAGACTGAATACCAAAGAGACTGAAAAGCTTGGAAAATGCCAGGACTTGGCAAGAGAACTGTAAAAATATGGATCATGAAGACAAGTATAGTACCAATAACAGTTGGCTAACTCAAACTTGTACCAAATAGATCAAAAACAATATTAGAGATAAGAGCAGATTGAGACTATGCAGATCCCGGCATTCCCGAGGTCTGCAAGAATGCTTGAAATATGACGTATGCAAACCCCAGTCATAAACGATGGTTTTACTGCTAGGATAAAAAGTAAAGCTTGAAAAGTCGAGACTGTCGCTGAAGTCACTGATTGTAATTAATCTCAGGTCCCCAGCCCCCAGCCCCTTACATATCAGAGCAGTGCATGTGTAAGGGGCTGGGGGCTGGAGACCTAAGATGAATCACAATCATTGACATCAGCGACAATCACCTGGCAACTTGTGAAAATTTGTGAACCACTGTGCTGCTGCAGGTTGCGGAGATGAGAGAAGGACTGGAGACTTGAGAAAACTTTCTGTCACTCAGTCGTCAGTGTCGACTACCACGCAATAATAATTGCGATGTTAAAAACGTCAATAGTACCACTACCCTTAAAATCAATAAAATAGCAGCAACAGAAAAGATTGGTGGCAATGATAGAATGTACACTTCGAACTGTGTTAAATAAAAAAAAGACATTGAGGATATATTGGGACTATGCAGACCACAGTGTTTATGGGTTCAGCAAGAATACAAGGGGAGATTGGAATTCTAAGACACTACAAACCTAAGCACTGTTGTACAAAGTGAGAGAAAGACTGGAGACCTGAGAAGATTTACTGTTAACCAGAATTTAGCGATCACCAAACGTCTTAAGTGAAATTGCAAGCTAAAACGCAGTTTTGAACTACAGCGACGAGGAGGGCTTGAACCTTGAGGGAACTTGTTGTCACCCAGTATTCAACGAATAATTTTGCTGCCGTCGTAATTAGAAATGAATGATCTAAAAGCCCAACAGGAGATGTTGCCTTCCCTCGGTCTCTATGGATACTTAACAGTAAGCCAAGGTTTGGCTTGTTATGATTGAAAAGCCCGATTCCCGAACAATAAACTCAGATTCTCAGTTCTCTATGTGTTGTAAAAAAAAAAAACAAAAAAAAACAAAACATTCTGGAAAATTCTGGAAAAATCCATTTAGCGGAAATTCTTTAATTTCTGTGATATTTGATAACAACGTAATAACCTAACTGCTTTCCGACATTAAGCACAATGGTATTTGTAATAAAATTAGTTGTTATTATCATTGTGTAATTAGAAATTATTAGTATCTTATAATTGGGAATTAATCATTTAAGCTATAAGACGACTCAATTTTGAACCACTGCACGCTTTCCATTTTTTCCACATTAGAATTCTGAATTGTCCTTAATATATTCAAATTGCCTGTTTGTGGGTGTGTGTGTCCAATTTCTAAAATCACTATACCAAGTTCTCTTTCGTATTAGTCTCCATAGTTGCTTCACTGCATCGGCGGAGTCCATTAATCCTTTGTTCAAGATACGTTAGTTTCTTCTTCGGTTGAAAGCAGTTGAAATGTTAAATTTGATCACAATAATATCTATGATAATAGAAAGAAAATACGTCGGAATTGAACAACTCAGATTTTTTTTAAGAAAAGAGATTCCACCATACTGACTGAAAGATTTTCCGAAACATACCGAACCAACTGGAAACGTGAGAATATCCGTTTTAAAATGCACAACGTAAAAAATGAACACGCTTACGTTTGTAAAACCAGCGATGTTGCTCAGAATATCGTGAATTTTGTGCTACAGTATTAATCTCGAGGAAACACTGTACAAAGCCAAACAAGAATGATTGTATCATGGGCAAGTCTTATTTGAACATCTTTCTCTATATTCCGTCTTATTTATATTGTTTTCCTATGTAATGCAACGTTTATATCATGAAACATACGTTATTGTATCCAGATTAAGGGAGTTCACTTTCAACATATACTGCAGAATTGAAATGTATGAGTAATTAGCTTGTGATTGCTCTTCGTGATTTGTACCCTCCAGTAGTTCTCTTGGCTTCAACGTTCTAAATTGTGAAAAATACGGCTGCATTTATTTTTATACACCCTGTAAAAATGGTAAGAGCTGAATGTTGATTAAGAAACTAGCATTGAATAATGTGGCCCAGGTGTAGGATGCTCGCAAAAGGCCAACCGAATGGTGCATTTCGGGCACTAAATGCAGTAGGAAAAGACTTAACTCAGATGAACAGACGAGATAGAAAAGTTGCCAACAAGTCACGAGTGAGGTAATGGCTGATGATATATATATATATGATATTTATATATTGTACGGAATATGCATATATATATATATATATATATATATATGGGGAGAGAGAGAATAAAAGGTTAGCAATATATAACCTCAACCTTCTGAATATCACTGATATAATAGCGCCTAGACTTTCTAAAAAAATCTAATAATCCTCCAGCAATTCAAGTATTCTTTTCAAATCATAGTATTTGTCCCTGCACGAGTTTGGAAAATTGGCTGGATTTGTGATTTATTCCAAAATGTTCCAAATTTCCTCTTCAATACTTCTCGTATTTTTTTTCATTTCAAATATAGTGTTGAAAATTGAGTATATGGAAAATTACCAAATTGGACCCCGTACGCCAGCAAGAAATCGATTTAATCTAGAGTACCGTTCTAAAGTGCAACAAAACTGATATTTTTCCAAAATTCTGCAATAATTGCAAAGAAAAAAAAACGAATAAAGAAATGACCCTGACAAATATTCGATCCAATCATGAAAAAACCATAACAGGAATCCAAATTTACGATCGTCCTTATATTTCAAATTTCCAAAATACCCAGTAAATCAAACATAATTTTCATTTAGAATGAATAGATGGCTAGGTGTGTGTACTCAGTGTCAGTGAAATTGATTGCTCTTTTACCAATACAAATATACAGAAGCGATGTTTTTTTAAGAAGGAACCCAATACTTCTTCAGAAGAAGACACTGGCTTCACTTCCAACACACACTGAGACGTATGTCAGCGCTTATAATATCAGGTATCACTGATCATTCTTTTTCTACCTTTGTTATTTTTTAACTTACTGCTTTGCCAATCGAAAACAATCCGTCTTTTAGTTATTTCTTTCGTTGATTGATATCGTTCATATTGTGTTTCGACCATCCAATTTCATTGTCACTTCCCCGTCGTTGGTCGGGTTCATGTTGTTGACCAGCTCTTGTTGACGCTCATAGATCTTCAGTGGGAATGTCTTCGAGGAAGGCAAAAACAAGATTTCTATATCGTTCCACTCGGACATATTGCTTCTCAACTTCAAATGCTCAAACAAACACCAGGAAGATCAAATAATAGCTGGTAATAGGCCCAGGAAAGATAAGAAATGTAAGCTCCATTTCTAAGCCACCTGACCCAACATAATATCCCATCCAGTTCCAGCTGTCGTGAGCTGTCTGACTTCATATCGACCCCTCTTGTTACACCCTTGTAATAGAACTTATATCAACTGGCTAACCTGCTCTGCCCCTTTTATCCGAGTCTGATGATAACGACGATGGTGAACTTTGTGATCTACTTTGATATATCCGTCTCTTCACTGTGAGGCATGGGTTGACTAGCAAACATTGCAGACAATCAATAAAGTAGTAATTTCGATCCCCAATAAGTTCCTATGTGATACTCTTGCTTCTGATAAATACCCAAATCATAATGACATACCGAATGTTAATTATTCTGTTCTATCTTATGAAGAGCCAATAACCATTGCCGAGGGGTACAGTGCCCCTTTTCGTTTCGGTAAGCCATGGTTGAGTCATACAAAATACTTCAAAAATGCTTTGCTGTTCACTTAACACAAAAAGTAGAATTTGAGCAGCATGAAAAAACACCAATGATAGTTACTTCAACAATCCTAGTGTTTGGTCATGGTACCAGGGTAGGGAATGGAAGACCAAAAATCGCCCGTATTATCAAACTCCAATTCCTAATGTACCAACAAATTATCGTTGATCGACCTTTCTTTTTCTTTCTTTCTAATGTTCCTTTTCTGTCGTCATATGTTCCTCAAAAAATGACCTATCAGCACTTTTACAACTGGAATCTAAAATATAGAACTTGTAACTTGTACCAAGTTGAAGCGGAGTTAGAAAGACGTAAAATAAACTCAATGAATATTTACTGAGTTGATGGAAATTTTCCAGCATATTAGTGACAAAATCTTTTATTCATATAAATTCATAGCAGCATTATTCAGTCATCAAAACACGTTCGCTGGCTTCCTATGAAGTTACACCAACTTTCAGCGAAATTGTATATTCCATCCGAAACGATTCTGCTTTTCATTCAATCAATTCGTCCAAGAATCCTCCGATGTCTTTGATTGATGGAACTGCTAACAAAACAAGAATTGTTGCATTGAGCGAATCTGGAAGATATTCAGAGAGTGCACACCTCTGCCAACAGTGTAGACTAAATATTCTCGGGTCCACGCCAAATCGTAATCACTTCTTCCTTAGCCCATAGTCCATCCTTCCTTGAAATTCATTGAGGACTTTTGTAGACATACCGTGATCAGACATTAACGATGACATATGTATGGAGAAATGGAATATATATATATATATATATATATATATATATATATATATATATATATATATATATATATATATATATATATATCAGAGTCAGACTTTGGGATTCACCCACAAATTTAATTTCTTATCCTATGGTCCACACTTTTACGGAATTTCAAGGGAATTCATCGATGACATCTGAATTTTACGAGATATGATACGGGGTCGACCGATATCAACGATGTAGGGGAAATAACAGTGCATAGATCTGCTTTAACTCAGAATATGTCCATTTGCATTTAATCACCCACTCTTTTACAAAGTTTCTTTGGAATCCTCCCATAACTTTTGCAGTTATCAAATGTGCAGACATCCATACAGCTCAAACTTCTTTGGTAAAGGAATGAGTGTTTTTTTCTTTTTTTTTTTTTTTGCTTTTCTTTCTTCTGAAAGTGAGAAATCTTCAAAAAAAATTCTCCGCTCATGGAAGAACTTCCCAACCAAGATCTATGGATGTATTTGCCTTTAAGGACGATTATTACTATGTAGTTTGATTACCAGTCGACTACTTTGTCCTGAAAAAAAGATATTCTCTGTTCAATGCGTCATTCAAACTAACCATTAACTCACCGTAGTGTTAAGCAGTAAGAGCTTGATTCATTTGATTTGAATCCACTCAAATTCGGTTTTTCCTACAATTACCAGCAAGTCAGATGATGTAATTCTGAGCTACAATGTTTAGAAATGGAAAGAAAAAACTTAAAAGAACGGTTGTTTATAGGCGACACTACACATGGTTTATATTCTAGGATACTTTATCAACTTGTCAAGTCTAGTGTGGCATAAGGCTATTGCGTTGGGACATTCTAACTAAATGAATGCATTAACATTAGTAAAAGAGATTACCTCTGTAATTATATCTATTTATCTACTAGTTAATCCCCGTTGGAGAAATATGGATATTAAGGTACTCCTCCGATTCAGAAATAAAGCATCCGTATCAAAATCTCTCATGAGTCGAAATGGCATAGAACGAAAAAGAAATAATCATTTACTTGGGAACATTTTTGAGCGTCTCAATTACCCCTAACATCATAGAATGGTATGTTAGCCTGAGTTTTCAAAAATCTTGTCAGTGAAAGGTGCAAGAGACTGGACGGTTGAAGAGAAAGATATTTTCCCTTTTTTCCATACATTCATGAATACACTTATGTCCGTCCACTCGATATCTCAAGAAGTTTTGGATGTATTTAAATAATATTTTTTGTCCAAAGTGGGTCATGAGACATTAAATTTTGGAGCGGATCCAGATATATTTTCTGATTGAGTTAATCTTCGTCATTGGCAGAGACGAACATTCTCTAAGTGAACCTTTGTTCTTGAAGTTTTCCAGTTCACCTCTTCAACTAAACAAACATAGCATATCGAATTTCATGACAAACATTTCTTGATTCACACAGTTACATCAACTTGTGTGAGTGTATGATTTGTATTCCTTTCTCCATAACAACGCATCATATTTATTCTCAGGGCTTTTCTTATGGTGAACATTGTTCCTGTTTTTTTTTTTTTTGTTTGTTTTTTGTATCAGCAATCTTGTTACCTTCAAGTGGCAAAAGTTATTTTTTGTAACGCAAAGGATAAAAAGTCACACATAAATAAGTGAATATGACTGTATAAGTGATGCAAATTTCGTCATGAGATTCGATAAGTTGTGTTGTTTTGATTGAAGAAGTGAACATGAAAAAATAACTGTGCAGAATTAGGTTCACTAAGAAAGCATTCACCTCTGCCAACGATGCAGACAAACTCAATCGCAAGAAAAAAATTCTCGATCTAAAATATAATCACTTTTCCAATGGTCCATAACCAACACTTCCACGAAATTCGATTAAAATTCATCGACAACTTCTTGAGATATCGCGTAGACATACGCAAATGAATACTTACATGTATGAAGAGAATGGGTTTAATATCACTGAATCAAAAACCAAATTCTTTGATCCATCCACCCCCAAATCTAACCAGTGCTTAGCAGCCAGTTGCCTAGCTGTCCCTTAAAAGTCTTTCAAATTCATTGACATTGTTTATTTTATGGACTGACAGGACAGGAAATACAGGGAGGGGTACATTACCTCTTCAAGCTCAATGACAGAAGATAATGAATATTCACATACAGACAGACGAAGGCGCTAATTGGAAGATTACGTGTTAGGTGAAGCCGAAGCAATTACAAGAGAATATTTTTTCAAATGAAGCAATTTTCAAATGTGAAAGATTTGAAATCATACTTGCTGAGGCGTGTGATTGAAATGTATAACACCACTGACGCACATTTACACACATATACATATATATAGACCAACACACATGCAAACATACACATACACGCATGCTCACAAACAGACAGACAATGTCCTAAAAACACACGCGCTCACACCGATTCAAGCAAACAGAGTGACACACATAGACACATACACGCACGTACATGCATCGGCACACTCTCACATGAGTACATGCACACATACATGCACATACACTCACATACACTGACACACACGTACATACAAGTACACATATACCATTCCACACAGATACACACACACAGAGACACTCACACAAATAACTGATCTATTGATAAATGTAGTCTCCTGTTTTACGGAAGATCATAGAACTTCTTCGGTTCCATGAAAAACGGCGAAAGCGAGAATTTCCTTCAGCTTTTGTTTTGCAGCCAGATTCCATAGAGGCAGCATACACTCTCTAACTCTCACTTACACCCAAATCATCTGTACTTGTCTATTGATTTTTTTTCTGTTTGGAAGACTTGGAATAAGCATGGTATTTACGTTGTCCTCTCTTTAGCATGACATGACATAAAACGTTCTTTGAGACACAAAACTGCTATGACTGAAATCCCATGATCTGCAGTTAAAACCCCTATTGTTTTCATGAGTGACGTATCTGCTAACGGACGTAAGTCCGGCAGAATATAAGTCGCTATATTTTTTTAATTTTTTTTTTTTAGAGAAAAAGTAGGACATCACTTTTTGGAAACGAATATTCACATGAAAAAAAAAAAGTTTTTCCTGCTCTAGTAAACATAGCAAATACGGAAGAAAAAAGTCAATATCTATCTTTATAGAAAATTACTATTTTTACGGAAAATTACTAAATCAATGAATCATTCCAAAATTTTTCTCCTAAGTGGTTTAGCTATGTATTCCGATAAATATTGCATAGGAAATTTTAAAAAAAGAAAACGACAATGCTGTGTCTATAATGGAAAAGACATCATCCAAAACTTCAATTTCATTGTAGACTTGCTCTGTTAATCTTGCTTTATATTGCACTTATTTTCTTCTTTTCGAATGAATGTTTGAAATCAATAACCCGAAGAAATTATCTGCAAAGATGATTATTTTACTTGGCTGGAAATCTTAGCAAAATGAGATAAATATATTGTGGCAGAATATATTAGAGGAGAACGAGTGAATATATTGATAAAATATTTATGAGAATTCGGTTTTAATTTAACAGTAAATTTGTTTCAGTAAGAGAATCAACAGTTTTGAATGTAAGAGGTACTTCTATCAGCAAAATTTTACCCCTGGCTACAAGATACTAAAGTCAAGAACAGAAGAAAACCAAAAGTTCTTCGTTCATTACATAAGTACATTGACTTGATATGGGTTGGTCTCAGATCATCTCTACTGGAAGATCAGATAAGTATCAAACAATGGCCAGCAACAAAAAAAAACTACTGGTCATTGGAAATTATTCTTTTTACATAATTCATTAACATAGGAGTAATATATCAGACCAATTATCGTAATAGGTTCAATGAACATTGAATACAATGACAACAGTCTGCGACATGACGTTCATCCCGGTGTGTGTTTTTATTTCAAATGATCAACCCGTAAATCTCTGCAAAAAAACATGAAATGATACATTTCGATCAAGATGTTTATTCATTTTAATAAAAAATACTCAAGTCATTTACCTGTAAAGTGTATAGTTTGGGGTGTTGCATAGGAGGTATTTTCATCGGTAAACCTTTTACCCTTGAGTGGAAGAGTTATAGACTATGAATGATGAATATATATATATATATATATATATAACAAACTACATTTTTGGCATAAGCAACATGATAAGGAAGAGAGTGTTTGATCAGAACCGCTGGGGTGCCATGGTAATTTAACTACTGTATTTTTCAAATCAACAACTGATGATTCCAACAAGAGACAATTTATACAATTTACCATTTAAACAAAGTATAAGGAAAAGAGGGGGAAAACAGAGAAAATTACATAGATTGCATTGACAGATATTTGGATTTGGGAGACTGAATTGACACAAGAAAATCTATTGAAAAAAGTTCTTATGTTTTCAATACTGAAAGCTTTCTAGACAATTTATATAAGTATACATACATACATGCATACATATATATATATATATATATATACATGTGTGTGTGTATGTGTGTATGTGTGTGTGTGTGTGTTTGTATGTGTGTGTGTGTGCGTGCGTGCGTGCGTGCGTTTGTGTGTGCCTGTGTGTCTGTGAGTGTTTGCGTTTGAAAAGAGAAAAGGTAAGACTTGAGAGATCGTCATGCGTATTAGCTTGGACAATAGACAACAATTGAATTGCAACCCCTGACAGGATTACATCCAGCCTTATTTCAAAATGTCACGTGTGTACAGTATAGTTGAGCGATCAGATACAATAGGTGCACAGATCCGGACCACATTACAATTCATCTCGATCAACATGAGACCATTTCGCTGTAGCCTACAATAATTCACGCTGACGTCTGTTGTAGAAAAGTCGTCATGTCTTCCCCTTGCCTGGTTTCAAAGACGTAAGCCTAAGCCATCTGTCATGGATTTTCCGATGCAAGAAACGAAAGCATGCTCATCATCAAAACACACAGCAACAGGGAAACAGACAGCTACCCACGCGTAAACATGGAGGCAAGGAAAAAATATCGTCTTTTTACCATAACCTGGAAAGACATGGTTACCGAGCGGAAAACATTTCAGTGAATAGACTCAGCAAGCTAAGTCTGAACTGCAGCTGAGACAGTATCCATTCACATCGTGATAACACCATTGAGGAAGGCATGAATCCGTCCTCCATCCAGATATTGGGAAAATAGTCAATAGTGTAATGAGTGACACCACTTCAGGTGTTTGTCTCCTTCAGTTCCAATTCACAAATAGCAAACAGGCCAAGTAAGAAGTAATATGATAGTTGGAGCCCAATCAGGGACAAACAAAGTCGATGCCAGCACGAGGTCACTACTAACTTAAAACTACTTAAAACTAAGTACTTAAAAAACATGAAATGGTAGTAGGCTGTTCATGTTGCAAGAATTCAAGACAACAGATAGCTATCAAATGCGAGTTTGACAAGCTGAAGATGAGATTAACTAACTATACAAATTCAGGAAATAGTGGCTTCGCAATGCCCACGATAGAAAGTTCTGGCTAAAATTGGCAAAGATCTAGGTTGTTACCGCTATCGATAATGATGAAATGATTTTAAACTTCGCTTTTCACTACATCACATACACACACAATCGCATATATATATATATATATATATATATATATATATATATATATATATATATATATATATATATATATATATAATCATAAATGATGAAGTTGAATCAGGTGTAGCATTTTTTGCCGCTATTACCTAAGCAAATAATGTAGATATGAAAAAATGATGCGCGTAAATGGACATGTTCTCACTTTTTTCAACTTCAATCTTTTTGACTTAGCAGTAATATAAAACATTTTTCTGATGGAACAAAAGTCAGGGAGAATGGGATTCATGACTTCCATGGGTCCTCTGGGTGACTTGAATAAGAATGATCATGTCTGAAAGAAATTCTGCAGATTCAATTTCCGGTGACAATCGCCCTCACCTCATAAACATCAGATAGAGTGAGGAGAAGAAGTATTTGGGCACTTGCAATATACGCACATTGTATGTTTGGAGATATGTATTAATTTCATTACTAAGTATAGATATATGTAATCATAAATCATCAATGTAAATTTTAAGTAAATAGTATTTGAAATATGTTAAATTATCATTTATAACTTTACAAGTGTCCAAATACTTATTTCCCTCCACTGTCTATGGTAGCAATGATCTCCGTGATGATGACTGCTGATTTCAATGTCGATAATTTTTCATTCTCAAAGATAATGTGCCTTTATCCAGTAGGCTGTTAGCTGGCATCTGGGACCTGCATCTGATGTGCCAGTTTTAATGCGGATGACGCAGGTGTTAAGAACTAACATAGCTTCTCCTAGATAATCAGTATTTCAACCGGCTTGTGCTATTTCAATGTGTCTAGTTAAACCTGACTGCAAACGGGAGACTTGATACACAGAGGCCTGTCTGTCTTGCACGTGATTTCAAATCATTTATACTGTCTGCCTCTGACATTAAGGTACATTCTTCGTGCAGAGGGCAGAGTATATACATACGTACATGCTTTCATGCATGATCACTACTTCTATCTTGGCCAAATATTCTATTAATTGGCGACATAGCAAAGACAAAGACGTCTGCAGAGCAATGTTGTTCCTACGTATAGTACCTAGTATTCTCAGGCGGTCACCCATTTACGTAATGACCAATCTTGATGTCTACAAGAACTGATCATATATATATATATATATATATATATATATATATATATATATAGACGTACTATGAAAAGTTTCAAGAAATCAGTTAATGCAAGAGGCTGTGGTGTCATTTGTTTTCTTTTAAATCCACTGTCCCTTGAATACAAGCGCCACACATCTTTACAATTACCTACAGATATAAATACACTAAACACTTTCCTAGTCTTATCAAAGTTCCGTTGTATGACAGCATGCAAATAGCATATATATGAAAATTTCTGGTCACATACCAAACATTTAGTCGCCGATGTCTGGCATTAGTAAAGTAAAGTGAAATTTAGTCACCAGCTCTTGGGAGGCGGACAGCTGTTGCCTGACACATTCTGATAGTAAAGGAATGGCCATAGAGATTACCCCTCTGTCTTGCCAAGTTCGGTTCATCATTCAAAGCTAAACTTGTCTCAAAAAAATTGCTAAAATTGGCTCTATTTTTCATAAAATGTTTTAGATGTAGTTAATTATAGTCCAACTATCCAATAAAATAACTATACATTAGGAGCTGGGGACAAATTATTAATGAGGAGTGTTCATTTACCTTTCTTGAAATTACTAATTGTAATTTTCGAATGGCCAGAATTTTGCTTATCATGGATTTTTTTTATCAGCTAAATTGGGAAAAGGTCAGTGATATCTAGCCAGAAAATGACTAATTTGCGAACCCTGTGGTCTCTAACAAGATGTTGACCGACGACGATGCGGTAAGTAGAAGATAGAGAAGGCGGATTATTTTGGAAAGTCTAGCAGAAACTTTAATAATTTTGACGTTATCTCAAACAGCTAAAGACCTTGACGTATGTCAATACGGCCAATCGACTCTCTCAGGATTATATCCGACGGCTGTGATCTGAATCGTCTGAAATTCTTAGATTAAGCACTGTCATGATTCCTTGACACTGACACAGAGCTGGATCAACTATGTAGCAATAGTAACTTACGCCTAGGGCTCCGCATTTCTAGGTCCCCCGCGCTAAATACTTGCTAACTACCAATATTGTTTCAGGGATTCTGCACTTCTACTATTACAGTATTGACAAACTGTTTTCAACTGTTATGAGTGATGTGATGTTTAATGTTAACGATTTTAAACAATCATCACTTTTGGATAGGGTTATTTTTCAAACACTGTGAGCAATGGGCGTGTGACATCTGTGTAATACATGTACGACATAGGAATAGGGAAATATTTGAAACGGAAATCATAGCTGCAGTGTAAGACCTCTACAAAATGTGAAAAAAGTCTTTTCTTTTTTAAATATGTGCTGCGGGTAGATTGAGGTGTGCTGCATTCGGTTATGATCTTTTTCGGTCTAGGACGTGTAGTTCTCAAGTAATCAGAGTAAATTCATGCATCCATCATATTTTATAGTACTGATCATTTAATTTTTTAAAACTGGGCTTACTCTCGTACTTTTCCCCAAACATGTATTGTACGATGAAGTATCAGTAATCATTGAAAACAGACGCGACTCGCTATTCAAGTGGCATCTATTGAGTGTTCAACCATGTAAAATATCAAATCTATTTTGTCAGTTTTGATATCAAATTGCATAGAAGAAATATGTATATATATGTACATATATATATATACTTTCAGGAAATGGTTATTACTTTGAAAATTTATGTGTACTTAAACTATTTTCAATGCAGACAATCATATTGTGAAGAAATAGAAATAAAAAGTGTAGACAGTGAAGAAACAAAATGGGAATTTGGCGATGAAGTAGTTATTTGGCTTTTTTATATTACAGAGAGCTTGTTTAGCTCAATGATAAGGGCAATGTCACGTCGAAGCGACTATCTATCAGTCAGAGGGTCGATTCCTGAAGCAAAACATTTTTAATAGTTTATTCTATTCACATTGTCTCTCTCTCTATATATATACATATATATATATATATATATATACAAAAAGACCAACATAGGTTTAGACTGGCCCTGCATCATTACATCCCATCTTCTACTGGGTCTCTTCCCAACACACACATATGCATAGACACACATTCATATATATATATATATATATATATATATATATATATATATATATATATATATATATATATATATAGACACACATTCATATATATATATATATATATTTGAATGTGTGTCTATGTATATGTGTGTGTGTGTGTGTGTGCGCACGCGCGTGGGCGTGGGCGTGTGTGTATGTGTGTGTTAGTGTTAAATGTTCGACCTTTAATTTTCGTTCTATCCTCTGGAGGGTACCTTGCAATTTTTCCTATAGCCTCTTGTATTTTTTGTGTTTTATGAATGTTAGTTTCAAATATGAAAATTTACAGGTTAATTTTTCTGTTATCAACAAGAGAAATACTTACTGACCAACCTCAAGTTCCCTTTCAACTTCGGGTGAAGTTCTATTTTTGTAACAAACTTGTCTCAACACAGAAGAGCTTTGCTGTCAATTAGCTATTCCCAGCAGTTTATGGCGTCAAGAATTGAACAATTCTTTTCCTGATGCTCTTAAACTTACTCTTTTTATGCCTATCAGCGTCATGAGATGGTCCTGTTTATTTTAATATTTTTCAGCATAACAACATGTTATATCTGTTTTTAGACGTTTTTCCATCTATTTTTTAACTGGTTTAGAATACAAAGGCTGGGGGTAATAAGTATTTGAACACTTGCAAAATTAAAGATATCCATTTGATAAATTTCTGATGTTCAAATTTACTTAAGATTCACACATGCATTTCGATATAAAATTAATAATCACAAAGAATCATACTTGTTTCCGAGCATACAATACATGCAGATAAAAGTTTTTACAATTCTCCAAATATTTTTTTCCTGCGACATACATTTCAGGAAATCTAACAAAACTAAAATCCGCTACCACTATCATTAACTTTTATTACTTTTTATCCTCATCTCAGCTTTAAGCATTTTAGCAGAACTTAACTAAGGACATCAATCCAAAAATAATCTTTAAAAAAAAACCCGATGATGATACTATAAGTTCAGGAAACAAAACAAAGATTTCACAGACAAATTGGTGCAATGTCTAGACTTGGTTAGATTTGGACTTCTGTGAGCCTGCAAATGCGCTGTCGACTGAGTTCTTGATGCAGTGGCGTCGTTAAACCCGCCTTATTTCTGACAAAAGGGAACTAAGTTTTAGTCATGCCAAGAGCTTATTCTAAATATCTGATCTATGCTCATTATTCACTAGATAAACGGACTGAATTGGAATGATAATGAATATGAATAGCAGTCAATGATTAATAACTATGATTTAAAATACTTCATCCTACCATAAAATAATAAAATAATTGTTTTAAAGAGACAAATATCGAAATTTAGCTTATCGAAATCATGGTCTCTCAATCTTTCTTCATTCATGAACCAATATGATGGAACAATCCCTGTTCAAATTGTTGTTGAAGTCGAAAGGACAGAATATAAAAAGTTATAAGACAAAAATAATTTCCTAAAATTGTAACGTATTCAAAATTCACGTTTAATATTATTCATTACAATGAAAATATCTTTAAATAAATTACGAAGACGTATCAAAGGCAACATTTATTTCCTTAGAATCAGTGAATATCGTCGAGTTGTTTTACAGTAGACACTGGAAGGTATTCATTTTTGTATGCAAGATGTAATGAAACCTCAGCTGTATGAACATCCAAATATTCCTTTAGCTCCCAATAAGCTTCATGGAACCCCTCTGGGAGTCGGGGACCCTAGTCTGAGAAGTGTTGGTCTAAACGACTGTGCTGTAAGAGTAAAAGGAGAAAAAACAATTTTTCTAAATAAGTCGTATATCAGATAAGGGCGCAAGGAAATAACGAAGTCGTTTTCTTTCTAAATAAAATCAAGATCTATGCGAAGAATCCTTGAAAACACGTATTTTTTCTTATCATCTACACAACACAAATACCCATCAGTAGACTAGTCTATTTTTATCGATCACATCTCGAATTCCTTTTCTTTTTTTTATTCATTTGTGGACAATTAGGATGTTTTGGGTGAACTTTTTTTCTCTCACTATTTATCTGTTTATTTCTATAATTTTTCTTCCTTTTTCGCTTTATTTTTTTCACGCTTTTTTCTCTCTTTTTGTTGCAGTTAATGTACAATACTTTCCCAATTTCTACGTTTATTTCCAACATCGTTTCTTTAAATACATCTTCATTATTCTTTTTGGAGACATGTCAAAATGAAGTCTTGGGTTCTTTTTTTCTTCATCTTTTTTTGCTTTTCTTTCATTTATTATTTTTTGGTCTTCGAGAAAATGTCCGCTTTGTCATTTGGTCAAACTTCAGTCCAAGCTGAAATTGACTTTCTTTTTCCCAGTAACCAGAACGAGAACCACCCTGACGGCATTAAGGGTTCAAACCCTTCACTGTTTATCTGTCTCATTACGTTGAACAAAACCAATCCATAACATTTAAATTTTCTTTCCGTGATTTGTAATCATGACCATGTCAATACTAGGTAGCTGTCTTACTGACAGAGCAAAACTGACAAATGATACATACCGACGAATGAAATTATCATACATACAACTCAAAAGATGCAATAACCATCTCCATTTGATTTTTCCTCATTTACTTCCTTTCCCATTTGGTCAATACAGTTTTCATTTCATATGCATTGGTTTCCCTCCTCTCCAAATCTCTTCAACGTATATATCCGTATATAGGTCGAGATTTGATGACCAACTTCTAGGCCCAAAACTTGGGGTCAACCTGTGCATGAGAAATTTACACGATTGAAATTTTAAAAGAAATTGGAAGGAACAGGGATAAGCCTTCGGTGTATAAAAATGACAAATATTCAATGGTTACTACAAGAAAATAATGAAAATCCTGAACAAATATCAATTATTGACGAGAACACGCGTAATGCCTTCAAAAGATAATCTTGATAATCTATATGCAATGATATATGATGTACATCCCAGAAGTTTGAGATCAACCGATGCACAATGCATCCTATAAATTGATGATTTCGTGATCATTAATCAAGGATAGACTTTTATACGGGATCGACTAATATACGAATACATACAATTTTAAAAATTCTTTCAAAAATTCAATTCTAATTCACTCTTACGTAATTGCATATTTCTCCTCATGGTCTAATTTGATTTTTATGGAACGTGTTATTGAATTTCGATATTTTCACTTCATTTTTGTCATGTTTGTACATCTCTATCTCTCTTTTTTTTCTGAGCAGTGTCTTGAAAAATTGAGCAATCTTGGCCACCGAAAGTAGTGCTCTTGGCCATACTATTTTGTCAATAACCTTGAAAATTCACATCTTTACCTCACCAGATCCTTTAATTTTTTGATATTTTTATTTCTAGAAAAGAAAAGCTCTCTTGATCCTTGTTGGTTATTTTTCACGATTTTATCTAAAAATTAAATTAATCATGATGAGGCTGATATCAAAGTTGAATTTTTTTTTCTTTTGAATAACTATTTTCTCGCATCATAGTTAGCATTTAGCGCAACACATTTTTCAAAACATTTATTTTTTTCAGTTTTTCCATGAAAAAATTCCTTATCCCACCATTCCCAAGGATCTTCAAGCAACTTCATAATTACAGAATTTGAGATAATTTTTTCATCTGCTCTAGGTGACTTTCACAGACTTTCGATAAATTGATTTTTTTTTCAGACCGGAATAAATGGTCATCAAAAAATGCATTAAGAAAGAAAATACACTGGATGAGTGAAACGTCCAAGCCAATTCAAAAGAATTTCGTTCGGTTATAATCTAAGAAATAAATGATCTTACCTAATCTTAATGGAATAGTTCGTCTTTTTAAAGACTGTTTTGCTCTTTAAACCCCTGGACCAGTTTCTGATGATTCCTAACATGAGAAAAAATTATACAACATACCATGATAACAAAGTATATGAGAGACAGAGAAAAAACACCGAGGGAAATTACATAAATTGCATTGACAGATATTAGGAAATGGGTGACTGAAATGACAAAAAAACATCTTTTGAAAAATATTTTTAATGTTCATAGCTTTCTAGACTATACATAGCGCCATCCGCAGAGAACTATTTCGTTGTATTACGACTCTTCAGTGTGGCTACAGACTAGACATCCACTCCAGTGCCACCAGATAGGATTAAAACATTTCCTCTAGAACTAGAGTTCGGCATTCTACCTCCTACGTAGAACAGCGTTGCATAGTGGCTATTTGCTGATTAGTGACCAACCTAAGAGTGCTCACCCCCCCCCCACCTGAAAGTCAGATCATTGATAACATTATCAAAGAATGGATAGATAGATAGATAGATAGATAGATAGATAGATAGATAGATAGATAGATAGATCAATATGTCGTTTGACAGTTTGTGCGGGTCTACAGTTACATACTTGCTATGGATGTTCTCTCGGATTTAGTATATGTCTTCGTTGCCAGCGGTATGGATGTATCGAAGGTGACTTACATTGATCTAGGAACCAAATCACCTCGTTTGGTGATTGGCTGGACAATCGATCCGTGTACACTTGTCGTTATATAGACAAAATTCGTTGCATATTCAAGAATTTCACTGATTGCTGGCCTAAAGAGGTAAACAGAATGAACCCGCGCAAATTATGTGTATTTGGACGAGAAGCCCTAATTCTTAGACTGTCTGCCAAAAATTAATGCACAGAGAAAAGGTGCTTGTTTGATTTTATGCATAAAAATGGTTTGATGATATAATGAATAAAATCTCATCCATATTAAAAAAACACACACACATATATATATATATATATATATATATATATATATATATATATATATATATATATATATATATATATATATATATATATATCAATCAGTTTCACGCGTTGAATTTGAGTATAAAGCCAGTGGTGCAATTGTCAGATCATTTGACTCTACCTTCAATACTATATATATATATATATATATATATATATATATATATATATATATATATATATATATAAAATTTCCTGCATACATTGTTGAGCAATGATCACTACCAAGTCTGAAATTAGAAAAAGCTTGAATGTTGTCTCATACAAACTAAGAGACTGATTTAGCAAAAACTTATATTACAATTTGAAACCTGAAGTCGAAACAAATGTTTAAGGGGAGTTTCATAAGAACCTAATGAAAGTAAATATTTACGTTTCCAGCTCTTAACATCTATTGGTGGAGCTTTTTCACATGAGACAAGCATAGCCAGACAGCCAGACTGCCAGGCAGTCAGACTGCCAGACAGACAGACAGACAGACAGGAAGACCAAATCATAAAAAAGAAAACTGCATTGACACTGCTAGAGACGGTTTTGGTTGACGGTTTCTAATAAGTACAAGACTAAAAAGGCAATTATATAAATAGCCATGTGATTTCTGATCATGAAGTGACAAAAATTATTCTGTATAAAACATTGGATTTAGCCCAGTGTTTTGCCTGATCATCTCAATGGGAAATCACAAGATGCAAACAAGAATGTGAATGTTTGCTTCTTGTTTTTTTTTCTTTTTCATCATTCCCCATTCAATTTTGATTCTATTTGTTTGGGTTTATATATTTGATCTTGTTAATAAGATTTGTTTATATTTTCGTCAAGGTCATCAGCCGTCAGCCAAACCTTATATACACTTTCTTTTCTGCTACACATATCAACTTTTTATTCTGTTCTTTATTGTAGGCTTTGTTCCCTATAATCCACCATATGATATCTGTATCTATATCTATATCTATATCTATATCTATCTATCTATCTATCTATCTATCTATCTCTCTCTCTCTCTCTCTCTCTCTCTATATATATATATATATATATATATATATATATATATATATATATATATATATATATATGTATGTATGTATGTATGTATATGTATATATATTTTCGTGTGTTTATTTGTGTGAGTGTGCATGTCGGTGGATGTCTTATATAAGACGGGATATAAATTCTCATCCAGATTATTGATTTCAGTAGATTTCGTTGTATCAACATAAGTATATATATATATATATATATATATATATATATATATATATATATATATATATATATATATATATATATATATGTACTACGCATTCATAAGTCAATAACTCATCATTGTTTCATCATAATCTCCTTCTTTTGCCAATACACCCTTCATTCTGGGCTGAATATTCATCTTGTTGATCGAAACTTATTCAGTGGAAACCTCAAATTTGAATCTAGCTTTAACAGTCTATGATTGTAGTCCCATTGTTCAACCCGTCCTGTGTTTATATCGGTTTTTTCTTTCAGAATAATGAACTGTTTGATCAAGCTGCCCAATTTTTGTTAATTTTATTCCATTCATCTCTGACTGCTTCCTATAATTGTTCAGGGTTCCCAATTTCCCTCCTACCAAGAATGCGCCCATATATTCTCTGAGGTGTTTAGATCTTTTGCAAGATAGAAAGTACTCAATTCAATTTGCCCCAGGAGTTTAAATGGAAAGCAATGTGTTCAATAGTCAAAATTTAGATATTTTTCATCTATATTCTAGATGAAGAACATCCAAATTTAGCCAACTGCGTCTAAGTCAGACTGCGGTTGGAGATTCCGCAGATTGCAGTTCTACTAGTATTTCTATCATTCTGTTTTCTTTCCATGTCTTTCATTGTTTTTCCCGTTTTCTTCTGTAACCAACGTTCTTATTCTCTCACCTCGATTGCTTCATTTGTATCTTTACATTTATCTTTCACCCACTTCATGCTCCACTCTTTCCTTGCTAAGTGACCGACGGGCAAGTTATCTTAACAGTAAACATGTTGACTCCAATGCTTCTTTGAACTTTTCACAAAACATATATATGTGAAATATAAAAAAACAAACTTTTCTCAACTACTTCTTGAAATTATATTATTTCCACATTCTTAGTTATATTTTATGCCCTCTAGACGTTTAACTTACTTTTAGCTTTTTTTTTTTTAGTTTCGTTTCTTCAACAATGTGTCCAAAAATGTGTGCATATTTGTCCATACTTTTAAGAGTATTGGAATATGCTTCTGTTTGTGCTTGTAAGCATTTGGCACGTTGCACTTTAAATGTGTTAATATCTGATCTGTAGCTAAGGCTGCTTATTTTCAATGTTTTAGTAATTGGTGTTATCTATATTAGCGGAACCCCAAACATCCAGCCTTGTACGATGATTCGGTACCATGAGAATGTTTATGTTGTCGTAATACAGGAAAACCTCG
>OY735198.1:90047366-90084866 GCA_963457665.1 Thysanoteuthis rhombus
CAAAAGGATGTGTTGATATACATTGAAAATTTTTCCCTCTTTCTTTTCTTCTACCAACCGACTAGAAAATAAGGTAGCGAATAAACACGTCGATGCACTGAAGAGCCCAGAAAGTCATAAATAAAACATACCTAATCCAACTAAGGCCGTGTGCAAATATATCAGTGGCAATTCAAATGAAAGTAGCTGTATGTTGGTTGTCCGGTGATCAACCAGTAGGGACTGGACGGGGAAGCCTAAAGACAGTGATCTAAATTGAGGAGGCGGGGCAAGTTAAGGGTGGGAAAAAAAGTACCAATGAGTGAATGAGACAAAATCATCGAAAACTAATGAAGAAGAGATATAAAATATATAGAAATGGTTGGCTTCAGTCAAGACTTTATACGTGTAATTGTATACACACATGCCTACACAACATTTTGTGCGGCTGAAAAAGAGAAATTTCATGAGACAATTGTTTTATCCATGATAATACATCACGAAAGTCAATTTCAGTCCATGTCAACATGCTCTTATATTATCATTCAATTTTAAGATCTTGGTGTAAGTTACATAGTCATATGTGTATTTATAATTGTAACGTTGGATAGTTTGATATAATACTTTTATTCACATATATGAGTTTATACATCTCTCTCTCTCTCTCTCTCTCTCTCTCACTCTCTCTCTCTCTCTCTCTCTCTCTCTCTCTCTATATATATATATATATATATATATATATTTATATATATATATATATATATAGTAATTGTGAATATCTACCTATCAATTTACTCTCGATCTCCAAGATTTTAACACAATCAGCGCAGGAAACTCGACAATGAAAAACAGTGTTATATATATATATATATATATATATATATATATATATATATATATATATATATATATATATATATATGTAGGGATGCTGACAATATGGAAAAGGAAAAAAACTTTAGACAAATCGTTACATCTGCTATAGGATCATACAAAGCCGAGGTGATTTGCAACCGATCCAAACACAAGCAATATTAGTCGTTATAATTCAAATGCTGACAACGCATTCGGTGCTGATTCAGTAAATTCACAGGGAATATTTTAGACCCTTTACCCACTTATGAAGACATTCTTATAGATCACTTTATCACCCCATGATTTTCCTGATTACCATCAACCTTTCCCACACCAACTACGTCATCAGGGTACTCTCATTATCTCCCCTAGAACACTTTATCTACTAAAAAGAACAACTGCTTCTCTGGAGACCTTTCCTCAAACCTTTCACCTCTAATATACGGTAATAAAAGCCCCAAATTTTCTCTACCCCACTACCATTCTGGAATTTCTGCAGTTTCCACCATTTTTCTCAAATTAACCTCTGGTTCTAAGCTCCCAGGAGAACATTTGCAAGGGAAACATATGTGAGCGATCACACTTTTTATTAAAAAATCTTAGATGTACCAATTAGTCTTTTCCCTTCTCCAGATTGTCAACTTCTCCACGTTTTTTCATTGGATCCATTTTCTTATAAACACTAAACCATTCTCTCCCTCTCTTCCCCGCTCTTTCAGTTGCATCCTCTTTCACACACACATACATACATACATACATACATACGCGTGCACACACACACACACACACACATATATATATATATATATATATATATATATATATATATATATATATATATATATATATATATACATACATACATTATACTTTGAGCTCTTCAGGCCTTAAACCTATGTTCTCACACGCTTGAGCGGTATAAATATTCAGAGACTATGATGTTCAGATGCTGAGGGAGTCAAACAAATACATTTATTAAAATCAAATGAGAGATTTTCACCGAAGGGAATAAAACAAATTGACATGGAAATTAACGATTCGAAACAATCCAGAACAGAGATGGCTTAATAAAGATGAGCTGGGCGAAAAAAGAATTGAAGAAGCGATCTGGGACGGAAAGTGTCGATAGGAAACGAGTTTGGTTAACACGAATGGAATGGATTTAGAATCGTAAATGCTCGTCTGAATAAATTTGAATTTCTGACGGAAATGGCCGAAGAAGGCCGATTTATAGGATTGAATGAGCTGAGAACGAGACTTCTCGATTGCTACGGAAACGAAGGAACGAGTAAATATTACAGATGATGGTGTCGAATGAAAACAAAACGAGCTTGAATGAGAATTCGATGTATTCAAAACGAATGAGTGTGCTCAATTAGGGAGATTCATTCATTTAGATTCTTCTGTAAGTGTTTTAACATGGACGCATCTGAGTGCTGAGAATATCTGTAACTGATCTCAACCAGGGATAATTAGAAAGACAGCGTTGTTTTCAAGGACCATCAATCAAATCTATCACAAAAAGTGACAACATAGGTTTCTAGAGTTTTTAAGCTAGCCCAGCTGTTTGGCTAGCTGATTGGCTAGATCAGTATCTATCACGTGTGCCAGCCTCACCCATGGATCTAGAGGGCTGAAACTTTCAACACTTACTTTTATTACGTTTGGGATATATGGTGTTTTAAAATCTTTGTTTCTTGACCCCCCCCCCCGACAAATTTAAGCGGATGGAATAATTAGCAATGTAAGTTCGCGCTAAATTGATACCTATTTCATGTCCAGCAGCATTCAGGTTTGTTTTGTATTGTAAATACAGACTCTTTAGTGACGATTAACAAAAAAAAAAAATTATTGAAATTCGTTGAAAACTTTTGGATATATTGAGAGGACAAAAGGACAGACTGATAGGCTGACTCAATTCACATACCTTCACTAATCTCATTGACAGCGATAGATAAAGGTGAAAAATTGACAGACCTCGGGTTTTGTTAGTCTCAATAGAAACTGTTACATGATCATCATTTTTGGCAGCATGTCATGTTTGGGTGATCCATTAAAAAGTGAGAAAACTAGTGATTAGTAAAATACCGAATGTTGTGATTAAGTGATCAGTAGAAAAAAGTTTGAAATTTCAACAACAACAAAAGAAAAAAAAAAGGAAAAGCGGACACAAACTAAAGGACCAATTAGGCAGTAACTTACATTGCTAAAGTAAACCCCGCGCAATCTATGGGTTAATCATTTTAAAATAAATGTGTTCTCTTTAGACCTGATAAGAAGTAAAGGTTTAGATGTTCAACCTCCTAGCTGGACACCCTTTTGGAAAGACTGTCGTAAAGATAGATAGGGGGACCTGAGCAAATATATATATATCTCCAACTATCAGGATATCAGGTTAAAGAAAAAAAATTCCTAAAAATGTGTGATCAGAATATGAATTCAGGTGAAAAAATTAAAACAAAGAAAATACTGTGCTCAGATGACAAGGTCGGGTAATAACTAGCCTGTTTTCAGGACATGGGGTGAAATAAACAACTAAATTTCAGAATATTTTCAATACATGGAACCGGATAAAAAAAAATACCATACAAAAATTTGTTTTCAGTATATGAAGTCGGCTAAGAAACTAACAGTCCGAAAGAAAATGTGATCAGAACAAAATGTTCTCCGTCGATGTCATCGAAATATCGAATGAAAAGAGAATATTCGATTTTGGCGTATTAACAATTGAAGAGAACACGAGGATTCAGCCCTGCATTGTGATTGTATTGTAAATTGAATCTGCTTCCCTATTAAAACATAATGTAACAGTTGAAAATCACAAACATTTGTGGTATTCTCTAAGTTATAGCATATTGAAAATGGGGGTCTGGAAATTCTACCTACCATGAACTGTTTTTGCTGGGATACAGTAACATACATACATACAGAAAATCAATCTTTATTATAATAGTTTTTAGATGAAATAATGTAAATCAATATTTACCAAAGTCAATGTTTGCGTTTGGGACATCAGAAAATTAATAGTGAAAAGTAGTGGAAATTATTGAAATATTTGGCTACAATACTTCAATTGGAAAATTACTTAGTTCTCTTATTCGTCATATTACTTGAGCCGGCGCTACGGTGGCTTTCATCCGATCGAATGGAAGTTTTGAATTCTTAGCACGATGAACGTCCAGGCCGTAAAGGCGTCGCAATCTAGCAGAATTCGACAGCAGATTGAAAATAGGTGGAAGGAAATTTGATTTTCCCTCAGAATGGAAAGCTGAACGATGTCCAAATTAAAATCGATCTGTGCATCTGACCGCAATTGTATTTAAGGGAAATATTAGCATTTGTTTTGTACAGGCACGTTTTCTATGGGACCACGCATCATTTGCAATTGTTCCATACCATCCGACAGAAAGAATGTGACGTAATTTAATATTCAAGGAGTGTGAGTGGCTCAGCGGTTACCAACACAGACTAAGTGAACGGTGAGACGAGTTCAAACTCCAGTTGAGTCATTTTGCTTCACTTCCCTCTAATTCCATTGGGAAAGGCATGAATCGATATCTCCGGTCGCTGCCGATGCATCATAGGCAAGTGTGGCAAAGCAGAGTCAATCACAACCAGCCATGTCTTTTTACTATGGCAAACAGGTGTATGTCCTTTCAATAAGTCACAAACCAGGATACCACCTTAATATCCATCAGGCCAAATGTCTTACGCTTACTTGGGAAGGCATGTTTCCAACATCATCTCTATTTTCTGATTTAAAAGAATAATACTATTGAAAACTTGGCTGTGAAACTTGACACCAGAGAAATATACCGAAGGATGGAAAATAATGTAAATGCTTTGAGGCTTGTTTCATGCCGAAGTCCTTAAAGAGTTAATTTTGCATTTCTTTCTGTGATATTGGTAGAAAAAATAATTAGATAGATTTTATTTATTTATTACGAATAAGATGTACACATCCATTCCTCCAAATATATATACATATGTGTGTGTGTGTGTGTGTATGTGTGCAACGAACATGTTGGTAGGTATGACATAGAAAGGAAGACTATGCAAAATGTGTGATGATAGAATATATTCCATTTTCATTCATATACACACACACGCACTTACACACACACACTTTCTCTCACTCTCTCTCTCTCTCACAAACACACTCACACACACACACATATCTATATCTACATCTATATATATATATATATATACGGAGAGAGAAAGAAAGAGATACACTATGGATGTGAAAAGTATACGACACTTCAGTAAGAATTTATTTGATACCCTCATAGATGTTCAAAATCGATAATATAGGGACCAAAATACTTCCATAAGGTATCAAAACAAGATTGAATATTGGAAACTTATGTGAAAAAGTTTGAAGCCTTTGGTCCAAATTCTGACAATTTTTGAAGTGGTATACAAAGGATGAATTGAACTTTCTGAAATGTATTGGAAACTGTCCTCATTATATTTCTCTGTTATAACACACACACACACACACACACAAACACGCACACACACATGCACCCTCCATATATATATATATATATATATATATATATATATATATATATTCCAATTTCTGTAAACAGATATACCTATGTTCAAAACTATCTGATCTCATGTATATCAAAGGAATTTTTGTTTTCTCTACTCTGCATTACATGCCCATGTGTGTGTTCCCATGTACAGGCTTGTCCCGCGTTTTCAGATTTCAGATTTCTAATCATAGAAGCTGGTGAGTCATCAAAGTTCCTTTGTTGTATCCAGCGAGCCCCGAGGGATGGATGTTACTTCCTCTTTAATTATTCTGTCACATTCGAGCAATGAAGCAGAAATATTCTGCAACGGCTTTTATTAGTTTTAATATTTTTACAACAACCAAAGAAAGAGGAAGAACATGCCCATTCGCTATATTTTGAATTATAATATTATCTAGCAAAACTGAGAAGCTTCGATATATTGTATATCTCCGTCAATCAAAATTCAAATAACAAGCAACTATTCAGAACGTTAATGGTGCGTTCTGAAAAGATTTGAAAAAAGAATTCGAATGTCATGCCTCAAATTTTCAATAACGTGGTGCTTTTTTGAAGATTAATTTCCAAAGTTGAACAGATGAAATATGTGTTCTGTCAAGGGAGACTTGAAAGTCACACATTGATGTTTGGAAAAACGTTGTATATTTTCACATCTTTTCATAAAGTGTTTATGTTGGATACATACTGGTTGACCAAAATTATTTAAGTCATCTGGTTCATGTTTTTTTTTTCGCCTGAATATCCACTTACTCTCGTGGTGAGCTAGAGCGTCAATAATAATAATAATAATAATAATAATAATAATAATAATAATAATAATAATAATAATGATTATTATTATTATTACTATTATTATTATTATTATTATTTGGAATCTAACACCAGTTGCCTGGTGGTAACCGCTTGAGTTTGAGTGACAGCAAGTCTCCTCAAGTCTCCAGCCCTCTTCTCCTAGTACTCGTAGGTCGCAGTAATTCTGCAATTTACAGTTTCACAACGGTTGCTCAGTGGTTATCGCTGAAGGCTGAATGACAATAAGTCTCCTCAGGTCTTCAGCTAACGTCTCTCTCTTTCGCATATCATGACAGAGCTACGATTCGTTGCAGTACTTATATCTCTAGTACCTTCCTCAGTATCCGTGCAGTTCCTAGTAGTGCTGTGGTCTGTACGGTCTCTATCCTCCCCCTAATCCCGATCTCCTCCAGTCTCTCCCTCAGCGTTTTGGGGACAGTTCCTAATGCGCCCACTATGACCGGTACTACCCTGGTTTTCACGTTCCACATCTTCCTTAACTCCCTTGCTAGGTCTTGGTATTTTCCCCTTTTTTCACCCTCCTTCTTTTTTACTCTATGGTCTGCAGGCACAGCAACGTCTACTATTTGGCAGGCCTTCCTTTTTTTGTCTACTATTACTAAGTCCGGTCATCTTGCCTGGATGAGGTGGTCAGTTTGGATGTCAAAGCCCCACAGTAGTTTGTGTTTGTCATTCTCCAAAACTGCCTCTGGCTTGTGCTGATACCACTTTTCCACATGGTTGAATCCCATTTGTTTACTTAGTTCCCAGTGTATCATCGTTGCTACTCTATCGTGTCTATGCTTATACTCCTTCTGGGCGAGTTGACTACATTCACTAGTTATGTGGTTTACTGTCTCATCTCTTTCACCGCTCACGCGGCATTTGCTGTTTGTCTGTGTTCTGTCGATTTTTATTATTATTATTATTATTATCATTATTATTATTATTATTATTATTATTATTATTATTATTATTATTATGAAAACGCAATGTTTTTCATCCAAATTTGATGAAAAATTTGGGGGATATGATTATGAAACTAGAACATGTCGATTATGAAAGAATAATTTAAACAGAGATCATATGTCAAATTATGTAAAAAAAAGTAGTACATGAACTTTTGGCCTCTAATCTTTTAATGATTGCTTCATTGTTTAAAATTCAGTTGCGAGAATGCATTTACTTCATTGCTTTTATCCCTCACATAGTTAATGGTTTAAGTGGTTACAAAGGATCTATCTTAAAGACAGTAATTGATAGTCTTATGTGCTTAGGAATTAATCAGTTGAGCCTCGATTTGATCAAGCTTTGAGCCACAGAACGGTTCTCACTCGTAAATTCAATGTTGCCCACAAAAGAAAGTAAAGTGAAGCGCTACTTAGGACAACGTATTTGCATAAAATCCTCAAAAGAGGGTGAAATCAAGCATATAATCTCTATCGACTGACAAGCTTTTGGTAGAGCTAGCTCAACCTTTAAGAACAAGAAAATTCCATTAACCCCAGAAAAAAGTGCTAAAACTAATGCATCGCTCTGATAGTTACCTGTGAAGTTGAAACACGGAACTTAAATAAAAGACTGGCCTTCAAGCTGAGAACCGTGCAAATTGCCCAAGACAAAATCGTGCTTTACGGATACATCACAAGATAGGGTATCTTATTGAAAAAAGAAAGAGATAGTATAATGACCATTAGAAAACTCAAATGGCAATGAACTATCCATGTTGCAAAAACTTCTGACAACCGTTTGCCATTCCTGACTCACAAGACGGATCCCAGTGATAACACGCAGAACTGTGATCGGCGCAACGAACGAGAAAACCCCAAACGTATCAACTACAAGGCACTTATGATAAGCAGTTCTGGCTAATCATGGGGGAGGTCTATGTTCTAAGTCGAGCGGCTGCTGCTGCTGAAAATGAAATCCAAAACGTGAGGCTTCCGCCCCATGTTCTGAATCACTGCTCTATTCGAAAGATCTGTCTCATTCTAATGAAGAACGCATTGAAAACCCGTTTGTCGGCTTATGGATAACACGAATAAAATAGATGAAAAAAAAAAAAAAAAAAACATGACGAAACTGCTGATCAATAGCTGGCGGAACATTGAATGAACCAGGAACAAAGTCTCACTTTCCGGTTTCGTGCTCAACGGTCAGCTGATATTAAAGGAGAAGATAAATGAGAAAACAAATAAATCTTGTTAGTCACTCAATAGAAACATTCACATGATAATAGTATTTGGGCTGTATGTCTTGTTGAAGGATGAGCAGTTGACGAATTGGAAAAAAGGTTGCAGTCAATGAATGATTCCTTTTTTGTGCTTTACTCGTCAGGGATCACTGAAAAGTCTGGATTTTTAACAAAAAAAAGCAGATAGTAATTGACCAATTTAGCCTAAAATTTCATAGCGGAGTGAATCCCGAACCAAAATCAATTGAGAGGGTTGTTTTCAAAGATAAAAGAAGTACCTTTATAAGGAGTAAATGTTAATGTGAGCCTTCTAGCTACTTTGGGGGTTGCCTGTACGCATGATACATACCACTCTGGTCAGGCAGCTGGGCCAGCTTGAAAACTGAAGAAATATATATTGACCACTTTGGTAAAAGTTTTAGTTGACATTCTCCAACATAAAACCTCCAGCGTATCATTATGTATTTACCCGGTCACTACAAGTTCGACTGGCTACAGTTTCAATCCACTGCCTTGTCATAGTAAAGACTTTTAAAATGACAGTCAATGGTTCACTGCTAAGCACTCATTGCACAACCATCAGCAAAAAGCTATGATTAGGGAACCTCTCTACGAGGCTAGGGAGTTACTGACAAATCATGTTGGATATCAGCAACGTGGAGCCTGGTTAGTACCTAAATGAGGGAGATTTTGGAAATATCAGCTGCTGGGACTCACGTTGAGAACCTCTACTAGCAATCCAATTGCCAATAAAAACCATTTGCTATAAAATGCTCAATAATGTAAGCCAAAGGCCCAAACTCTTTCTTTCTGCAATGAATGAATGAATGAACCACAAAAGAATCAGGATATCGTGGTGCATTCATCCGAGCAGGTTGCCAAGTTATCGATGATTATATTGTTGGAGGATGGTTAGGACAGGTTTACGGTTTCTGTGATCATGCATTATCAAATATTTACGATTTTATGTTCTCGTGTGCATTGTTGCTATGACACGCACGTTTTCAAAAATCAGTGTTTTTCTCTATCTACTTAACTTCTTTGATGCTTCAGACTGTTTTTTTTTCTCTCATGAAACGGAAAAATATTTTGATCAATTATTAAACTGTCCCTTACATGGATCCATCCACTCCGTCTGATTTGAACCCAGAAAGGATAAATACAATGATTAATATATCTACTACTACTGTTGCATCTTTTTCTATTGATGAAAAAAAAAGAATAAGGACGAAGATGGTTACTACTACTACTACTACTACTACTACTACTACTACTACTAATAATAATAATAATAATAATAATAATAATAATAATAGGAAGAAGAATATGAATAATGATGATATATTATGAGTATAATAATGATAATAATTTTTGTAATTAGATAATCATGATGGAAGATAAGTGCAATAGCAAACACAAACATGTTTGAAGATGACGAAGGAAAGCAGATGAAGAGAGAGAAAAAGCGTGATAAAGACAGAGACAGAAGTTTTTTTTAAAAAAAGGGGTAAAATATTAAAAGCGTAGAAGATCCTGTACACAAAAATATTAATACATATCTGCAGTTTGGTATTTTTCCAACTTTTCATTTGACAAGCCTGAAAGTCAGACCAAAAATGATCCTAGTTCGATATCATAGATTCGTTTTCGGAAATCCGTCAAATCAGATCAATTGGTTACTGCAATTATTCTTTTGTAAGAAACAGATATTTTGAAATAGTATTTCAAAAGTCTTGCATGTGATTTGACGATGCATTGAACCACGGCCTACTGAACTGGAAGCGAGGGCTCTACTATTTGGACAGAGTTATCGGTGAGAAACCAGTACAGACGGAAAAACACCAATGAATCCGAAAAAAAAAAGCAGAAGACGTATTAAACCGAGAAAAAAACATTCTAGTCAAATTATGTTCCAGCAGGAAATTTATTCCCGCATATCTGCTACCTGCATAAATTAAGAATGTTGGGTGGTTCGGCATTTTTGAAAGTTAATTTTGTCATTAGTATTCACCATTATCTTGCACGAAGATGTGATGAGAATAACCGATGGCAAATTAAAATCTGTCTCTGGCTTGTAAAGGAAAGAAATGTGATAATGGTAATATCTGCAAACAAAATTTACAATATGCCTCGTATCGACGTTTTCAAGAAGAAAGTAATAACAACAACATCAGCAGCACCACCAACAAAAGCAATAACAATGGTAGTAATGATAACAATAATAACAGGCCTTGTTAGTCAATCAATAAAAACTGTCATACGACCAATGTCTTCCGGTGTCATGCTGGGGTTGATCAATTAGAAAAATTTTCCAAAAAGTGGTGAACAATAGATGAGTTATTTTCTCTTGCATTTTGCTCTGACAGTAATCATCGAAAACATGTGGAATTTCAAAGTGAGAGTATCAACACTACCGGACATACAGTAAGTGGTCAATGTAGAATGGACTTACATTGCAAATTGGAACCCCTACTAAAAAAATACGGAAAAAATGCTGTAGACATGATTGGGAGAACATGTTTAAAATTCCAGTGTTTTAACTCCATTGGAGTGACTTGCATGTGTAATATACATACATACATAGCCAGCAAGACCAACATGAAAACGGAAGAAACCTATGTGGATAGTTTTAGTGACAGGTTTGGTTGGTGGCTACTGATGATTTTACATTTTATTATCATAGAAGATATTTTACTATAGCCCGTACTGCTATCATTATTACAAAAAGAACAAGAGAATATTTCAAATTTGAATGGAAAATATCGAAATTCTTTAGAACGGTCGTATAGAGAAATCTAAAATAAGAACCTGACTCACTTACAGTAAGTGCAAAAAAGTATCTGATGCATTTAAACATTTTATTTTAATATCCTTATACAGCTGCAAAATTAACAGAATCTGGACCAAAGATTTCTTATTTTACTTTCTTCAATGCTCAACTCCGTTAGAACATATTTTGACTTCTACGTTTTTTCATCTTTAGTCAACATCACGGTTTCAGGTCACGGCAGAGTGAAATCAGAGAAGAAAATCAGTGTCGATAAAAAAACTGTATGTAATGAAAATAATAAAAATATATTCATCTTTCTTTTATCCCTTTGATGTGAATGCTTTCTTTCACAGATGTATCTTAAGTTGTTTTTGCTGTCAGGGTTATTTAAATTATTTATGCCATATCTTCAAAAGTAGTTGTTTTGAATATATAAGCGTACGTTTTTAATCATCTCAAGCTGCTGATTAATTCTGGTCACGACTCGTAGCTAAATACATTAAATCATTTTTTTTTTATTTAATTTTTTTTTCCCCTTGGATGGGTTTTCCTTGTTTGAGCACGTACATGTGGACGCATCAAACTAATTTGACATGATCGTAAATAACATTAATGATTTGAAACGAATATTCAATGTAAAAGTCTCTCAGATTATCCATCAAAATATTTATCATTTTTAGTATGTATATCATCAAACATGAAGACAACACAGGCATCAAGGCATACCATCAACATCGGAACAAATAAACTCGATAACTACGAATCGCCGCAAAATCGAATTCATATTCATGATAAGTGTGTGCTAATCTACCTAGATCGCATATCTTTGGTCAGATATCACAACGCTTCCAGGATTTTTAGCAGGGAAGGAGTTTCGATTTACAAAGTGAGTGTAATGTTGAAATAGACCCTTATTTCGAACCTGTGGTGCTTAAGGGTTATATTCAAGAGTTGCAATGGAAACAAGGTGTCCGTCGAGGGCAGCTTTGAGGATTTGGTTGGCTATTCACTTTCACATTTTAACAATAATAACTCGGAAATATGTATAAAGTATTAAGTACCTTGTGGAACAGGAATTAAATTGACAGGTCTCCTTTACCGTGGGAATGAATATATCAAAAAACACTTTTTTTTCCGTGATGTCAAATTTGTAGTTATTTTTACCCAGGCAACATCGGAATTCCTGCTAGTAATAAATATTATAGAGGTTGATATAGATCCAAATTAAAATACTTTTATAGTTTGGGCTCACACATGTGCTACGATTGAGATCATCAAAATTCATTATTTTATCAGAGATAGAGAAAATTGTTTTGTTTTATAATTGTTATACTGTTAATTATCATTGTGATCATACATTTAGCAATTTCTAAAATGATACAAATATTCATTCACCATATGATTCTAGTTTTAATTGTCATCCGATATTGTGACTTGAAAAATGCAACATTTATTTTATTTTCTATCTTTGCAGATTATTGTTGCAGACGCTGAGGATATAAAATTACCAGGTATTGTTTCACTTTCATTATCTAATCAGAAATTATATATATATATATATATATATATATATATATATATATATATATATATATACATATGTGTGTGTGTGTGTGCGTGTGTGTGTGAGAGCAGTTGTGTGCATGCATATATGTGTGTATGCATGTGCATGTGAAAGATTACTGATGGACATATGTACTGTGCATTTATGTGCAGATACTTTTGCATATTCACGAAGCAATGTATACGTCGAATCAATGTATAGAATATATATGCATGTTCATCGATACATACAGAGCCATGGAAAGAAAAAATTTTAGATTGGTCCTGGAAGATAGAATATGATCACCATGGATCAGATGGAAGGCTAGAATGCTGTATATTATACAAGTGATCAAAAACAAAAATAAAGATGGGCTTGACACTTACCAAGAAGAAATAACAACGGACGGGGCAAAGGGATAAACGGTTAATGCACACGAGTCAGTAAACGCAGTAGATTAGGCATACGAAAAGATAATGTCGTGAGGTATGCCGTCAACATCATCGTTTGAAACGGGAAATGCTTTTGTCCAGCGATAGATAAACATATGAACATGTAGTTAGACCAATAGGTTCGAAGCCTAACACTGTTAAAAACTGATTTTCTATCTTATATTCTATGTTCACCATCGTGTCATCGACGGACGAGCGTTGTCTTACATGGATTGACAAGATAAAACTGCTGTTTAGAAAAGTGCTCACTTTATTAGTCTATCAAACAATTGGAAACAAACACACACACACACACACACACACACACACACATATATATAGAGAGAGAGATAGATAGATAGATAGATAGATAGAAAGCTAGATTAATCCATTGATTGACAGATAGATAATGTGTATATGTGTGCAAAGCATAAGGATATAGAATGTTCGGTTATACCGTAATACAACAATGTGATTATCGCCAAACTTGAAACTTTATCGACACGCCCCCTCCTCCCAGAAAAAAAATGAGAAAAACATAAAGAAAGCTTGTACAAAACAAGTAAAATAAATATAAGGGGGCACCTATTATTCATGCGACCTAATTCATCAAATCTCAAAGACATATCTCCAATAACGTTTTACCGATCTTGAGAGCGTTCGATCATTTTGACTCACGTCCAGATCTTGTCCTCCTTGTAAACTACACATGCGCACATATTTTTCATCGATAGTCCACCGAGGAGACGCGGCTGCCCGCCGGCTGTGTCATCGAATTATTTGCATAATGTGTCAATATAATGACGTCTTTGTGTCTTGTCCTGGCTCCTATTATACCAGCATATAAAGGCCTTTGTTTGGAAGTCTTTTCATAATGCTGGCTGTGTGTGTTTATAAGGATGGGGTTCATTCATCGCCATCTCAACAAACATGAAAATATCCCTTATACTATGTGAAAATATATTTATGCAGTACAGTAGAAAAATGCAGGTTAAATGTAAGTCTGCTCGTTATAAACATGTAACTCTGCTTGCTACAAAATGATGTCTATTTAGCAGACTAGTTGATCCCCAAGATAAAAATCAAAGGTAATTTCGAAATTTTTATGAGATGATTTTACAGATATGAAACTACCGAACTTGTTTCATCGTGGGTGCCCATCGTTTCTAAATGAGTTAGATCCTCACTGAGGGATTTGGCAATCTTTTTGTAACATATATAGTCATACAGGTGGATGGCACCCAACTGAATTGGAAGCAATTTCAGAAATTACGATTGAAAAAATTTTCATCACACAGGCTGCATAATTCTTCAACTGCTGTCAGCATCGACGGCTTTGGGCGCAGTGTTGAGGCATATAACTCTGATTTTTACAAATTTCATCGAAGCTGTTGAAAAAATTGATAATGGCATAAACTGAATATTTTCACTTGACAATTTCCCCAATTTTATATTTGATCCAAGAATAATGAAAACATGTTCGAAGTCCATTGGACTGAGGTTTCGTGATCAAGCTAGTGTTTAGTACCATGATCTAATTTGGGGGGTATTTTTTCGGGTTGGGGGCTTTTTTAAGATATTTTTGAATGAAACGAAACGTGGAAGAAAAAGCAATCTCTTGGGAATAAATAATGTATGACATCATTAATGTGTCGTGAAAATGTTTATTTGGTGCTATACTGATTTACAAACTTCCACTTCACTGAACAAGTCTACCTATGATACTTGTTTTGAGCGTTTAAATTATGGTTGGACATATTTAACGCTACACGCATGCGCGCAAACACGGGGAGAAACACTCACTTGCAAAGGCATACAAGTATACAGCTATAACTTTGAACTCTTTTTGATTGGTAATACGCTTGTTGCAGTCAATTTTCATTGAACTTATCATAATAAGAGATAAAGCGATATTGAATTTGTGTTGGTCAGATCTGCGCTTGCTTTGGCTTGCATAATCCGACAGAATGTCAGACAGGGAATTAATGTATTGTGCCAAGTTAAGTTTATTAGACACAGAGATGAGACAAAATCGTGCACTTGCACAAATAAACAAGTGATTAAACTTATCATTGGACTCTGGCTCATAAATTCCAACAAAAACCCCTTTGAAGATGTAGAGCAGACCGGTTAGCGCAAATAATCTACTGATTATTTGTATTTATGTCTTATTCTACAGTGTTATACCGAGATTCTGACCATTGGGAAATAACAGTTGCTCCCAAAGCAATATATATATATATATATATATATATATACATATATATATATATATATATATATATATATATATATATATATATGTGTGTGTGTGTGTGTGTGTGTGTGTGTGTGTGTGTGGATCAAACTGCAGCCTGCATAGACAAGCACTCTACCACTTAACAACGGTGATCGGTATTCGACAAGACATTTTCTGGAGAAAAACATAACTGGCTATTCTGTGATCAATACCACTTGCTTTTTTCAGACGTAGAATGAGGAAGGGTCGAACAAAGGATTGGATCTCCTTTTATCGGATCAAGTTATTCGGTTTCCTCTTCTTATTTGACATTGTCTGAATACTTTAAACATTATAGTTTATAGCACATCATCCAGCCCTGCAAATCCTATGACATTAAATGCAAGAAAGAAGGACGCAAAAGTGAAAGTTCTACCAATGAACTGGTGAATGCAGCAGGTAACTAGTGTATTAAAACGAGTCTGAATTGTTTGCATATGCATATATATTTGTGAAATCATGAACGTATGTTTGTCTCTTATCATCGATATTGTGTTTACAATTTTTCATAAAGTTGGAAGTTACAATTTAAAAAAATTGAATTTTTTTTTAGGAAAAGATATTAAAAACAAGCCCGGTTAGTCAGTCGATAGGGGCCGTCACATGGTCTTACATCAGGCATTGATATGGATGATCAATTAAAAATTAAAAAAAAAAGGATTCAACCATAGGTAAGTTACTTTGTCCGCCTTCCTCATTCTCAGTAATCTCTAGAAAAGGTCAACATTTCCCAAAAGAAAGCAGTTTGGAAGCATATAAAGTGATTTATCTATTTTAATGATGCATAAATTAGCCAGCCAGCCAAGCTAACTTGAAAACTGAAGAAACCTATTTTGATAATTCATTCGATAGTTTTTGATAACAATTATTGATAATGGAATAAGTAAAGATATCCAAACATTATTTAAGTGTGGTATATCTATATAACTGTCTACATTTGTGTGTGTATGCACGCACACAGACAAACACACACGCGCACACACACATACATACACACACATGTATATATGTGTGTGTGATTGTGTATGTGTGTGTGTGTGTGTTTGTATATGTTCGTGTGCGTATGTATAAATAAATAAACAGACCATTCCCCCAACCAATATAGAGTTATGAGAAAAAAAAAACAACATATTTCTTCCGTGCATTCCTATATTCTTGATCTTTTTTCTCAAAACAACTTTAGTTCCCAAGGGTCCACGAGTGACGAGTACAAAAACTTTCGCACTCTTTCATCAACATTTGAGATGTACTAAGTACTCTCAAACATTTTTCTTTTTTCCATATTGTCAACGCTTCCACAACACACACCTAAACACTCCCCCACATATATATATATATATATATATATATATATATATATATATATATATATATATATATGAGTGTGTTCTGGGGTGCATGTGTCTATCAACACACGTGCATGAATGTATGCATTCATTCGAGGGAAAATACATCAAACTCTTGCTCGTATTAACAATAACATCAACTTATTTATCCAGTGAAAATCTGACGCCGCTATTTCCGTGCGGTCTTTCCAACAGTGCCTTTTCCGGCAAGGCCGCTGCGCAAACCTATGCAACCAATTTGTTTTCCCCTTTTAATCTACGAACGAGAAAAGTCAACCGGAACTGGAATATAACTGCAAAAATGTGTTACAATCTCTATCAGCAAACTTCATTCTTGATAGCTGCATACAAATCAGGAAACCACGGCGATTGCCTTCCCAAAATCGGGGGAAACAGTTGAGAAAATTCAGAAAATAGTATTTCTTCCTAGTTGCATGTTCTGTTATTTGTACTGTGTATAGTCAAATGATGAGAGAGTTTATATTGGAAATGATTTTTCATGATTGTTATTTGAAACTGTCCGCCTGAACTGTCACTAAAATTGTCAACATAAGTTTCTTCAGCCCTCAAGATGGCCCGACTAACCGCCTGGTTTTGTATGTATGTATGTATGTATGTATGTATGTATGTATGTATGCGTGTATGAAATAGCTCATGTACAAGGTCATGTCAGTGGAGCCAGTGTGCCATTAAGTCGTGTAAATCATTCCTAAATAGTTTCGTGGGGGGGTTCAATTTGCAATGCAAGTTTCACCTAAATTTCATCCATAGTTTATGTCCCTCAGCATCCATGATTTGATTCAGACGGTGAGATAATTTACTTCATCGATCCCTCTTTTCTCATTTCTTTCAAATTGATCACCCTTAAAGCTGCCAAAAGACTTAAGTCACGTGGCACTTGATAAGACCTTTCCGTGTAAAACCTTGGGCAAATCAAGACCCCTGTCCTCCTTAACCAAAGGGTTCCCAAATGGCAATGACTACAGCAAGAGTAGAAAATGACACAGTATCACCTGATAGAGGCTAATAGTACAGTGAATGAAATTGATGAACTGAGTTAAAACTCTATCGTTTCAAGTTCACTTTGTACTTATTCTGCTGAGAAAGGCATGAATCAGCTTCTTGTTCTTTGCCGACAATCGGTGAATAGTAAGGGCTGATTGAACACCGAACCGTGTAAAAGCAACCCAGCTTATGAAATGTGAGCGATTGGATCTCCATGGGTTGTTCGAGAATGATATTCGTTGTTTCATGTGCCATACGACACAGATGCAATATTGTAAGAATTTTAAATGGTAAATTTTTTCTCAAAGTTTTTCACAAAAATTAGAAATTACTACTAAATTGAATATTGGAGAGACGAAATCAGAAAACCCGGTTAAAAAGCCTCCCATTTTTTAACGGATATTGAAAGAAACATACTGGAACCCTATACTGTGACCAAAGACGTTTTCAATATATATATATATATATATATATATATATATATATATATATATATATATAGCACCGATAGCAAAACGTTCGAGAATTTATGATTTTTCGAGTCTGCATAGCGTTATTGGCTTGTTTGTTTAGATGCTGAGAAGTAAAAAGTTATTTGAGATAGGTAAGTTTAGCCAGATTTGGCAGAGGCAGAATTAAATGAAAATTGAGTAGTTCAGTGTTTGCTTTAGTTATTGGGTTACTACTAATAATGCCTACGGCGTTTTTCTAATGAAACCATGAAAGTCTATCCAAATTTGTTATCATCTTGTTTGGCTGAAATCCAAAATCTCCTGTCGTGAACTCACGTTTATTTGCAACGGCAACATACAGCTGGATATTAAATAAATGTCTCATTCAACACTCACATGTCTTCTGGACTCAGTGTTGAGTCTCATGCAATGTGAGTTTATGTTGATTTAGACATTCTTCTGACGTTTGTAACATCTCAACAGGTTTTTCAATGGCCTACAGCAGAGATATTCAAACTGTGTTCCGTAGAAACCAAAGGTCCTATGCAACCTTCACTCTCATACCGTGAAATAAAATTAAATGTTCAGATGAACTTGATAATTATTTGTTATCCGTTCTTATGTCTATTTTTCCTTAGTATTTTCCGCTCGTTCTTTCTTTCCCATTCGAGTGTGTATTTTAGATTTGTTCGGATAATTCCATTAACGAGGCCACATTTCAATAATTATATTCACACATACACACTCACACACATACACACACACATATATATATATATATGTATAAGTATTTTATATATGTGTATGTGTATATGTGAGTGTGTGTACGTATGTGTATATGTTAAAGGGAAGTTGTTTATCGAAAGAGTTCCATAGGAAATATAACGAATGAAAACGGTTCCTCCGACTGGTTGTTTGAAGGCCCTTGAAGGGACACGTCTCGTGAATAGAATACAATTTAAACAGCTTCATGTTTATTGTAGACATTCAAAAGTGCCGTATGTACCCGTACATAAATCAACCGTGTTTAATCCTACATCAAAGCTCTATTTCGATCAAGGTATATAGATCGACCCCACTTTTTGAAAGATGATCCCTTCATGTTAATCAGCTACCAACTTTTCCATCTTACTTGGCTTCACCATCAGCAGTAATTAGACTTTCCATAGGTTTCACAAGATGTTTATTATTGGTGTCGCAGAAATAATACCTCCGGAACTTGTCTAGTTAGTTATGCTGTCTTATTTTTTAGACAGTTTTCCAAACAGTTTCATGTATGATCTCTGGGGATTCACATTGTGAGTCGTGATGCCCAGATCTGGTTTGACATTCCTGCAATCCCATTGTCATTTGGATTTTCTGATAGTTTCTAGGATATCTCTGGCTTAAATAATTTTTTCTAGTATACTGTGTTATCATGATCACTCCATGTTGAACATTGTTTCCTCCAATGCACGTTGCATGGTACTCAATTTGAGGGTCAATATTTTGAGGTTCCATGTTCCAATTCATCGGCTGACAATTGGGAGGATGCAGTGGTTGCATACCCTTCTTCATATAACTCTTTTTTTTTTTTGCATTAGCAGGACTTTTGGAGGATTCCATGAAAATCCTTTGTCCTGGGGAGATGTAGTGGTCAGCATTTTTCAGATCTCCGATTTCGATTTCGATCCTTGTGTCTCTGTCCACTACGCATGTGTTGCACTATCTACTTGAAAATCAAAATCTTATTTTTTAATCTATTTATTCATTCTCCTCAGAACCCAAACGCCAGCACTCAGTTTATGAATTGTATAAATTGATAAAATGTCCATGATTCCTTGAGCAGAGAATAATGCTTTTTCAGGTTTTTTTGTTTTTTGTTTTTTTTCATCAAACTCCAGTCAAATTCTGTGGTTTACTTCCGGAACAAGAACAAGAACAATCCTTCCAAATTCAGATTATCTCTTCACTTTTTCTCTGAATCGTTAAACTAAACCTATTCGTAGAATACTTGTAGTGAGTTAAAGTCACGATCAACTGATTGGTTGGCAGGTCTTTGAAAGACTGAGTTAAATAAAAAAGTCTAACATATGTACGATGATTTATGTTAGAAATACGCAGGGACGAATTCCATCCTAAGGAATTAATGTATTTATACTAAAGATTAATATTTATTATGAATGCAGTACAGGATTCGAACTGGTCATCTTTGGTCGGATTAGAAGTAGTATTTGAGATTGACCCAGCAACGATCAGGCTTTCTTTGCCTTTTTTAAATCATAAACTTTGTACATTCCCTAACAAAAGCAGTAGGACATTGATTCCTCTTCAGTTACCCGTTTTATCTACTCAGTCACATCGCTTGGCTTAATTTTATTTGTATAGTCAATGAGTACAGTTTAATTTCATTTCTAAGATTGCCAACGATTCTTATACACAATTAAAGGGGAAAATAGATGAGACTATTGGAAGATTCAACGAGATATAGGCTGCGATAAAATTGTGTTTACAGACAGGGAAAATACTGAGAGGTCCATGGCCCATCGTTTCGTAAATTTGTCTAGCAATTTTGGTCCATTACGAATATGTCTTGGGATAGTGATCTGCGGAGAGGCATTGATTATGATTTTCAAACTTTGGTGTGACTTGGCCATTGATCAAGTCAAACTGAAAGCGATGGTGATCGATGCCCATAAGACGCAGACTCCTAGAACCAGCTCGCCTTGTGATCTACGTCTTTTATTGTGTTGGAACACTTCAAATAAAAAGCGTTAGACCACTGAGCTAGCACAAAAAATTCCCAGGAGAAGGAAACTCTAATCAAACATGCTACCTTAGGACATCCCTCCTATCCATGTTAACTCGATGTACCGTAGGATGCGAACCTTTTGTTAAAAGTGTCAGGTCGGTCCTGCTCACATCACACTTCACCTTTAAACGTCATAGTGCAAGCCATGGGACATTCTGCGTACAAACCCAACATAATAAAGTTCTTCTCTTGTTGAAAACCCTCCGGAAGTCGTTGTTCGTGTAGCCAAGTCATTCATATACATAGGTTGGCTGATCAGTGATCAAAGTGTCTTGCTTACTTGTTATCAACTTGGATGCAATATACCAAGCACATAAACAATCTAAACATCATCCCACGCACAACCATACACGTCGTCTTTGTCAGGTTTTCTTGGGTTGCTGTTAAACGTTAACGAATGTTGAGGTTCGGTGGATATAGGGAACTGTTCTTGAAGTTGATAAATGATTCAGTTGCGTAAGTCTTCTATCTTTTCCTTTAATAGACTTCCCATCCAGCCTGACAGAGTTCTTCTTTAATGGTGACAATGGGGAGAATATATCTTTTTCTCCAGGATACAAATCACTGTGGCCTGCTGGTAGAGTACTCACATCTGCTAAATCATGGTTCAATCCAACATCAAGTCATAGCAAGTACTTCAAAGATGGTACCCAGACCTCTGTGCTGAGCATTCGACTGAATTCTGAAATCCTGGAGAGGGAAGGGCCAAATCATGTTCTTGCAACATAATCAGATTAGAACAACGTTGATTGTAGTTAGTACCTCTATGGGTGACCTTTATGGGTTATCACGAATCTTACCCTGCGACTCTCTCTCGGTAAGTTATATGTGGAGAAAAATGATATAGACATACAGCTGAAAGAAATTCTCAATGATGATTACATGGGTCAGATAAAGTTCGTCAGGTTTAAGTGTGTAGATACCCACACATTATTATTATTATTATTATTATTATTATTATTATTATTATTATTATTATTATTATTATTATTATTATTATTATTATTATTATTATTATCATCATCATCATCATCATCATTATTATTATTATTATTATTATTATTATTATTATTATTATTATTATTATTATTATACATTTTGGTGAGGATAGTTCTTGTTCTTGTTTCAACAGTTTAGCAAAGTTACGTATTGGAAGTAAAAATGACTCTTACGCACGTCTCCTGTTTTGCTAGTAAAAAAACTAAAAGAACAACGGTGATAATAACAACCTTTCCAAACCTTGTTATTCGCAATTTGTGTCATTTTTCTTTTTGACGGTTGACAAAGGAAGAAAGCAGTCTCCCGAAATATGTATCACAAATAAATACTATTCACATCTCCTAATTTCCTTGTTTCCATATTGTCTATTAAATTCACCATTATGTCGGTACATTCAGTAATTCTTAATTGAGTTGTAATCATCTGCAACTGTAAGATGTATCTTCTTTTCGACTTTTGAATGCTTGTTATATTGATTTTATCCTTCTGAAGGATACAATAATGCAGAAAGTATTTATATACCACATATATTCATCAAAAGAGCCGAAAGAATGGAATCAAATCAAAGGGAAATGAACATTATTTACGCATGATTATCTAAATTGTGTATTGTCGGTTGCTCAGTAGAAATTGTCACTTTTGGTAGCATTTTACATTGAGGATCATCAACTGGAAAAATTGGAAAGAGGGGTGATCAATGAAAGAATTACTTCTCTCATCTTTTGTTTGGCAGTGATCACTAGGAAAGTCTGAATTTACAAAAACAAACAAACGTGCACGCTTTAGCATAACATTACATTGCAAATTGACCTTGCTCTATTCTGAAAAGGAATTCAATGAAAAGAAATAAAATAAGGGCTATAAGGTTTCTAATAAATAGAGTAGAAGTTCATTTTACAGAGGATTGAAATGTTGATAAAACATCCAAAAATGAAAATGGTCAGAGTATATTCTAGTTATGACACCACTGGCGTTTCTCACCAGAAAAAAAAAACATCTATTTTTAATCATCTAAAGATCATTGAGAATCTAGATGTTAAAAACAATGACATCACAATATCAGTCTTTCTATGCCCATTGTCGGATGTAGACTTTCCCCCAATTCACTGCACCTCTCTATCAGTTGCATCGCGGAGCGAAGCCTCTCTGAATCCATTTAGTTTGTGTCTTATCTTGTATTCTGTCGGCTTTGTTGCGCATGTGATTTCTGAGGATCCATTAAAGTCGTTTCACACCAAATTCTAAAAACTCAAAAAAATTATGAATATCAATCATGTAAATTATAATTGGAGTATAGAGCAAAGTACTCAATGCTCTGACGTTGCACCGGCAGAATTTACCATCTGGCCATTTTATGACTGGGAAAATCCATTACAACAACAATGGACAGTTCTCTTATTAGAAGGATTAGATTTTATCTCTTGATAAAATGTCATCATTTGAACCGTATCAAGTGTAAGTGAATGTTGATACTCTGTACTCAGCAAGGTTATACACTTGATGTTAACGAGTGTCATTAGTACCATGGTTTGATTCATGTGGTTCTGTTCAAGAAGTAACAAAACTGACAAAACCAAGAACAAACCAGGTGCAAAGATAAGATAGAGACTGAAGTGAATGCCTGAGAACGTCAAGAGCACATTGTTTGCAGTTTCATCGATTATGTATGGTCAGCGTTATAAATTTGAGTATTGAATAGTTATTAATTCCATTGATTCAATTTGCTTCAATGGGTACAATGTGAATAGGGATATTGAAAGACAAACACAATTTATTAACTAAGGCGTTCACATTAGCAATGTATATATATATATATATATATATATATATATATATATATATATATATATATATATATATATATATATATATATATATATATATATATATATATATGAGTTTGTATTTTTGGTGCAACAGTATGTTGATTCAAATGACAATTTGAGGACGAAGAGAAAAAACTTAAGAGATAGGATTACATCTCGAAATTTGGTATTATCCCGTTGGTATATTTCAGTGCATTTTGATGGAGAGGGGCAGGCAGGTTTTTCAGGAAAAAAATATTTGCAGCAGATCACTGTATGAAAGAAAAATGTTATAGACATGTTCGATACTGAAGAGAGAATTGAGATGTTTCTGTGTTGCTCAGTTGTTTAGTAGAAGTAAAAGTTTGGTGCTTGAGTCTGTGTAGATGAGAATAGCATTTGGTTTGTGAAGGGATTGGTCCTTGAGAAGCAGGGTCAAGTGCTGTTTGTTTCATGTCTTTGCAGGTGTTCAGCTTGGAAGGTAAGAAAAGCATTGATAGGATACATTGGTCATTTCTTCGGAAAAGTATCTGTTTTTCATAACAGGTTGGAGAGGCTGTGTCTACCAATTTATGGATAGGTGTTGGTATATGTAGGGCACGGTGGAAATAGGTGTGTTGTTTTTATGCATTTTCCTATCGATTGTTGGTAAGGTTCTTTACTTTTCTCGAAGAGGTGGTATAGGTGTGTTTGTACTGTTTTTCAAACTGACTGTCGGTAGTTAGCGAATTCAAAACTAGTGAGGTTATCTATTGTGTCCGTGTGATCTTGTTTTAGAATAGATGCATTTAGAGGATTTGCAGTCTGAAAGTGACCATACCTTTGTGTTATTGTATTGCATTGGGATATGAGGGCCACTCCAATGCATTTGAGTGTCGTGGAGTCGTGAATATTCTTGATGTTTGGTGAAAGCTGAAGTTGTAGTTGTGCATATTTCTATGTTTAACTAGGGCATTTGTACTTCCATCTAGTATAACGGCTCTCTTATGCTTGTATAATTTTTTTTGCAGAGATTTTGGCGTTTCTCCGGTGTATAATTGGTCATTCGGTTATGCATACTATTCTTTTCAGCACATTATACCTGTATATGTCTTCGGGAATAGAGGAGTTAAAATAATTTGAGAATTGGGATTCACGCAGATTCTATGCTTCAGACCAGCGGTCCAGACGTAGTTACTGTAAGAGAAAGAGTGAAAAAAGAGTTCTACTTATTTTTGTAACCGTCCAAGAAGCCTACAGCAAAAAAATAAAAGGAGGAGAGGAACAATAGATTAAGACTTACCCTAAGGGCTATACAATCTTCACAATATGAGCGTGACGATTGTGTCCATAGTCATCGGTGGAGTATATACCAGAAGAAGCAACAACAATGATGATAGTTACATAACAGTGCTGTCTAGACTAAAATATCTCAGTTTGCTTGAAGGCAAATAAATAGGTATTTCTTTTTCTTCCCGTTGAGAAATAGTTAGGAAATATGGACAAAAAGCAAAAAGAAAAGTAGAGAGTACTTCAAGAAACAAAAGAAACATCTCAAGAAATAAGCCACCGGGCATGAAAAAGATGAAATAAAAATCTGATAAGTCTACGCAGAACTAAATTAATTTCTTATTCATATAAGAATATATTAGGAGCGTCATTATAGGTAATAATTGAACAACCATAGCGTCGAAATTTTGAGTCATGTAAGGAAAAACCTATTGAAGAATGATTATAATAAGTATAAATTCAATGCATGACTTCACTACCATTCATAACTGAGAATGATTCAAAATGTATATCAAAAAGAACATCTTGAAAAATCAAGATTCTGGAGAATGTAGATGTTAATGATAATCTACTTCCGTCAGAACCAAGCCCCCGAAAGTCGAAAAAAATGTTTCTTTTCTAAAAATGAAAATAAAGCATTTTTGGATGGAATCTTGGGAATACTGACGCCAATGTCAAAACAGTAAAGGATTCGGTACGGCCAACAGCGTTGGATTATACAAACACATTTACAAATACACAAACACAGTTACAAGTACACGCAAATATGAAAATGGATAAAACCATCGAACAAATTTGATGGCTACAATTGTTCAAGCAAAGAAGCCAGCTTGAAATGATGTTAAATTGATACAGCAGGCCTCCAATAATTCGGAACCATCAAAAATCTGGCAGACACTTCAAATTTCCAGGGGGAATATGCAATCAAGAAATTGATATTCGTGCTTTATGCAAATTTCTTTCTCCCAAGCAGCCACACTAGTTCCAAAGTCTCCATCGAAATGACAAATGATGTGATTATTTAATATGTTTAATTTTTTTAACCCTATATATCCTATTCACTAATTCATCATCAAATGGAACAGCCAGATTTCCTAGTAAGTTCCTGAAACTCCTATTATAGTTATCGGGGCTTTTTGTTAGTCCCCAACAAAAGTTTATCGTCCATAATTCGAAGGAATGGGAGCCTAAAAAAGAACGAAAACAATTATCAAGTTTTATTTTCCTTTTTGTTGCTGGTCAGAAACGCCATTAGATGTGTTGGGTTGAAGTAAAACTTCAATAATAAATTGATCGTGTAAAATCAAAATATAATCCAACCCCTTCTCCTGAATGTTCTCTTGCATATTTTTCTTGCATATTTTGGTTTTCAGATCAGTCGAGATGTCGGATTTTTGCATTTTTCTTATGGAGAAGTTAAAGCTTTCAGAATTCTGCCATCAGAGAAAACTTGACAGTTTATGACCGTCTATGGCATTTTCTTTTGTCCCTACCTGATCAAAGTTTCCTTAACTTGTTCGATTCAAAATGTTATTTACATATATATATACACATACACACACACATATGTATATATATGGTCAATTCCCACAAGGGTTGGATGTCAAAATGTGGACCCAAGGTTAGGGGTAAGGTTTTTGTTTCTGTGTTCAGACTTGGAGAAAATATACAGCGTTTTATTTTTTTCATGGAAAAAAAAGATAAGACTTAATGTATATGCTCATGTGCAGGTGGATTTTTGAGAACATTTTTCTTCGAAGAAACGGGTCGACGTGATTGTGTGAAGTTGAAACATAGCGGGAACGACTTTGAGAAACGTTTGGCTCCAAAAACACGTTCCATAATACAATGAGCATCTAACTATACTTGAGATCGACTTTTACACGAGTGTATACGGGGTTGTTCTTCTTTTCTCTGTTCCATATTTTCAAATCATGTACAAAAGGTTTTGGTAAAGACTCACAAAGAAGACTTTTAGGAAAATGAAACTTTTCTCGTTTTAAAATGACCGACGTTCCTGTCAGGTTTAGTAATTTTAGGGTTCAGGATTTAGATGGGTTGGGGTCGCAGTTAGTATATTTGGAGTTAATTCCAAGGTTATTGTTATGTTCTTTGATTTAAAAGCTGTCATCAGCTTTTGTTATTCTGTACTTGGAACAGTGGCCATTTTAAAACAGGAAAGTTAACAATTGGAAACTTATGTTGTCGATGACGGCACGATTTACTATAATGGTCTAGTGCATTTCTAATGATCCCTAACACTAAATGACGGATGACATCTCCTGCTGACCTGTTAGCCGGTGGCTGCAAAGAAAACGGCAGACAGCCAACCATGAATAAATCATGGCAAAACGGTGTCGGGGGTTTGAAATCGTTGGATCACTCAGCAGGTCTCCCCATTCTTTAATGGAAGGACCATTAGGCGACGTCTCTCAGACCGGTTTTTGCGATGTTGAGGGTGTAGAACTCAGAGAGGGTTGGGCACGTTTAACATTGTGTATACGTACATATACGTGTTTTTACTTATTTATTTTTCATGGAACGACGCTTCATAGAAAATGCAAAATACACACATTCATTTCACAAACGCACACACGTCTCATGCATGTATTCATGTGTGTATATATAAGCAATTGTGTACGTGTACATATATGGAATGTGTGTGTACGTGTGGATATGATAATATGGTATGTACGTGTATGTAGTATGAGTGTATATGAGTGAATATGCCATACGTGCATATGTGTACATTGGTGGCCTGTATGTATGCGTGTATGAAGCATGCCTACGTAAGTGTATGTATGTACATATTTGACATGTGTATGTATATGTATATATGAGTATGTGGTATTTAGTATCTTGAAGTGTATGTAGTATGTATGCTTGCATTATGTATGAAACGTTGTTTTATGAAATCTGTGATACTGTTTATGTTTCTTCTAGCTTTAGTTATACTTTGCAAATATCACATTCGTTAATTTGAACGTGTATTAACCATTTCCACTTTGTTTGTCTTTCCGGTTGATGGACTGGATAGATTCTGTGGTCTACAACTCTCTGTCGGTTGTGTTTTTTCCACAAATGTTAGACACAAAAGTGTGGGGCGTTTTTTCAGGCTTAACAATGGAGCGTGCACCAAAGATAGCTTACAAATAATCAGATTCTTGTGCAAAAACTCAATAGTGAGTTATTAAAAAGTTGTCCTTGCCCGACTCTATAGATGCCCTCTATCGTCTGTGCTCCTTTTGCTCTTCCTATCGATCATCTCTCCTCCTCGTTCATCTGAATACCTGCCTGGATGGCGGATCTTCATCTGATACAGTCTGCTGCCACAACCTTACAGCCTGCAAGGTTGATGTTTCCTACCTTCATGTCACGTTTTCAAAAGTCTATGTAACGAAGATCAGACCTTGCTACTTGTCTGGAACCAGTAAGTTCACTCGGCAATTCTACCATCCTGCACAAGGCTGACATGATCGAGCCATCACAATTGCCGTCGGCTGAAGGAGGCATAGATTCTTATTTGGGACAAGTACTTCCATATTACATACATACGGCATTCTCAAACTATCCATGTACACTCACTGCATATCTGCACACATATTCATTTATGCCCACATACCATCTAAGTACAGATATGCACGAGTACATTGCACAATCACATGTGGTGTATGAGTATTTTCTGTTTCCTATGAAGGGTTGTTCGATGGAATCTTGTGTCACGGTCACTGGTTCAGTTTCATCTGTTGTTTGTTAAACTTCCCAAATACACGTATCTTTAACCAAAAATAAAAAGAATTATTCAATACCCGTGACGAAAAATTGCGGGTATATTCTAATTTTATGAGATGATTTTCTTTAAAAAAAAAAGATTTGTTCTAGTGAAAGATTCCATTGTTTATGGAGAGAATTTTTGTCAGCATAGTTGTCTTGTTCGAGTCAGAGCTTACTGTAATTATGAACAAAAACAGAAAAATTTCACCGCTAATATGATGGATAAATAAAGTATGTGTGTACGTATGTAAATATCTGTAAACTTTAGTATATGTGTATCAGGAAAAAGTTACATATATATATATATATATATATATATATATATATATATATATATATATATAGAGAGAGAGAGAGAGAGAGAGAGAGAGAGAGAGAGAGAGAGAGAGAGTTCAATAATAGCCAGTAAGCTAGATGGATAAATCTCAATGTTGATAAGCATGAATTCACACATTAATTATTTGTAAATGCCTTTTCCTTTCAAAATTAATTGGTTTATTTGCTTATGTTTTGCAATGTTATTCTCAAGGGAAAAGTGTCCGTCTATATTCCCACATAGTCCCACATACAACATAATTTGACAGTGCAATTCACCAGCTCTGTTTTACCTATATTTTATTTGAGTCAAAGATAAAAAGATATTTGCACGTTTACTGCGTTAATGGCTTCTCAATTCCCTTGCGAACTGACTACATTTGGAAAATATTCTGTTCCGATCACTGAGGCCTAGTGGTAAAGTGCTTGCCTCTGATTCGATAGGCCATGTTCCAATCAGCCGCCGATTAGTACCATAAACTTTGAAAATGGTACTCACTGCCTTTCCGTTAGGTATTCAGCACAAGGACGAGCATCGAGGAACTTTTGAGGAGGCAGGTTGAAAATCACGTTAGGTGAGATCACCGGTTAAACTACGCTGTTTTATCAGTTACTAGATTAGTGATCATTAGAGAATACCGCGTGCCACACGCAAAAAGAAGCTGCGACGGGACAGGCGAGCAGAAATTGGGTCTTACTAACAATTGCTCGTGTCTACCAAAACCCTATTAGGGTATAAGTAGAGGATGGCGATATATATATATATATATATATATATATATATATATATATATATATATATATATATATATATATATATATATATACTCTTGAAGACGTGGGAGAAATTGACCTCAGATGAATTATTTTCTCCTCTTTTCTCCCACATTATTTTTCCTAAACATGCTACCGTAATCCACTTCCGGGTTGCTAGGATCGTTGAAGTGAGATTGATCAATGATCAATATGGTGTTAGAAGACATGGTAGGGTCAGTCTCACCCCCCTCATTTTTTTTCCGTGTTGTTTTGACTAGGATGAAGAGATGACTTCAAGTCTTTATTGAGGGCATAAGTATGAAATGAGAGTAAACTGCCTCAGCCAGAGATTGAACTCAGCTCAGCAACCCTGTTTTTCCTTGACTGGAACTACTCAACTACTTACGCTCCTATCTGTTGCATTTGCAAGATGTATTTATCCATAATATTGGCTAATTTTGTTACTTCCGGCTTTGTGAACAAAATACATCCGACAATGAAATATGATAACACGACTGATGTTTTTTGATGTTTTTAAGAACCGACTTGATTAACTCGAATAAGCACACACATACACACGCACACACGCTCACACACACGCACACACACACACGCACACACACACACACACACACACACACATATATATATATATATATATATATATATATATATATATATATATATATGCATGTGTGTGTGTATAGTTTTGCGGTTTCTTTTGAATATAGGCGTGGTCAATAGTAGAGAACTTGATAGTTATGTCCATTATTCAAACATATAATCAAATTTTTTCTGGGCATAAAACTTGAGTGTAAGTTATCCAACAGCGATTAACCATCAAGTTCAGCCATTTTGGAATCATACCCTTTTGTTGAAGTGAACATCTCGTTTCTTGTGTGCATTCCAAATTTGATACAATAGGTAGCACCTGTGGAATAACAATTCACTTGCTTGTAGAAATAATGCACTTGTCAAATGAGTTTCATCAAACAGTGTGACAAAAGATTATGTCCATGCAACTCGGCTTATTTCATCACATGACATCGCAGAGATGAAAGTGAAAAAAAAAACGACGTATATACAGAATGTATTGTTATATGTTTGAATAAATAGTTAGACCTTCAATCTAGATTGACTGTACTTAAATTTTGACACACGACAGTGTATTGTGACACACTGTTTCTTCAAGGCTGATAACTCCCTAAACAAGTTGGACTTACAAAACCCGTGTAACCCATTTTTTTTTAAATTTATCAATCTCAGTCTCTCTCTCTCTCTCTCTCTCTCTATATATATATATATATATATATATATATATATATATATATATATATATATATATATATATACATATATTAAATTCTCTTACTCAGCATTGCTTTTCTAGCAATACTTGGCACCATATCTTTCAAATAAAATGTAGAAGGCACGGGGTTGGATAACCTGTAAGAATGTGGAAAACTCTTCATCAGGACAAATGTGCCTGAGCACTCAGTATCTAGTTCAGAACAGCTGAATGGTTTGGGAAGGGGTATCCATTCGGTGGCCTTGTGTTCAGCAAAGATGATGATCTTAAAAACTCGTAGGAATGAAGTCATTTTCCGGACCAAGCTTGAGACTTGCAAGGATCACTCGGCTGATGCACAGAATGGAAAACGGGAATCTATCAGAGGTCCCCCTACTCTATTGAGAGTTGTTTCTTGAAAAACAGTAGCTCTATTCTTTTCTATTCAACTGTGCAAGACATTTCACTTGAATCAAGTTAGATGTATTTGGCTTGTTTATGAATATTTTTTCTTAGTAGTGAAAATCACGTTGATAACTCTTAAACATCAAATACTAAAAATTCTCTCCATTTTTTGTAAAAAAAAAAATGAATGGTTTTAAGAAGTCAGGACATGTTTGTATGCCTGCAATGGACGACTCTGGGGCATTTTGAATTCTGACGTTTTTTCTGAAGGATACTGGTGCTCATGGGACAATGAACATAATCAAAAAGACCAGGCACAAGATGGAGAGACGAGATTGAAATGTTTGACGGTAAAACACGTCATAGATTAGAGCAATCACGCTCGACATGTTAGGAGATAGTGAAGACCTTTATCAAGCAGCGGAGTTATAACGATTGCTACTACTCAATATATATATATATATATATGTGTGTGTGTGTGTGTGTGTGTGTGTGTGTGGTTGTTCAAGTGAAATAGGGAGAGAAAGGGAGAAAGAAAGAAGGAGGTAGTTCATTGAGTCTCTATCGATTGAAGTATTTAGCTACTTTCATGATAAAAACTCTTTATCAATCAATTTCCTTCGTTCAAACTTTTTATCAACTTCCCTTTTCTTTATCTTTTTTATAATACGTTTACATAATTGATTTTCTTCCCCCACCTGCATGTATGTTCGTATATACATATATCCTTTAGTATATTCATGTCTATATCTGTATATGTAAGTATGTAGATATACTTTTTTTTTTCCAAATCTGATGATCTACATCAATCTGTGCGAGCTTTTTACCAATATGCATAAATGGTCCAAGCGTATTTGTCGTCTCAATACGAGTCGTTGTGTCTTTTCAAAAATGGATTTGCATAGTTGCAATGTGTCCAGTCAACACAGAACGCAGACACTGTCTAATACAATTACCTTCGATTATTTCCGAATAGATTAGAGTTCGGACATGGACAGTCGATTATCCAATCGGCTTTTAAGAATTTCACTCTTTACATAACATCATTCTTTAATTCTCTTTCTTTTCATTGGTGGGAGATTTATGGGCTTTCATTGAAATAAGGCTATTCATATTAGCCACAAATCAGTTTATACATATATTTGATAGTAATGTATTATGACTTATAAATGCTTACTTCCTATCAGCTGACCATTAATAATGTTTTCAGAGACACCTTTGGTCTATTTGGAGGGTTTACTGAAAGAACAAATGGGTTATCTGCATTATTGTAATAACCTGTCATTTTGCCCACTTTAAATTATTTATTGAGCAAGTCTGATTTTATGAGAATGGTCCATTAAAAGCCAAGGCATTAAATTTGATGTAATGTATCTAATACATTTTTATGAATGTTGATGCTGAATAATAAAACATGTGAGGTAATTTCAGAAAGAAGACCCAACTATCAAAACAGTGCACGAATGGAGCGTTTCAAAGTGCAAATGAGTAAAATATTATGTAGCAGTGGCCTTGACTCTTTGTATAAGGAAGTATATTAAGCTACTTTTGTTACTTTCTGAGCTACACGTCCCGGACAGAACAAATCTGTATTATGCTAGGCTCTTTTGATCTTATTTTGTAGCAGGAGAAGTGACTGGAGAAATCTCCTCCTCGTTTGAAACAAAATTTGCGCAAATGCGTTGCTGTTTAGTATTTTCCATTGTACCGCTTGCAACAGAGACATGTTTGCCTTGGCAAGTCGAATTCAAAACTAACGAACTCAGTTCGATGTATTTTTTTATATCCAAAAAGCCAGGGCTATTTCTACGTATTGTGATCTTGAGCAATCCAAAATATGAAATTAGTGTGCTGTTTTGAGACTTCCTTTATATAGGGACAAGCCTTATACATAGTTGCATCCCGTTTTCATGTTTCTATCAGCATGATTTCAGATATTCCGATACTAAATTCTGGCCCAATACCCTGGCCCCACAAAATGACTTTGTATCAGAGCCCCTGATTGATCTTTACTTTTGGAAAATATCTCCTTGACATTGACTCACACATATGTGTATGAATAGAATGTTGTTTGGTTTTGTCTCAATTATATATACTGGACTAATTCATTTGATTTAGAAATTATTATATTGATGGAAGGAAGATGATGTACGTCGTGGAGAAATTTACATGCAGTCTGAGATTAAAACCGACTCGCCAGATTTTTATATTCATGTAGGTGAACACTCAATATAAGTGACACGAAAAAAGTCTCATGTCTGTTGTAATACTTATTAATTCTTTGTCGTAAATTAGTTTTTTTCTGTAACGACCGAAAGTAAGTTCTGTGTTTCATGAAAATTCAAGTTTGTTGCATAAGATAACGACCGTATACAATAATTTATGGTAATAGCTTTGATAAGATAACTCACAACATGTTATATTACGTAGGCTATATATTAAAATCATGCTTCAAGGGGGGGGGTATCTTTGACCAACACTGTTGGGATGAGGTACAAATTTAACTATTTTCTTTTAAATTCCTCGAAACTTACGCATGGTGAACAACTGATGGTCCGAACAGAAAAAAATCCACACATGTGGTAAACACAATAACACGAAGAAAATTACATAACTTATCTTAACAGATATAAGTAAAACAATGATTGAAATTACATGGAACTCTTATATATATATATATATATATATATATATATATATATATATATATATATATATATATAATATATATATATATATATATATATATATATATATATATATGTATATGTATATATATATATATATATATATATATATATATATAAAGTATTTGGAGCTGAAGTTTTTTTTCAGTTGAAAGAGCAAGGTACAATCGGAAGGTATCATTACTATCAATTACAGTATTGGGGATCGATTTTTCTTTTTCTTTGGAAACTGCTTTTATTACTCTTTTAAGCCATTGTATATCTTTCTGCTGTTTTTGTTTCTATTTTAAACTAAAAGGTATTCCTCCCGTTTGTAAAGTAAACCATTTGGTAGATTTGCTTTCGACGATTTTCCTCAACATTTTCCAATCCTCCCAACCGTTTAGCTTAGTGCTATAATCATCCAAACTGTAAATGTGTCTTAAGGGGGTTTCAAAAATCGACCTAGTTTGGGGATTTTAATTTATTTTGCCATAAGTTCGATTTTGTACCATTAAGCTATCCCATTCCTTCGGTAAAGCAAATTGTGTTTTTTTTTCCACATCAGGAAAACCCTCTCGTAGACCCTCGTTTCAGTCAAGATTTCGCCTTATGCATTCACACATGAGGAAAAAACTCAGATGTGTTATTCAGCAATTAATATACCCAAAGATGTGTACATTTTATTCCTCTTTTCTTTCATTTACTTTTACTTCTTTTTTTCTTTTCCCTTTCTTAATTTTTCTTCTCTTTTCCTTCCTTTTGTCCAACTTTTATTTATTCCCTCACTTTATTACCTCATTCCTTTCTTCCTTACTTCTTACTTTCATTCTCTATTCCCTAAATTGTCCTTTCCTTTCTCCCATTCATTTTTTCATTCATTTTTTTCTTTTCTTTTTTCATTCTTCATATTCTTTTTTCTTTCTTTCCTCCGTTCCGTCTCCATTCATTGTCTGTCATGCCCTTATGGGTATACATCGGAATAGGTCTCCACAAAAGCCTGGTCCCTTCCTAATGGCAACATCCTCGGACACAATTCGAAGCAAGAGAAAGAATAAGAAGCGATGTATATTCAATTATTACCAAGAATGGATTCACTCAAAACAGTAAGGGTGATATTAAGGCCGTATCTCGTACACAAGTGGATAGATTTCCCAAACACTTATTTCCATACAATGTTAAGGTCAGTTATTGAATAGAGGCGATTCAATCACAACAAAGATATAACTCAGTAATAAAACGATGGTCGGAAATTCAGGAGGGAAAGCTAAGCTATTGCTGTTCAATACAAGTAGTCGGTAAACTTTTTGCAGAAAGGCTTGACATAAAATATTTTCTCACTTTGAGGGCCAAGGCAAATAAAAAACAAAAATTTGAAGAACATTTTATTGCTGTAATGTTTCTTAGTATTGGATCTCGTAACCTCAAAAATGTAAAAGTAATATCAATTACCGTCAACTAAGATTTTTCTAAACAAGACATCGTCGATCGTGGTTCAAATTCTGTATGATAGTACAATTGCTGGGATTTGCGGAGTTGAAACCTTTTTCAGTGATAGAAATGATTTGTTTGAGGCCAGCGCAGAATGCAACGTATACTTCATCTTTTTATACACAATTTCAGAGTTTGCGAGCAAAACATAAGAGAAAAAAGAATTTTTGTATACAGCGTCACATATAAGATAAAATTGGTGGGCAAATGAAATGAGGCTGTGGGTCAGATCAGGCCTGCAGTTTGCAGACTCTTGATCCCTAATGAAAATCGTGATTTGCCAACAACATTGCAAATCTGGCTAAAGTGTTAATTCTTTTACTAGAATATATCGGTGAAAATGGTCGGGGTTAATAAAGTACTGGTTAGCACTAAAGAGTATAAAGCAATTTCATCAAGTATCTTTTAATATCAATTCAAGTGTCCCAATTTTAAAGTCTTTGTTTTATTTGTTCTTTCGGTGGTTTCAAAGAGACTCGCTGTCCTACGGAGATGTAATGGTCTACTTTCTCCAGCGCTACGCTTATGATTTCTATCGCTCGGTCTTTGTTGATGTCAACTTTCTTGCTTTCTTTATTCAGTTATTCAAAAATTATCTTTAGAAGGTTCTTAGCAGTGAGTACGATGATGTCAGCAAATCTGAGGATACTTAGGTATTTGCTGTCTATTCTGATGCCTTTGTGTTCCCATTTTATGTTCCTCCAGATCATCTCAAAGCAGGCTGTGAAGATTTGGGGTGAGCAAGTATCACCTTGTCTCATTCCTTTTTCTAGTTGAAAGGGCTCAGGAAGGGTCTACAACCAATGTCTCCTAGCCAATATTTTCAGCAACTGTCTAGCTCATCACACAATCTTATATTTTACCTGCCACTGTTTCATATATGATCTCTTGGTTTCCACCTTAAGAGTCACACTGTGCAGCAGTTATCTTACGACTCTTCAGTGTGGCTATAGACTTGGATATATACACATATATAAATATATATATATATATATATATGTTTGTGTGTGTGTGTGTGTGTGTGTGTACTTGTCTGAGTGTCTGCGTGTGCGAGTGCACGTGCGCATGAGGGTGTGCATGCGTGTTTGTCCTGTCCAATGTGTATGTATGTATGAAATCCAGGCAGGCACTCATACAATAGTGCCATCAATAATTGTGTCTCCAATAGAACTTGTTAATATTTAAATGTATGATACATCAATCCCCTCTGGTCAGTGCCCTAAGTGCTGTATAACCATTAAAGAGCTTACTTATCTTCAGTCAATCCTTTCCTTCCTAATGTCGACTTGCCATTGATCGCTCCTAATTGTTATCATCATCGATGTTAATATTTATCTCGAAAGAGGAGTTAAAAGGAAAGAGAAAAAAAAAGATCACTTTTTTCCATACTTTTTCTGTCCCAATATAGTTGTGACATTAGTCTATAAAACTGATATGCCGTTGCGAAAATTTAATGGGACAGGTAGTATGAATTTTTGTCGAGTTCATGTTTTTTGTTTTTTTTTTTTTTTTTTGCAATTTTTCTTCGGTAGAGGACTATCTATCAACTTGATCGCTGTATAATTAATGACAAAATAAAGTGGTATTGATTTCTGTGCCAAGCACAAAAGGATGTAAATCAGTGAGGTGCCATAAGTGGGTCTATTCGGTCAATGACCGGGCTTAATCAGACTTTATAAATAAGTACATTTTGAAAGTGTGGGCCGGTGGGAAAATCTGTTATGAGATTGACTCCATCGCTAATTGCTTGCA
>OY735198.1:90087366-90092366 GCA_963457665.1 Thysanoteuthis rhombus
TAATAGCCAGCAAATATTGCAAATAAATGATTCTCTTGCAAACTCATATGACAGAACCTTGTCAAAAGTGTCTGCGCTATATTCAATGTTGATTCAGTTGTCTGCGTTTTGCTACATCTATGTTTAATATAATTTCCGTAACATTTCTTTTCTTTTTATAAGAGAGTTGCTTAGGATGTATAGAGGAGGCAGAATGGTCTTCCAGCCAACTTATATAGTTTATTTATAACAATGTAAAGTTACTAGGATAGTTTAATCACTGAAATTGGTTTTAAAGTCATGAAATTTGAATGCAAGATAACTGAGAAATAAATAGTTACTCGTGATAGAAATATAAAGAAGTGCAGATTAATGTTATCGGGATGGGGGAAGTTCTACCGTACTAATCTTTCTGATGACCAAGATCTCGTCCCCTAACCTATTAACGAGTGGCATTTTTATTGCTATCACTTTTACTAAATTAACTTACCTTTTTTCTTTTCTCCGAACTAAATGACCTTTTTCTTCCCCTATTTCCTTCTTGCCTTCTTTCCTCTTTCATGCCCCTATTGTTACTGTCTATTTTTCTTTTTCTGGCCTCCACAATTCTTATACACTTCCTATTTTTCATCAAGCTCTTTTCACTCTCTCTCTCTTTCTTTCCGAATGTATTTCTAATAAAGTGACACTGATTGGCTATTTGCAGGGTTTCTAAACAATCACGCTCTATCTCGTTAAAAAAGTTATACTCAGTATATTTTGATCATTCTTTTTTAATCTGGAAAGGGTCACTCTGTTACACCTGCATACACACATATAAATAATTAACGTATATTTGATCAAGTAAATAATTATTGTTCACGTATCCTCACGCAAAGAACTATTATCATCAAAAGCGTTATTTTAAAAAAAAATACTTGAGAAAATTAAGTATTCAATTAGTCCCCGCCTGTCCTCATTTAGTAACACCTAATTAATTGCTTTTTACAGAAGAAATAGTACATTTGTCGTTCGTTGCTTGCTGTGTGATTAATGTATGCTGTTTTGGAGTTTAAACGAATGAGGCACAGAGGAAATTAACTTGCCTGCATCTGTTAATAGCATATGTAAAAATAGCACATTCAAAGCACAGATAGCAATTTTTTGGAGTCCATAATTTTTAGGACTTTGTTGGGATTCCAGTGAATGGACTCTTTGGCAGAGGGAACGACATTTCCCCAGTTAATGAGAGTACAATCAACATGATAAGCAATAAACATGAAGTAAAGTTTTTCTTAGAACCATGGGTAGTAGAAGGTGTCTTAATTTAACAAGAATTTTAATGCTTTTGGATATTTGGAATGTAATATGCTGGATTAGTTTTTCGCAATAAGGTTTTTTTTATCCAGAAGAACCCCAAAATATTCGATAAGATGCTTTTTCTAACAATTTACTATTCATTGATATAGGATATGAGTGAAAAGATTTTTCCTGCGCCGACGAGAAAATAACAAGATTGGATTTTCTTACAGTCAGCGTGAGTTTATCAGTTTATTAGCGGATAACCAATCAGATATTCTCACAAATTCATTACTGAGCACTGATTCTTAATATTCTAGTTTATCAACCAAGCAGAGGATGCTGATATCATCTGTAAATAGATAAGATTTTACGGGGCATAGATGGCAGTAACACTCCATTGAAATACAAAGGTAGGTTCTAGGGTGCTTCCTAGTGGAATACAAAATTTCACTATGGAATTCGACTGTATGTGTTATGTCGACTTTCTGAGTTTAGTCAGTAACGTAGGGATGGAGCAAATGCAACACTTTCAGGGTCACAGTCGTTTAGTTTCTTAATAATAATGTCGAAAGAAATAAAATTTAAAAAAGAGAATAATTTGTCTTTTGGTTGCGTCAATTAATTTGGTGCAGGAGGCAAATTTGGCAAGAGAGGTCGATTGGCCCTCTTGAAAATAAACAGATGCTAATCAATCATTTTGCGCTTTTCGGTAAAGCTATTTATTCTATGGTGCACGAATTGTTTGCAGCATTCATAGAAAATTGAGAGAAGTAAAATGGGACGATGCTTGCATACTCCAAGTGTGGATTTACTCTTATAGACTGGAACCATTGTTGTGTATTTGAGGGGATAGTTGCCAAAGCTGAAGGAATCATTTCATAGCTTGGAGAGGGGTGCTGCTACTATCCTGCTAATACACTCTACTAATTGTATGAATCAAGGGCTCTTGGTTCGTTAACACAATTTGACTGGTTTAGCTCTCCAATAGGGGTAACACGAAAAATTGAAAAAAAAAGAAGCTTTTTGCTGCTTGGGTTTTCAAGTTGTCATCATTATTTCTTTTTTATCGAATGATAAAAGAAGTCACAAGCAATCGTCAATATCAGAAAAGTAATGACTGAATGCTCCAACAGCTATCTTATAATCCGAATGCATTTTATCATGAAGATGTTTGACTTTCTCTCGTACATTGATTCCCATTTCATTTGTTTTGTTTACTATTTCTTCTGAAACTGTTTTTTATTCCGAATTCGCTTATTTTCTATCCTTCATATCGTTAGTTTATTTTGCTTTGAATTATCCGGAAAACTTGTTTAATTTTTTAGCTGCTAGGCCATCCATATATTTATGGAAGGGTGGCTTTGGTTTGCGTATCTGAGCGTGATGTGGAGATTTGTCTCTTTCTTAGGATTTGTGTGTGCTATTAATTTACTGTCCCACCACAGCAAAATATGACACTAGGTCGGGGATTAACGTGGGGTAAATAGGAGACCATATCTTAAAAAGGCTCCAGCCGACGCAGCTTCGATTTGCTACGCAACCAAAGCAACCTTCGCCACGAAAGCTTTCACAAGAGGCTCTGCTCCATTAAGTGCAATGGAGCAGTGCTGCTCCAGGGAAACTGACCCCCGCAGCTGAGTTGAGTAACAATTTGATAGCCGAAGGACGAGTCCAAAGACTCCCCAATGCGCGTAGCAATGTGTAGCCTCAGTAAAACCTCATTGGCTAACGCACTCGGTTTTTGACACACACCTTTTCTGGCCCGCTCGGCAGGCGAGTGTCAGTACCGGCTCCCCGGGCTCTACCGTGGAACAGACACTACACTTTGATTCTGCCGAAAAGGCCAGAAAAAAGGAATTAGTTACCAGATTACCTATTTGTTTAAAATTTAGGTATTCCTGTACAGCCATCCATCTAGGTTCTGACCAAGCCCGACGTTGCTTAACTTCAGTAAGTCCACCGCGTTGTGGTTACGACTGCACCTACCTGTTAACCGACCTCTGCATACATACTGTCACTTTTTTCTATCCTCCTATTGACATCACAACAATAGTCTCCTTAGTATAGATAATGAGACCCTACTTATATGATCTTATTCGTAAAAAATTAATTTAGACACGTGTAGGAAATGTTTTAGGAATAGGAAACCATTCTACTGTCCTTCCCAAGAACAATCATTACGAAGCACCGTTTAAAGTTGAGGAGATCAATGATCATCCGGGTCTTGGGGGAATATCACTCATAGAGAGAGGACGTTAACAGTCAACCAAAACTGTCACAATTACTGTTTACATAGATTTCTTCTGTTTTTAAGTTCGTTTGGCTAGGTGGCAATGTATGCGTGAATCATACCAACAAGTTGAAAAAAATGGAGCTAAAACTCTATGAATTCATTCCCCATTGATTCTAAAAAAGATCAACTTTTTTTTTCAACGCTCCCTCTCCCAGTTTTTGATGGGGGGGGGGTCAATCTGTATCGTAGGTTTATCGTTAACTGATCTGATCTGGTTTGTATCCAGTTGTATTTACACTTTCTTTTATGATCATCACTCCTCAAAATGTGAGAGATATAAAACAAAATTCAAGCGATCAACAAACACATGACATGCTGCAAAAAGACGCTGGTCACATGACAGTTTCTATTGCATGATTAACCAGATCTGTTTATTCAATTATTTATTTTGATACTAATTTTCTCCTTATTCTACGTCTTAATCCGGCGTGTTTCCCCATGCCAAGATGGGATCGCTGTAATCCTTGAGGTAAGACTTCCTCTACATGCATAATTGAAAGATTGCGGAAACGAGAGAATATTGATCTTATAATTAAAAGGGCTTATCTACTTAAATACAACAGATCACTGTGACTTAGTGATAGTGTTGACCTCAAGTTCGGTAGGTCGTGGTTCAATCCACTGCTAAGTCTTACTGAAGACTTTATGAAGTATCCAATGCCTCTTTACCAAGCTCACAGCACAAGGACCAGGATTGAGGAACTTACACCCCCTCAGTAGTTATAATTCTACCCTAGGCTGGGTATTATTGACAATTGCTTGTGTGTACCGAACCCCACAACAACCTTGATGAAGGTATGCAGATAATGATGAGACATGCATACATCACCAGCAGATGCAGTAGCAGCAGCCATTATAAGTCCACTGTTGGACAAAGGTTTTTGGAAACTTTGTCCATGACGATTGCACTAACATTTGTCATATCTTACTGGCACACATTTCTTTGCATTCTTCCATGTTGTGTCCGGTCTTTTCCTAGTACGTTTTCTATCCCATGGGAAAACAATCAGTCAGTCTCCTGTTTCATCTTTCGTCATATCCTCGTGGTTGCCTCCTCATTTCTATGATATCCTGCACGTTGGTCCTCCCTCAGATTCACAGTTGGTCTTTGTTCTATCTTTTGGAGTCAACCCTTTCTCTGGCTCTCCGTGCGATTCTAAGCTGGTCTGTAATTTAGTTTGTTGATATGCATGTTTGGCTTCCAGTGATCCAAGCTTTTATTATGCACTGTTTATATACATACTGATTTAGGCGCAGTGCCAAGGTGCTTTTCAGGATGTCTCCATTAATACCAAGTGATTTCCAGCCGAGCACATAGCATCGTTAGACTTTTGTGCATATTTATACATATTCAAATATGTACACTGTTTATACTTTAATAAATTAATTCTCGATTTATATATATATATATATATATATATATATATATATATATATATATATATAT
>OY735198.1:90094866-90097366 GCA_963457665.1 Thysanoteuthis rhombus
TCAAATTCCATAAATTTCTCAGCACCTTTGCAAGGCCCTGGTAATTCTTTCAGTCTCTCACTTTATTTCACATTTGCTCCGCGGTCTGCTATCATTATCAGAAAGTTACACCTGAACATCCGCATAAAAAGAAGAAAAACTGTCGAGTTCTAACATTAAGTTAAGATGGTGGGGTTAAGTGCCAATACAGCAACACATAACCACATGAACGCACACATCAAATAAACCCTTTTTCATATTCCTTGAAACCCATTTGCATACATTATTGAACTTGATCCGATGGAAACTCACTTAAATCTTCCGCCATGGCCTAGACAACCTTATAATCCACCGTGCTTTTAATAAGGTCAGCATATCAATGATTAATCTGAAATTCATTATATTCCAATTAATTTATCATATTAGCAACTTCCTTTGTTCTTTCCATTATTGATATTTTCGCAGTCTTCCAACATCGATCCTTAAAAAAATCAATAGTTCTTCACGTAGAAATTTATTATACATTAACTCGTTTATAATCAGTAGAAACGCATCGTTTCTTTTCTTCTAGTGGTGTTCATATTTGGATAGTATTGATGGAATTGGATATTAATAATGATATTACTTAATTATATATGAAACTTCCAACTAATATATATATCAGTTACAAACATTGAAAAGAAAAAATAGCAAAGATGAACATATTTGTATACAAGAGTGTGTACTTGCATCGGAATATATGTATACATACGTAGACAGTGGTTTATTGATGCTTACAGGTTCATGAAAGCAGATACTTATATAACTGTATGCACTTATATATTTTATATGAATTTAAACATATAAGTGTTAGATTCTCATGTACTTCTGTGTATCAATTCTGCAAGAATATATTGAGACTACATCACACATTGAAATTTCACTCGAATGAATCAATTCTATTTATTTGCTTTACACCATTTTGGCATTTGGAAGGTTTTTGAAGCTGAACTCTTTTTTCGAATCGTGGAGGAAAACATATGGTCGGGCACGTCTGATGAAAAGCAATCCAGCATTGAAACACATCAAATTTGTGCTTGATGCCAAAACTGAGCTTTCATTGTGTATGAATAATTTTGGAATGAACATTAATTACAATACGGAGAAATATGATGAGTCCAATTAGGAATTTAAATACAATGAATCATGTTAATACATTTTGTATGAATTATATAAATAAATGAATATCAATCCATCTCTCTCCACACACACACACAAACACACACACACATATATAGCTTATGTGTGTATGCATGTATGCATATGTACATATATATATATATATATTTACATTCACACACACACGCACACACACACACGCGCACACACACACACGCGCACACACACACATATATATATATATACACATATATATATATACATATACATATATATATATATATATATATATATATATATATATATATATATATATATATATATATATCCCTCCACAGGGTTCAGAAAATTATAGCGAGTGCAGATAGAATCCGATTTGAAGAAGTTTATTTTAAGAGATTTGAAAGCCTTCAGACGGAATTTGAACAAAAGATATCCGTACGAAACCTTTTAATGGTTCAACATTAATCTATTTTTTCAGATATGTTAATATTAAGCCTGAATTCTATCAATCTTTTCACTGTATAAGGATGTTAAAATGAAATTTTTTTGAAATGTATTGGATACATTTTGTTCTAATTGTATAACGAAAGTAAAAGTAACCAAAAGGGGAAAAAAACATTCCTGGTTAGTCACTACATAAAGACTGTTACTTGATTAATGTATTCTGACAGCATGCTGTATTTGGGGTGATCAAATATAAAAATTGGAAAAAAAGAGACGACTAATGAATAACTTACATCACAAGCACGATCACTATAAAAATTTAAATCAGGACAGAAAGGCAACACTAAGTGATCGAATGAAAATAAACTTATATTGCAAACTGAACCACCATATCATTAAAAAGAACTTTTCTGGAGAATAAATAAAACAGAAATTTATTTTTTGTTTTTGACATAACAAGGAGTATATGTTTTCAGCCCTCCAGTTCCATTGGTGTGACCTGTACGCATGATATCTGTCGTACATGCATATATATATATATATATATATATATATATATATATATATATATATATATATATATATATATATATATATATATATATATATAGCCAGCTAGCTAGCTAGCCAGCCAACCACTGAAGAATATTTAGGGATGTTTTTTGGGTTTTTTTTCAAATGTGTTCTATAGATATGGTAAGGAGTAGATATTTAAATTTTCAGCTCTTTAGCTGCATAGGTGCTGTCAGTACGTGAGATGCATACAGAACCAGTCAATCAGACTAGCCAATTTGAAAACTAAAGAAAACTATGTTGACAGTTTTAGTGACAGCATGGGTTGATAGTTTCTACTAATATTCCATGAATCACATACACAGATATATACACACAGACACACACACAGACACACACATAC
>OY735198.1:90102366-90114866 GCA_963457665.1 Thysanoteuthis rhombus
GACAATCGGTCGCATTTGTTGTGTACTCTTCTTTACAAGACTATGGGGATTTTACTTTTTCTACCCAAAGATTACCAATTTAGAGTGTTTTATTTGTTTGCACTCTTCTTTTAAGGATTTCACGGAGATCCATTGTTGTAGTGGTCTCCTTTGTTCATTTCTGCCTATTTGATTTTGATCGTTCTGACTCTAACCTCAATTGGAGTATTGTACAAAAAATTTACTTTACTAAAGTTTAGGTGAAAACCAGATTCTTTGCTTCTATACAGATACCTACCGACCTTTCTTCATTCGGCTTAGAATACGATACCACCAACTCAGTTAACAGATACCATAAACAAATCATGCTTGGTTCTCAGGTTATTTTCGAAACATTAGGGGAAAATAAGAAAAATATTCGAAGATTGAAAGGCTATTAACACCAGAAAACAAAAGACTAATTATTCCATCTTAAAAAGGCCAACGGTGACCGGCCTTATATACAGAGACTTGATCTGCATCAAGTGCTTTTGATTGAGTTGCGTTAAATGCCTTCTTCCGTCTGGAATTGCCCGTTAATGACATTTCAGATATTTGGCTTCTGACAGGCACGACATCCCAAAAGTCGATTGGAAAGCCAAGTGCCAGGTGATATTTATGGATAATTATTCGTGATTATGAGTTACACATTTATACACACATACATACAGACACATGCACACACACTTATATATATATATATGAGGAGAGAAAGGGAGAGAGAGGGGCATGAAGAAAATAAATAGTTCAATACAGATTATACATTTTCTCAACATATATATACATATACACACACACACACACACACACACACACACACACACACACACACATATATATGGAGAGAGTGAGGTAAAGAAAATGAATTGTTCATTACAGATTGTACATTCACTTAATATATATATATATATATATGTGTGTGTGTGTGTGTGTGTGTGTGTGTGTGTGTGTGTAGAGAGAGAGAGAGAGAGAGAGAGAGAGATTGGGATAGAGGGGGTAGTGTGGAAGAGGACAATTATATTATGGGTACCATGCAGTAACTCTTCCATAATCCAATTTTGGTAGCGCACACGGAGGAATAAAATCAATGAATAGTATCTATAATTATTGTACCAATCTCGATGACTTTTTCGAAAAGATAAAGGGAACTAGAAAAGCGAGGAAGAATTGATTTCATCGAGTCAAGTGAAAGCACCAAAAATATCGTATACATGATTACTGAAGAGATTCGCCATCACTTTATCTCCAGTGAAAACTTCTAGGATCTGAAAACTCATCCTGTACAAAAATTATATTTGAAAAAGGGTTAATCACTGTGTTAGTTACTTCTTTCCCCTTTTGTTGTGAAGTAATCATTAGATTGTTTGAAGAGAAAAAAGTATATGGGATCAAGCTAAGGACCAATATACGATACACTTACATTGCGAACAAAACCTCACTGCTAAAAATGTATTTAGAGGGCTAAATCAAAAATAAGAATTAGACGTGATACGAAGCGAATGTTCAAATTTTAGCTCCAATCGAGCGGCGTGTGCACGTGATAGATACCATAATTGGACTGACTTGGAAACTGAAGACACTTATTTTGACATTTGGGTTGACAGTTTCTGATGATGAGTTCCGGCCAAGACAGATGTTGCAGTCAACTGACCAGACATTATAGTTGATGATGCGATTACATTGTATTTGATGCACCAGTTCCCATAAGATTAACGGCGTTAAGCTACGTCAAGCCGGTTCATTATTCAAATAGGTGACCCTATGGGAATATCAAGTGTCGTATGCAACAGCAAGCTTGTTCTGTAGCAGTCTTATCCTCTGTTCAGAACATCTTGTCAGTCTAGGACCTGATTGTACATTCGGCCCTCCCTCATGCTCAGGCTGCTCTATGGAGGACACATGACAATTAGCTCTCCAAGGAGCTGCCATACACGTATTGAGTGACTGCCATCATCATCATCATAGTTGATGATAATAAGGCAAAGCATTATTCTCCTTCTAACGATACAACCTTAAACAAAAACATGAATGGGCATGCAATGGCAGAGTCTAAAAATAGAAGAAAGAAAAGTGTAAATCGCTTACAACACAAACTGCTCCAGTTGCTATCGAAGAGCCCAATGTCAGATGCGTCATTTTGACCCTTCTTTCTAGTCTAATACCGATGATCGTTGTCGACATCGTGGCTTATTGATTAAGGGTAGTATTCTGCTCGGTTACTTCAACGGATGGGTTGGCGAGAGATTTCTATCGAGGAACCTCCCTTAGAATAGGAAGAAAAAAGATTGATTCATACCCTTCCAGTGTTTAAAATGAACGTCAACAGCCTTTGTCGGAGTTGGCATCATTATTCCCCTCCCAAGATTTAAATAGCAAAAAATATTACGATTATTTTGCTATACTAACAAACCTGGCCAATCCCTTTGAGATCCAAGTATTTGGAGAATCATTTTTATTACCTATAATAACAACGCTTGTTGTCGTAATTCTAATGACAATAGGGTGGCATAGACGATAATGAAGATAATAACTACAAATCAAAGGATTCTTCTTTCATCGGCCTTTCTCATCTTCTCACCCGTTTGAAATCAAATTTCACATCCTGAAGCAAAGTTATGTTTTTCGTTCGGTTAGAGAAAAAGACAATGGTAGGGAGAGGATGACAGCAAGGGGGAGTAGGAGGACAATGACCGTACATCTTGAGAAATTAATTCATCTCTTTAAAAATGTTTGATTTCTGTTGTTTTAGTTCGAGGTCTTTACTGTCAGTTTCTTTCCTCATTGATATTTAATAACAAGAGACAATTATCACTGTCCTTTGAAGTGAAGGTTCACTGAGAACAGATTCCATTCAAACGTACGCACTCTCATAATTACGAACATGATTAAGTGTATGCATTGTGAATCTCATTTTTCGTAAACAAATCAGGGATGCCAAACTAAATGACTTTTCGAAAATGTTGAAATCACTCCCAAATTCAAGAAAAAAACATTGAAATTAGCAACACAGAAACAAATATACATTCAAGTAATTCATCGAATTAAAAACAATATTCAGAATGTATGATATATCGATAGATACGTTTTCAGGTCACCTAGGTAAGTGTGCCCTGTTTCGAAATCAACTGATGTGTAGTATGAAATAACATCCGTACACAATATATCATGACATGCCCTTCATAGAATAACAAATTACAAATATAACATAGGCAATATCATAGCTGAAAGGGAGGTGGTGTTTTGATTAATACTGCTTGGATGCCATGGTTATATACCTGTTTTGCTTTTAAAATACTCGAAATGGTTACATGGTAAAGAACTGATGATCCCACGAAGAGAAATTCTATACACAGTGCGATGATAACAAAGTATTTGTAAAGCAGAAAAAAAAGCATTGAAGGATATTACAAAAAGTAAATTAACAGATATTTGGAAATGAGTGTCTGAAGTTACTTTTAAAAGCCTTTTGATATTTATTGTATAAAGCTGTAAACCTTTTTAGATCAAATATATATATATATATATACACACATATATATATATATATATATATATATATATATATATATATATATATATATATATATATATATATATGTATATATATATATCTACATATATATATATGTGTGTGTGTGTGTGTGTGTAATCGGTAGGCGCCGTTGTGTCAATTCTTAAGACACCTTTTTCATCACCTCCAATGACGAAAGTGATTGCGCTGATCACTGCTATGTCTTACTGGCAACATTTTCTAACACATTCTAACTAACTTCTGCAGCATCAACCTCCATTTTATGGTCTTTTTCGGAACTTCATCATTGATTTTTTTTTCATGTTCTAGTCATCCTTAACCCGTTTTTTGCTTCATTTTTTTCAGATCACTTAGCATGTTTTGTGAATCAACTGAAGTTTCTGTTATTGAATCATAGTATGTTGCTTGTCGATGTTTTTGCTCTCACGTTTTTTAAGTGTCTTTTCCAAAGAATCTTTTCAAGGCTCGTTGTAACTAGTGTCGGTAATATCATACTCCCTTTGTTCAACTACTTTTTATCTTTGTCATTCTATCATCTTCACAGAGTCAAATTATTGTGGTGTCATTTGGGTGAACATTCTAATCTACTTTTTACATTCCTATTTGAACCTTGTTCTTACATTTATTGATAACTAATCTGAGGTCTTGAAGATTAGTAGCCAAAGAGAAAAAAGAGTTTACAAACAAGGCATGGTACAGATTAGTGTAATCATAGTCGTCATGGGAGAGGAGAGGAAAAGTCGCTGTGCTGTTAACTTGAAAGGTCATATATATATATATATATATATATATATATATATATATATATATATATATATATATATATTCTATCATAATACGTTGTTTTTATAACCTCGCAAAAATACCAAAAGCTAGAAAGATCTACCGTTTACTTTCATAGAGGGATAAAAAAAGAGCAAACATGAGACCAGGTATTCGTGCACACACACACATACACACACATACACACACACACACACACACACACACACACATATATATATATATATATATATATATATATATATATATATATATTAATATATACAGAGAGAGATAGAGAAAACGAGATATTTCACAAGAATATGGGTATACTGGATATTAATACTAAAGGTTTTACAATTCCGATTTTCTATTTTCGTGAGAAATGCTTATCTTGGATATCAGCGTGAAAATATAAAATTTTATTAATGATGTTTAATTGAAAGACATTGCGTTTGTGATTTGACGATTTGTTCCATCGATGTTCTGCATGGGATATTTTTGCAACATTTTTTTTCGATATCGTTGGATGCTTCTTTAACGAATGTTCAACGCTATGCATCTCCATGATAGACATTGTTCACAAATCTTTCACTCCAATCTTGTCAAATTACTACCACTGCATATATATATATATATATATATATATATATATATATATATATATAGAGAGAGAGAGAGAGAGAGAGAGAGAGAGAGAGAGTAGGAGATATTGAGAGGAAACGTACCTTGATAGACATCTGCGCACACTCTACTACATACTAAATACTAATCAATCCAAAAATACACCGACCAATGAAGATTTACGAAGTGTTCAGCAAAATTTATGTATGTATATATTACTACATATGTATTTATCTACATGTGCATACGTATATATGTATGCATGCATGCATATATTTATCTATCTATTTATCTGTAAGTATATATGTATATATATATATATATATATATATATATGCAAGTAACGCACACACACACACACATATGTATATGTGTGTGTATATCATCTGAGGGTTTCGGATACATACATAAATATGTGGGTATATTAGATGATAAATACAAAGATCGATTTGGTAGGGGACACCGAAGTAAATTCGAACAACTTTTAATAAACAGTAAACCGTCAGAGTCAGCTATTCATCATTCGATCATAGCAGGAGGTCGCTTCTGCCTCAGACACAAACAGCCAGAGCGAACGTTGTTGGGATTGCGAACTCTGCCAATTCCATTTCATCATATCACTCCGAAATAATTGGTCTAGACGTTGTACCAATCGTGGGCAGCCATTTTGTACACAGAAAATCACTATCAAATGACATTGGATGAGATATTGTGATGTAGCAACAGGCGATCAGAATTTAATATCTAGTTAACGTCTCCACTATGAAGATCGAAACAATTATCATGTAAAACTAGCCGCCGTGAAATGTTGACAATCTGATATTATTTAGGAGTTACGTTTATTCGATGGCGTTAAATAGGGTAAAATTTCTACATTGTATATATATATATATATATATATATACATATATATATATATATATATATATATAAAGGTATTTGCATGTATATGTATGTGTGGATGTGTTAGGGTGTGGGTCCTCATCTAGGTGTATAAGTTTGTTTCTTTTTTTAATATAATACTGCATCGTTGTATTCTATCCCTTACCCATGTATGTGGTTGCTTTCGTGCCCAGGCACATGTCAAGGTTCAGAATGCTGATTTTCAAGCTGAAATACTTTCAAATTTCAATTTTTGTTGTACTTAGATATGCTGATATCCATTGATCTGTCTTGATTGAGAATTCTATTTTTATGAATGTTTACACCTCATCTTGTCATTCCCAACGTAGTGTAAACGAATCTTTGTGAGAAGAACGTGAAGAGTCCTGTGGTTGATAATTGAGTCGGGTCCAGAATTGGCTGATTAATTCTTTACAATTCAATAATAATTATCACTGATTATACGATACAATCGATAGTATATAATGCTCAATTCGGCAACTTCGTACGGTGTGACAGCAATGGAATGATTGTTACGTTGTTACTAAATCTCACCCAGGAGAGAAATTCAAAAAATATAATTTGTACTCTAGTTTCCATGAGTAGAAATATTAGAAGGTGAATAAGGATGTTAAACATTTCTAAAAGCAGATACTTAGTGAACTCGCTATGTGTGTGTGTTTCCGCTTGTGTTTGTGTGTATGTGAGAGAGAGAGAGAAAGAGGGAGAGAGAGAGAGGTGGGGGAGGATGATCAATAATCTCGTTGCTTCATAACGGGATCAGCAGATCAAATCCAAGAGATCAAATGCAGTCCTGATGAGCAAAAAGATATAAACTGGGTAATGCCGGGTGGCATCGTTCGAACTAATCATTGGTGGAAATCAAAAGAAATTTAAAAAGCTTGATAAATAGCTGGACTCTGACAGAAACCCAGGCAATGTCTAGAATACATGGTATCGCTGGGGGAAAAAGGCCCTAAAGGAGAAAACCTCTGGGAAAAGAAGTGCCAGTTTAAAGAACATCTCTTGAAAGAGAGGTGCCAGTATAACGAAAGAAAATCTCCTAAAGATGAAGTACCAGTTCAGAAAAAAAATCCACGAAAAGAAATGCCAGTTCGAAGAAGGAAATTCCGTGGAAAAAAGAAGTGCAAGTTCAAACAGATAAATTATCTGGGAAAAGAAGTGTAATGAAGTGACGAGTCCTGTCCTCTATCTGAAAGTACTCATTTATTGGGCCTGACAACGAGGGTAGGAAATGCATAAGAGTCAATTGAAACAACCGACCGACCCTTCAAGTGTAATTAGGGGATGCTGCATCGGGTCTTACTTATCTCCTAAGACTGAGCACAAGATTTTTCGAAGCCACAGGTGAAATTCTTAGCCTTTTTGCACCATGAAGTTTCTTATAAAAAAAAAGCTTCTGTGACCAGAAATGTTGTATAGCAAAGCAATTACCATTAATCAACAGGTGAATGTTTTTTTATCGTTCCCAGAGCTAAAAACAGTTGCAGATTGTATCTTAGGAGGAACTTAGAATGATTAGTTATACTGGAGATATTGATATAAGTGGTGTTACTTGAAATTGCTAAAATATATTATAACCAAAAAACGTCAAAAACAGCCCAAAACACACCCAAAATATGCAAAATCTTTGTAAAAAGAATAGCCCAAAAGTTTCAGTACACCAACGTTAATTAAGCGTTTTTTGCACTGCCAAAAACAGAAAAAAACACAGAATTTAGCGTGAAAAGTGCCCAGTTGACAATATTCGATGTATGATGGAAATTATTGGTTAACAGTTTGTTGCAAAACAAACAAACGACACTATTTTCACTTTTGCCTTTTTTCGTAAAGGCGAATAAAGAACGTAAAGTCTACTCTCTAAAAGTGGTTCATACCGGTATCGGATTAATTTTAGCAACACCAGAGATGAAATAAATAAGTTTATGAGGTGATATTTGGGATATTGGAAAGTCTTCCTAGTACTTAATCTGTAGCGGAAGATACCTTTTTTAAATTTTTATTTCCATTCTGGTCCCCAATGTAAGTACTGACCAGGCTTGAAGTTGCTTACTTTACCATTGTATCTCAATTGATTTGGCCCTGATTTGTTTGTGTCGGAGAGATTTTCTTAACAGAGAAGCATAGAGTACCATTTTCCATAGTCTTTGGAATGGCACAGGAATGAACAGCGGCCTACCAAACTGAAGACGAGCAGTCTACCACTGGGCCAGGTTGATCGGTGTAAACTCCATATTTCTTGCAAAAGTTAGAGTTACAAAACAAAAAAAAAATGAAAGTGTGAAATGAGAAATGAAAGAAATCGTGTAATGAAAGTCAGACACTTAACGGGATTTTTTTTTCCTGAAAGAATTTTTTTTTTTTCTCAAAATTTAAACCACTTGATGATAGTCGAAATTTTCTTTCTACAATACCGCTCATCAATCGTACACGATTCTTTCTTCGGCAGACATAATCGATCGTTATAAGTTGCTTCATCATTCTTCTCTTCTGATATTTCTTTACATTGATCCTTTCTATTTCCGATTTTGTCGATTTTGATTTCGCAATCTTTCCGATTTTAATACTACTGATTCTTTCTCATTGCACAAACACGCACATGAGTACGCACACATATATATACACACTGATATATATATATATATATATATATATATATATATATATATATATATATGTATGTATGTATGTATGTATGTATGCATATATGTATGTATATATATATATATATATATATATATATATATATATATATATATATATATATCGTCTAGAAAGATTTACAGCTTTAAACACTTAACGGTAACCTTTTTTGAAACTTTTTCAAACATTTCTTGCGTCATTTCAGTCATCCATTTCCCAATATATGTCAATGCAATTCATGGAATTTTTTTTCTGTGTTTTTGCCCGGATTAACATTTTTTGGTTATCATTGGACAATGTTTGAATTTTCTTATTGAGATCATCAGTTGTTTACCATGCAACTGTTTTGGGGATTTTGAAAACGAAGCAGTAACATTAACATGGTACACTGGTATGGTTTATCAAGATCGACCTCCTATCAGCGATGCTTTACTATATATATATATATATATATGTATGTGTGTGTGTGTGTGTGTGTGTGTGTGTGTGTGTGTGTGTTTGTGTGTGTGTGTGTGTGTGTTGTTTTTTTTCCATTTCTGGCGAAGCATCTCTCCCAAAGAAACTAAAGGCTTTTTGGTATATTTTTACATATTTATTCATTAAGAATTTTGGTTCTTCCACCTTTACTGGATTCTTTGATTTCCATGTGTGATGAAGTGCAATCATTTCCTTTTGCAAAGTAAAGGACATTTCAATTTGTCACAGATATTATTTGCTTTCAATTTCTGCGATGACACACATCAAAAAGCAATTTCAGAATGCACCTATTTACGTATAACGTCCGGTACATTATTACCTCCGTTAATGTCTCTCTTATCATGCATATAGACTTTTTTTCATTAAAGAGATACATATTCAGATCTGTAGAGATCAAACTATAGGAATAGATTTATAGGTATTCGTGAAGCATGATTCGTAATTTCATTTTGAGATGTCTATATGCGTGCATTTTTCTATATATGTGTGTGCGCGTGAGCAGGTTTTCATGTTTATCTTTAGATGCACATATATACCTATACAGTGCGTGTAAAACGCATCCAATGCATTTTCAAAGATCATTTCAACATCCTTATACAGCTTCAAATTGATAGAATTGGGAACTTTTTTGATATTGATACTTTTTATCCATGCTTAATGGTATTTCAATCGTTTTTCTAATTGTTGACGAGAGTTCTGTTTTCTTTCTACTGTTCAATCTTGTTCCTACATTCTAGAATCCTCCCTCAATCTTTGGTCCGAATTCTAGCGGGTCAAAACTGTATAAGGATGCTAAATTAACCTGAAATGCATTGTATTGTACATTGGAAATGAGCAGGATTAACCATGCAAACCATCAATCAAAACGGTAAATACATCATCTGTTCCGATAAAATAATATTGCAACCATCCCTAGGCAGTTCAACCAGCGATCAAAACAAAAAAGTAACAAATCTACGGGATTGAAAAGCATTTCTTCTCTGACCAATCTGCAACTATAATAATTTAGCAACACGCTCACTCACACACACAAATGTATGAACAGATATAAATTGTTACGTATGAAAAGATATGAGTGTGCAGTAGTCATTCTACACGCTGTTGTTGTCCATAGATTGAATTTTAATTCATTCATGAAATAAAAGGTGAAATTTAAAAATTTGAAATACCAATTCAAGACCAGAACCTCCACTCCCTCTCAATATATATATATATATATATATATATATATATATATATATATATATATATATATATATATATATATATATATATATATATATAATTAACTTATCCATGTATATATTCGGTGGTATGTAGAGTTCCTGAAATCGTTGGAATTAGTAATCATTATCGTGAAAAAGTCTTTGTAAATTTCATCACCATTGCCATCATTAGCTTTTAGTGCCTGTTGTTAAGCATAAACCACCTTAAAATCCACAAAGACCTCTCTAACATCGGTGTCACTGAGCCAGTCTTCTGTACTTTCAGTTTGTCATGTTATCTTCTTTTTTTCGTACCTGCCCCAATTTTTACATGAACAAATAATTTGTTAATCGTAAACATATTATGTATGATTTACGGATTACTATCCCCGTTTATGACTCAAGTATGACGGATGTTTGAGAGAGTATAGTGCGAAACATGAAATGGAAATAAGATCTCTAATATATGAGGAGATTGCGGAAAACTCCAAGAATCGTTTAGTAAGAGAACATCTTTAAAGTATACAAACAGAGGTGTTGAAATGAGAGAAAAGTTTAAAAGACAAGAAACAGTGAAATAATATGTAGCAAGTACCTCTGTACGTATGGACGGATAAACAATTGTATTCAACTCTGCTTCTCGCAGGTATCCTCATCCAAAGTATTAAGTGCACTGGGAAAATTGATTGTGGGACTATTTATTGCTTGCCAAGTTTATCAAAGCTTCGTTTAGTTTCCGTCATGGGTTTCTCCAAATGGTCCTCCCTCTCGGTACTAACCGTTGCTTAACCTCGATAATCTTATGGGGACCAGAGTATCCGACTTGATTTAGCATGCAACTTGATTCAGCATGCCTCATTGGCCTCAAAGAGAGGTTTCTCTTACTAAGAGGTTTTGCTGGGTACCTAAGAGAGAGGTATTGAATAGCATCTTTAAAGTCTTTTGTGTGGAAGCCAATACTCTACAAGTGGACCACTTATGGGGACAGCGGGACAGTAAAGGGAAATAAGTGAAGAAAAAAATTGAAAAATCAGAGTCACTAAATAAAACAACTGACAGATATTTAGAATTAGGATGAAAAGCACCAAATGATCTACGAAGATCGTTAGTATGAATTATAGATTCGAAGTATCAAAGGGCCAATGATTGTTCCTCGTTCATAGATTTGCACCTCATGACATTGAGTTCAGGCAAGAGCATTTAAAGTCATTAAACTGTTTTTGACACGATGTGAACTGCTTGAGCTCCACGTAAGTTCAAATTACCGAGAAAGAACAAAGGAAGAAAGCGCAATTTTTCTTCAATTAGTCGCTCCCAACAAAAGGAATAAAAAAAACGATGCAAATATGTTTTTCAGAAGAGGAATTTCCTGTGATGTTGAATAATATTTTAGCTTGAAATAAGACTTGCAGTCCACAAGCAGATATAGGGCTTCCTATACTTACACATTGATAGTTTAACGCAAAAATCAAGAGCAAATCCAAAATATATATATATATATATATGTGTGTGTGTGTGTGTGTGTGTGTGTGTGTGTATATATATATATATATATATATATATATATATATATATATATATGTGTGTGTGTGTGTGTGTCTGTGTGTGTGTATATATATATATATATATATATATATATATATATATATATATATATATATATATTATAAAGAGAGAGAGGGGGGATAAAATGTTGATATATTGAGGCTGTCATCATCTCAATCTGCAATTTGATCATTCAACGTCTCTGCAGCTTTCATTTAGCACCACCATTAACTAAATCAATCTTCAAGTAATATTGAATAACTCCTCATAATGCATGTGATGCTGGTTAAACATATTTCACAAGAATGCTACCCAAACATTTTCCCTCCCATACACACATTTTGTAGACCTCTTCAATATTCCATCCAAACATTAAATTTGATAAATACTTAAACTTTCCCACACTAGTACCAACCGCTTCATAGCAACTCAATTGTTTTCTTTCTCCAGACATTTTATGTAGACTTATCAATTGAAATGACAGCCTGTTTCCACGGAATCTCACCTCTACCGAATGCATTCCCGGATACAGTGCAATACAACCCGGACTTCTCTATCGATACGCCAGCATAGCATTTTATCCCATCCATTTTCCGGGTACTTTTTATGGAATTTCTCTGCAATTTCACCACTTTTCGCTCTGATGCTTTGAAGATACTCACTCTTCCCGGGCAACACAAAAGCGATTACGTTTGATAAGGCAGTTGAGATATACTAATTAGTCTCAGGTTATTTCCTTTCCACTCAGTCAAATCTGCAATGCATCACTACATATACGCATAGATGGGCTG
>OY735198.1:90117366-90134866 GCA_963457665.1 Thysanoteuthis rhombus
ACAGAACATACATATATATCTAAACTCATAAAGGCTCGTGTCATTAGATTTGTTGGTTTATTTATTTGTCTGTTCAGCTGAAAGAGTTGAAGTGGGAACATGATTATTACTTCTACACTTTCTTTAAAGATGATCAAAGAGATGAAAAGAGTGACACATGGGGCTGGATGTGGGCAACTGATGGCTCTAGAGTGGGCAGCTCGTATCACTGTAACGGATCTGTACCAAGCTTTTTCGTATATCCCATCGTAAGAAGATCCTTACAGTCCAGTATACTATGGATGCATCCGCTAAGAATTACCAGGCCTGAACGGCTTTTTTTGGAAGCGTATCGGAGAGGAAAAGATTTCACTGCCAATGGCCACCGAAATATGTTTTGGGGATAAGTAACATTGCGTGGTTAACCTCTGGGAGGCGTGGATACAGCTATTCCACGCGTATGCGTGGGGACACCCGTATATATACATATATAAGATATAAACAGATTATGCTGAATCCTTTTTTAAGTTAAGGGCCAAGGCTCAGGTGCTACAGGGAAACAGCTAACGAGTAGGTTCTATCGAATTGCGATCATTAGGGGTCCTTGTCTCCTAAGCTGAACCCCATTTGATTGGCCGTTTTCTCACTCTGTCTGATTGGGTTCTCACGACTCTTTCATCCTTCCTGGGAGTCATACGAATCCTTTTATATCCCCTTGTTTATTTACTACCAAATATTCATCCCATGATATTACCAAGAGAATAAAGGCGTATATACGCTAATGAATTCTTGCAGAATCGTTCTTCAATGCTGTCCTTGAAATCTGGTCAATTGTTATGTAGATGACAAGCTTGGATTTGAGGAAGATTACGTGAGAATGCTATGAAATCAGCAATCAGTCAAATTACTTAATGGATAAAGTAGAGAAAAGAGGACATAATCTATTATAATGATGAACCGTACGTAAAAACCGTCGTACTCAGAAGAAATTCGGCTACTGAACCTATCCTGCTCGTCACACCATCCTGTATTCTGTCGACCCTGGTTTCGCATGTAATATGTGGTGTTCAACGTTGTGAGTTGTAATATTTAACAGTTGTCTACCATTCTTATGCCATGACCAGCCCATTGCTATTTAAGTTTTCTTATGAATTCTATGATATCTTGGACTACTTTTTTTTTCATAGATATTGTGCCAGTGCTGAAAAGATAAGTATACAATCAATATATCCTCCTGATAGTTACCTATGGAGCGAAATAATAGCCCTTAAACTATGGAACACGCAACATGCACAGGGGGGAATCGTGCTCAACATAACAGGGAGAGATATATGTATACATTATAATATTTTCAAAAAGACAGAAATTTATGCAAAAACTTCCCATTGCCTTTAAAGAAAACTCTGAGGTTTCATGCGTGAGAAAAAAACAAAATGTTCGGTTGATTGGACCAGTCAGTAATTAGGTCAAATATCGTTGGTCACGATGCAGTTCTATTAAGCAGATTCCACCATATATACATAAGTATACATATATTTGTGTGAGTGTGTGTGCTTGTGTTCCAGTATACCATGTATATATAAAGTCAAGAACAAATAAACACAAAAATATCTTGGGAAAACAATCGCTAGATAATAAACATATAAATAGACACATACATAAATAGGTAAACAAATACTTTTGGTTTTAAGAGGTGGTCTGATAAAATCCCTAGCAAAACACATTTAGCATAATTCATGAAAATGAAAAATGAACGATGAGAACAAAATATATCAGAGACATGATTTTCCCTGAAGCTTTTTTCATATTTTATTCATGTACTTATTTATTTAATTGTATGTTTTGCAATGTTATGTATTTGTATGTTTAATGTCATTCTATTAGTGTTTGTGATGGCGTTGTTTTATTATGCTTAACACGTTTTGAACTTTTAGAAAAGTAGTGCGTTGAATTTCAGCTGAGATCAACCATAAAATTAACGATGTTATCTCGGAACTTCCCTGAGTAGACCAATTATTCTAAGCTCATTTCATTGGTGTTGGTAGAGGCGAGGAAGGAGTAGAAAATACATTTTTTTAAATCATAGGTTATAAGTTCAAGCATTTTATCCCTTCCTATATACATGATCTGTTAGTAGGGAATATTATTTATCTCTGCCAACGAATTTAGAATAAGTATATCTATTCACAGATGCCGGTTCGTCTTTCCTAACGGTGTCTCCTGGACTGCTTGATGAATTTTAATGAGAATTTGGCGGGTGAGTCGTAGATGGTTTGAAGGATAAGTGGTCACATTATGGGATGGATTTGATTACGCATTTGCTGTCGAGATGTAGTTTTATCTTCCAGAAGGGAAAGAAACTATTAATGAAGATGCTAAATTGAAATTGTAAGGGAATCAATTCAATATATGTTCCATCTTCTTGGTTATTGCTGTGTCTTTGTTCGAACGTATGTAATGAGTGAAATTTACTAATGATTGCACTAATATTGGATGAGCAGACATGGGGGGAGTGTGCTTGCATGTGGATGTGTGTGTATGTGCATTGTATGCATCTGCATATACGTGGGAGTGAAGGAGAGAGTATATACTCAATGCATGATATCAGAAGGAAAAGCAATGATACCGAAGTCTTTAACGGTTTCAAAAGGTCAAGCGGATCTGAAAGAGAAGCCAAGTGACAGATATCGGAGTTTCAGGCAGCAAAAATAGAGATGGGCAATGCACACAGTGAGAAGAAAAATGATAGATTGAGCAAAAAGTTAATCAAACAGTGTCCGTAAAGTAGTGTGCTCTGTATGAAAGGGCAGACAGTAATGGAAAGAAGAGATAGGACGGTTTTCCAGTGAGACATAGTAATCACACTCGTCATGAAAGAGGATGGAAAAGGCCTTCCAAGTAATGGACTAATTACGTCTTCTGCTGATATATATATATATATATATATATATATATATATATATATATATATATATATATATATATATATATATATATATATATATATCACAGTTTTCCCATTTTTGATGATATCTTATCAAAATGTTCAATATTCATTTCAGTTAATAGACCTATAAACATATTCATATAGAATTTAAAACAAAACATCCGTTGTATATCAGCATATTGTGCCTTACGCACTTTTCAATAGACTGATATCAATAAATGAGTGTTTATGTACACAAACACATACAGCTTATTTCTTATTTGATTTAGTATTCTGACTAACCTCTGCCAAGTGGAGAAAATCCTGCAAAAGTAATTGAGAAGAAAGAGTAAAGAGTGCAATTTGAATTTCGATGGCTATTTGGTTCTCATTTGATTGATGACAATAGGAAATCAATAATTCAGAGGATTTGATTGAAATTATTGGGAAAATCAGGCAAAAATTCGAACCATTGATTAAAAGCTGTTTTGGTGTTTAGATTTGGAAAGCCAACAATCATCACTTGTTGAGTAAATCTCTCACCAAAACTATCAAAATAGGTTTCTTCAGTTTTCAAGTTGGTCCTGCTGGCTGGCTTGCTGTCTGCTCTAATTGGGCTAGAGACATGACATCTTCAAAATTAACTATTTATTATGCCTTGAAAAAAAAGTCCCTGTTTTCATGTTGTTTTTTGGGGATTTTTTTAATTACCCCTAAATACGTTTCTTGTGGTATGGGTTCACTTTTCAAAGTAAGTTTATGCCAAATTCATTCTCTAGTCTGTGTCCAGAAGCATTCACGTCTGTTTGTTTAGGAATAATGATCACTAGCCAACTAAATACAAGACAATAACTAATTTATTGATCATTCTTTTTTGTTTTTGTTGTATTGATCACCTACAACACAGCAAGCTGCCGAAAGACGCTGGTCATGTGACAATCTTTTTTTTAAGTGATTATGCAGATCTGATTGTTTTTGTGTTCGATATATCATTCGGCATAAATATTTGTTATTCTTTTATGCTCTCTTATAACTTCTATTTTGGGTCTAGAATTCAATGCTAAGTCTTTTTATATTATGTTCCACGATTCTAATCCTTGTGCTTAGCTATTAGCAGAGAGGTATTGATTACTAATTTGGTACAACCCGGTATTGGATTGAATGACAGCCAACCAATCCGACGAGTGAACATGGGTGCACCGTTGGGCCACTGTGAGAGGTGTTATAGCATCATGATAGACAATTAAATATTTTCTCATTCATTTTAACTATGTGCAGTTGTTTTTTTCATTATGAACCGACTTACCGAATCTGATTCAAAATAGTTTCACATTGAAATTTATCAAAGCTATACAACTGACGGTAACATACGCTTATACAATGTAATGACCCAGCCCATGTTAAGAGGTCTCAATAGTAAATAGAATCGCATTGAAGTGATGCCTCCAAGGCACAAGCCTGGGTGAAGCGTATTGAAATCCTGGAGTCCTTAGTTGACAGGATCTCCTTTTCGGCTTCGCTGGTGGAGTCTATAGGAGAGGTGGGCAGTGATACGTTTCAGCTTGGATGGAAAAGATACTTGGAAAAGCATCCAACAAAATCATATATATATATATATATATATATATATATATATATATATATATATATATATATATATATATATATATATATATATATATATATATATATATATATATATATATATATAAGCGTTTCCGACTGCATTATATGTATACCTTATATGAAATAAATCAGTATATCATGACACAAAGCTAATATATTCATTAATAGCTATTTGATTGTGTTGGTGTTTCGAAAGACAGGTGATATATGCATCTCATGTATGCAAAAAGAAGTTTTCTACTTAAGCATAAATATGTACGTTTTTTTTTTCTGCAATATTAGTAAGTGAAATGCTTTTTATAACAGAAATTGTAAATCTTTTAGACAACTAATTTTCATTTTTGATAATAATAATAATATCAACGTTCACGAACTGTATGATTCAACTCAGCATTTTTCTATATGAACCTTTCTTCATTCCCGCTTATGGAATGATGTGTGTGTGTTACAAATGTCCTTCCTATAATTTTCTTACGCTTTTTCCTCAACATATAATTTACATAAATGTTTATGAGAGTCGGCAACAGTAAGTCTACCAAGTTTCCGTCAGCTCTCTGGTTCGTTAGACAAGGCTGGCTTTTCAGAGTGAGCAAAAAATTTGAAGTCACGATTTGGAGACCTTGATGCCTCTTTTGCATTTTCTCCGTTAGCAAAAGAAAAACTCAATAATTCTGAATTGATGTGTTTAGATTGAAAGTTCACACGCAAGCAATTCAAAGGAGATAAAACAGGTAGAAGTTAAACTGTATTACGTCGATATAAAAGTAGTTAACAAAGAGCACACACACACATACACACACATATATATTTATATGTATGTATATATATATATATATATATATATGCGTTTGTGTGTGTGCTGCTAATCAATACTAATAATAATCTTGTCACGATTACGCAGACGTTTGTCAATTTGCCCCCAAACTAAGCAATCATGAATGAATTAGAAAAGCAGAAATTTATATAAAACTGTTTTGTGAAACAATTTCCTTCTTACGGAATCATAAGATTAAAATCTCCAGGTCAACATTTTGTTTAGCAAACTAGAGTAATTTTCTTCCGAGAATTTATTATCGATGTTTTTTTCATTATAAATTGAATATAAGAAAAATATTTTATTGAATGTTTTTTTTCAATATCATAATCAAAATTTGTCTGATTGATTTGAAGATGTGACTAATTGTGTTATTATAAATAGAATAAATTGAAATATTATTTATTATATCTCAAATATTTCTTTTTTTTCTTTATCGAAAGAAAGCTGAGTGAATCGGGAGATTAAAAGTATTTTACTGAAGGGTTAAGAAGATAGACTGAGAAAAAAATAGGAAAAAGTTATACAGTGTCTGCAGGAGCTGGGAAGGGAAAGAAAGTCAGGAAGTTAATTAAGAGGGTAGCAAAATGTTTGCTCATGACATTTTCAAGGTTTGTACCAGATGAACATGAAAACTATGGAGCAACAATGCAGATCGGAACAGATGATTGTCAGAATAAAAAAAATGAAGGTATAGGACGAGAAAAGAGCAGAAGCCATGGATAATGGATAGTCTTAGTAATCAACAGCCATGAAATGTCCATTAGTCTGTAATATTAGTATTAGATTGCTATTCTCCCTCATGCAAAATTGTACAATAAAATATATCAGTATATAAAATCGGAGTAGATTGTTTGCAAACCAGTATCATAAAAAAGTCAAGTAGTATATATTTCCCACCTAGTTGAATCATAGTGTACCAAATGAAGAACTCAACGCAGTTTAACTATAGTAGAATGTTAACTAAAATCTTGGTTTCACTGGCTATTTTCATCAGGTGCGATTCTCACAGGGTTACATTGTGCCATAATTAACAAAGTTCACTAAACATCGAGGAGGAGTGGAGTGGCATAACGGTTTCTAGCACAAAAAAACGGAATCTGCTGATCAAGTTAAAGTTCCAGCCGAATTCGTTGATGTTCAATTCGCCTTATAACCATTGAGAAGTGGAGTGAATCTGTTTTTCCCTCGGCTAAAAGTAGATAGCAGGGGAGTGAAGCCCTTGATCCTTTTTATTCAGTCTATCTGATAGGAGATGAATCTAAGAAGTAAACCTGACAGCAACGTTGTGGTCACGTACCTATGACACATGAATAATGTACTATGATAAACAAAAGAATATTCGTCTTGGTGATCACTCGATAGTTTTGGCAGCGGGCCTACTTAGGGGTGATCAAAAAATACGGAAAAGGAACAGAGAATATATATAAATATTAGGGGGTGAAAAAAATCGTTTTCCGTATAAAATAAATAAAATATTTAAATTTTCACCCCTCTAACTCCGTGGGTGAAACCTGTGCACATTTCCCATACATACATAAATGCACACAACCAACCAGCCAGACTGAGAGAAAACCAAATAGAATCAATTCAAAACTGAAGATACCAACGTTGAAACCCACTTTGAGAGTCTTCTTTCAAATACTCACATGTAGAGACTTTGTGTTATTTTCTATTTTTATTGCAAAATTTGATTTTTTTTTCAGGTTACATTTCGTTCCAGCTTTTGTGATGGGAATATTTCCTAATATGTCCTTTTTCGATTTTTTTTCCAGATTCGACAAGCGAATACAAGGAGGAACCACCTCAGATAATGAGGCCATCTAGTGGATTTAACAATTTAAAGATCTACTGTCGTCTTCGAACATTTTGATCCATTCCTCGATCCATAACCACGAAAGAAAGTCTGAAAGACGAATCTCGATTAGATCTGATCCAGTATCCATCGAAAATTCTTCGAAAGCTGTGCGTCCCTTGTCTCCTCATCTAAATGAATGCAAAGATTTGCACGTTCAATTACGCGTGTGTTTATCAGTAAAGATATAAAATCATACATTATCACATATTATCGACTCTAAGCTGTAATCGGATTTGTTTGTCGAATAGATATACGTTCATGATAGCGTATAAAAGGGAGTAAAGATAGAAAAGGTTGAATCCAGTTTAACTGACATTAGTAAACGTATGCAATGAATTATATGGTATCAGAAAATATATTCAAGTTGAAAAAAGGCTTCGCCTTTGTATGACACTTGTAGGACTCTAGGGGAGTCAACGATTGTGTGGATACAGAGGCGTGTTTGTGCTGAAAAGGCTTGGTAAGTAAACTTTTTTAATATATATATATATCTTTTTTTAGCCTGAAAAAGAGTTTTTTTTCTTGATTCCATCATCAGAAATTTCCCACTTCTGGAAATATAAATATTTTTCTGGATCCTATACAAATGTGAAGTCGTACATTTCCAAGAAAATGATATGACGCAAAATACTGAGTACATTATACATGAATAATTTTTTCATATATATTTTTTGTTTTGATTGCATTAATTTCAGGTACATTTTGTAATATTGAATTTGATCCATTGCTATTACGATATTTTGATGGCGGCGAGGGATTTGTGTTTGTGTTGAAGCAAGCCAAGAGTTTAAACAGGATTGCATAGGATGGGAACCTACAAAAAGGACTGGAACCATCGGATTTAGCCATGTTCAATACGAGCTAGTCAGACCACATCTAGCACAAAGGCAATATCCAAAGGGCTGTTGGCAAAATTCAATCATTTTGAAGCAGTTGAAAGGTACAGCTCAATTTCTGCGTGCATTTTGACCAATATCTACAAAGTAACGTCTAGGAACATAGCTAGCACCTGAGGAAGTGGGATTCACTCTTAACTGTAGCAACAACAATATGAGTGATTTTTTTTTTGTATGAGAGGTTAGACAGAAATGATTTATTTGTGAAACTCACATTGCATTGCATCATGGCATATAGAACAAATGAAATGCTGAGCTCCAGTTTTTCATGGTGAATCCATTATTTCAACACACAAACACGCACACACACATACATACACACACACACACACACACACACACACATATATATATATATATATATATATATATATATATATATATATATATATATATATATATACATACACACACGCAGTATATGTGGTACAAATCAGGCTAGAGATCCGAAGAGGAAAGAAATATCAGTTAGTTTGTGTACCGAATCCACTTTCTACTAGTCATTATATATATATATATATATATATATATATATATATAGAGAGAGAGAGAGAGAGAGAGAGAGACAGAGAGACAGAGAGAGAGGGGGGACAGACAGATAGACAGACTGAGACAGAGAGAGTGGGGGATAACTGGTTAGTTACACAAACATATTTATATTTCAGCTTTTTTGGCCTCCTCTTGTTCAACTGATCCTTTATTTCACCATATTTAAAGCTCTATTTTAACTAAATATTTGGATACAGAGCACTTCATGAAATAACCAATCACACATTAAATATTGAACTACTGATTCGTTCTCTGATCGATGTATATATAAATATATATACATACATACATACACACACACATATATATATATATATATATATATATATATATACATACACCCACACATATATATATATATATATACTCCCAAATGGGTCCACTCAGGTCTGCATCAACTTTCACTCAGGCCTCCTAAAATATCATAAATCTATTATCTTAAAACTCATGAGCTCATTTAGGTGTTAGTAGTAGGTCAGCCAGAACTGACAACAGTAAAAAAAAGTTTAATTGTCGGTTCCAGGCCAGATTCGTTTAAAACTGTACTTAAAGGGTGATTTTTAGTTAAATCATTGATAGAATACGCATAACTGAAACTCCTCTTCCTGGCAACCAACACATTTCAAAGATTTAATAGTCTGATGTATTGAAAGCACAAAGAATGCAGAGAAAAAATGAATTCAAGATTTCTCTGTTTAAGCTTGGACTTGGTTCCCATTTTCTAATCAGTGAGGTATTGTCTCTTCCTCAGCTTTTACTGGGAAATAAATGAATTTAGAAATAAGTGCTTACAAAATGTGGTTCATGTGATGCTAAATAAAAAGTTACTGCTTTTCTTCAGTTTATTTGGACATTGTAAATTGAACCATAAAGAGACCCTTATAGACACATTTATAGACTCGAGGTTATAGCCGTTTTGAAATCTGTAATATCCATGTATACACGCTTACATCTGTTAGTTTTTCAGTATTACATACATACATACATACATACATACATACATACATACATACATACATACATAAATATTCCTTGGCATTTAATATACAACGTCAGGATATGTATTGAACTATTTTTTTATTTAGATGTTTCCTTTATAACCGGCATTCAGTCAAGATGCACTCCACGCTTCTCTCACCTCGAGAAGCATAATGGGAAAACTACATTCTACCGGGTCTGTTGCTTCTATAATGATCTTAATGATGTCATTCGAACGTGATGTTTCCCTGTGAAATCATCAAAGCCGTTGCCATTTTGAAGGAATACGTAATTTGCATTTATGTGTGCGTGAGCGTCTACTACGCCAGGGGCGTTCAGACGGGAAAAACTGGATAGATATTGCTGATTGTACTTACATGGGAGAATAATAAAGGCTAGGATATTTAAATATAACAGGCTTACTTTTAAAATCAGTATTCGAAAGTTTGACTAATAGATGGAAACTAACCAAAAGATTGGCTATCAAGCTAACAACCATGAAAGGACACCTTACAAACCACTAAACAACCTATTCATTGGAGAAACAAATTGCTGTTAGAGATATCATAGAATCCATTTAAAAACTCAAATAGCAATGGACAGGCTATGTTGCAGGAATATTAGACATCAGCCAAACGTAATTACTCAGCGTGGATACCAAGAAATCATATTGCAATATTATGGCCGGCAAAAAAAAAATGAGATGTGACAAATAAGACAAGTTTTTGATATATTTGCCTCGCAACGCCTCTGATAACAGGCATTGCGATGATATTGATTCTGCTGCTGCTGCTGCTGCTGCTGCTGCTGCTGCTGATGATGATGATGATGATGATGATGATGATGATGATGACGATGAATTAACTAGATTCATTTTAATCTTTATACCTTGCTTATAGCTTTGCTGGGTGCTGTGCAATCCAACACTAACAAGCCATGTAATAAGATGAGATAGATGCTAAGAAAGGTTTTATGGACGTGTTCAATAATAAACGAAGCTAACTAGATATTTTCGCAGATTTCTTGCCAGGTCATGAAGGAGAGGTGCATCATGGGAAAATTGAACGTGGAATCAGAGAAGAAAATCAAAATAAACAAAGTGAAAACAGGTCTCGTTTGTCACACAATAACAACCGTAACGTGACCAACGACGTTTGGCAGCATGCCGACTCAAGGGTGATCAAGTAAAAAGATGTGAAAGTGGCGATCTCACATTTTGTTAGATAGTGAAGCATAATAAAGAGTAAATGTGGAAAGTTTCAGCACTGTAGTTCCGTTATTGCAACTATACGGGTCTCACATAGCGAGCTGGATCAACTCAAAAACCGAATTAACCTATGCTGACCGTAGCAAAAGGGTTGAGGGAAGCAAGACGAGAAATGATGCACACAAAAAGAAAACATGTCATAAAGTAGAAAGGGGGGGGGAGAATTAAAGTCCTCACAATATAGAAATTAAAGAAAATACATGCAAAGAAGTGAAAAGTATGACAAGTGACAGCAGAACACAAAATAAGAGTTTTACAGAAAAAATGCGCAGGTTGATGTAGAAATAATTACATTCATCTTCTAAAACATCTTTGGTTTGTTTAATCTTTTATCTCCTGCATTTTATACAATACATCTATCAATTCATTTCTTGTTGCTTAATGCTAAGCAAGTCAGAGGATCCAGGGGGCACGAGATGGGGTCTTTTGAGTTGCGTTTTTATGCGTAGCGTAGAAATCAGTTCCCGTCTATAAGAATGAAAAATATCGGTAGGGTAGGCTTTCTGCTTGATCCCTAGATGATATACCTTGTTTGTCACTCATCTAGGTACTTACTATCATTCTATGATTCTTAGAGAATCTCCAACCCTAAACAATATTCATGCATCAACAAAACGAATACGAATCTCATTAGGAAAAAAATCTTCAATGTACATAAATACATACAACATCCACAAGTTAACACAATTCACAGATCATACTCTCTTTAAAATCTCATCATAAAAATTCAAAAGATGTCCTTAAGAGCTCATGCTCTTCCGATAATTTCTGATACTTATTTAAATCATTTCTAAAACTCTCTATCCTATTGCTTTCTTTAACATTATCGGGCAACTTATTCAAAAATATATTACTTTGTAGAAAAATCAAGTTCTTTGGTAGATTTAGTTGTTAGAATTTCTATCGGCAACATATTCCCTATCAGAGATATATAATAACCGAAAATCAATTTTATTGATATAAAATACCGGTTTACTTTGGACGACTCCAACTCAAGACAATATTTACACATCAACTTCAAAACAATAACAGAATTCCTAAAAACACGTACAATTATACATAGATATAAAGAATACCTACAATTCAACACAATTCACAGATCGGACTCTCCAGAAAATCTCATCATACTCGTACAAAAAAAACGTCCTAGGAAGCTAATACTCTTTCTATAAATTCTTAACTCCTCTTAATTATGTCTAAAACTTTGTGCATTATACTTTTTTAACACGACTGGGTATCTTATTCTAAAAATATTTTACTCTATTAGAAGAATCGGCTTGATGTTGGGTTGGGGTAGTATACGATGCTATTTGGCCTTTGCTGTACAGAATATGATTTTGACCGGCCATATCAGATTGGTTGTATCTACTTCTAGAGGGTCCACTTCAGTGCGTGGCATCTCAACAATTACCACTCAAAGTCGGTTTATATCTAGTACCTACTGTTTCAGTGATTCTCACTTTCAGCCCGTTTTTATGCATACATCGGCATGTAAATCTATACGTTTATATTTTCACGTAATACACTATATTTACATAAATACTTACGTGAACTGGAATATCTAACGGGATTTGCCCGTAAGCCGTTACCATCAGTGAGGGGATTCAAGAGGGTGAATTGAGCACAATCTGAAAAGAAGTTGATATGACTCAGCGTTGGATAAAAGTCAGGAGGCTAACACTCTACCACTGGGCCGCAGTGATCAATATATACTTAAGGACATTGCTGAAATATACGCTTTCAAATGTTAATGCTCCCAGGCAATTTCAATAATGTACTGCACAAATATATGTTTTACTAAGCTTAGTCCAGTACTTTATAGCAACAAATTGCCAAATCGAAAATGATTTACTAAGCCCATCCTAGTCTATTGTATAGTCAGAAAAAAAGATGAACACAATCAGAATGAAATCAGCATTCACGTTTTTGCACTACGTGTATGAATATCTAAAGTTATAGATGTATTGATAGATAGATAAAAGAATGACTGGTGAATAAAATGATAGATAGATAGATAGATAGATAGATAGATAGATAGATATGAATGTCCGAGTCAGATATTTTGAATTCCGGAGCCTGATCATATAAGACTTTGAGTAGGATTAGCAGACGCCATAACATAATCAAAATCATTCCGCCCACTCACTATACACTTTGATGTTCTTCAACGTATTATGTTATATGTGAATAAACCCATTTATCAAATTTGGTTGAACCAAAGGAAAGTCGTAGCTCCATACTAGTCATATATCGACCAACAGAGGTTGTCGAAAGAATAAGATATATTCTAAATAGTTCGTTTTAACATCCTTCCACGGCTCCACAATTGATGGGATTCAGGCAAAAGTCAAAAACATACAGTGTTCAAAATATTGGAGCAATTTACGTATAAAAGTCAGAAATATTTGATTCCGTTTCTCTCATTTTTTAAAGATGTTTAAAGGTAAAAAGTAGTTTTTGAAATGTGACAAATACTTTTCGAATTAATATATATATATATTTATCCATCCATCTATCTATCGATCTATCTATCTATCTATCTATCTATCTATCTATCTATGCAAATGAGTTGATAGATAGATAAATATGAATAGAGAGAGTGGGAGGAAAATAGATTGATAGATGTTCTTATACAGCAGGGCGCTTTTCAAATTAACTTTTCGGGGAGATGGGTACTATTTGCACTTATTCAATTTGTCTATGTATCTATCTATCTATCTATCTATCTATCTATCTGTCAATACATTCAGATATATATATATATATATATATATATATATATATATATATATATATATATATATATATCTGTCAATACATTCAGATACATATATATATATATATATATATATATATATCTGAATGTATTGACTGATAGATAGATAGATAGATAGATAGATAGATAGATAGATAGATAGATAGATAGATATTCTTATACAACAGTGAGCGTTCTTATCAACTTAATAACCCCAGGAATGGAAAAGCAAAGCGTAATAATGCAATAAACGTGTGCCCCGGAGATGAACGTTTATAAAATCTAGTGGAAGAGTAACTTTTATGAGAGTTTCTAAGCTGCATTTTTATGTACGTTCTAAATTCATACACATACGTAATTTGACAGTAACGCAGAGGGAGAAATACACATGTATACACAAATACACTCATATGGGCGCTCAAGTGGACAAATATACAAAAACAGATGCATACACTTGCTAATTGAGTGAAACACATGCACACACACACACACACATACATATAGACAATCAGGCTAGCATAGGTCCATACTTGGTTATACACAAAAGTGTATATGACCATGCATATACATTTATGCATGCAAATTCACTAAATGCACAAACTAACACGCACACAGACACACATATAAACATACACACACACATACACACACTGTAGTGTAGAGTGAAATGCACACACACCAATTAAGGTCGACACTTACATGTGCATTGTATTTTATATGGCTGTGTGTACACATATATGCTTACATATTTACCAACACGCATATGGACACACAAAAACACAATCATGTATGGAGTGAAGTGCACACACGCATACATACACAGACGCACACCAGAATAGGTCTATATTTATATATACACCGAAGTATATATAACCACGTATACACATATATGAAAATATATTCATACGCACGCACACACACACACACACATCCAAACACATACACACACACACACACACACACACACACACACACACACACACACAAACATACTAATGCCGGCACAGGTCCACAATTACAAATACGCAGTTTTTCACATGACCTTATATATTCATATATGCATGCGTATTCACACATATGCTAAAACACGTGCACACTGTAAGTTCGATGTGCGGGCATACACACTTGGAAAATCTACATCATCGCGAGTACACAACTTCAGGTGCATAGATCTGCACCAGATCACATATGTTCATACATATTCAGATATCCACACATGTATGCGTATTCACAGATACTTTGCCAACATAACTTCCCACATGACCGGCACAAATACACAGAAACGTATACACAACGACATACTGAAAACTGTTGCACATATATATGTACATGCACCTTTCCTATATCGGGACTAACACATGCATGTAAAGTTATATAACCCAATCTGTATACGTTTGTGAACAATTAAGTCCATATGCATGTACGTGTAAATGCACGCACGCACAGGCACATGTATATCTCTCTCTTTATATATGTGTGTATGAGTATACATATTTGGGGGTCGTAATGGCTATAAATGAAGTAGGGAACAAAGAAAATGTTAAAGCCCTGGGATGAAAATGCTATATCTATCAATTCTATCTATCTATATATCTATCTATCCATCTATCTATCTATCTATCTACCTATCTATCTATCTATTACACACACACACACACACACACACACACACACATATATATATATATATATATAGAGAGAGAGAGAGAGAGAGAGATAGATAGATAGATAGATAGATAGATAGTTAGATAGATAGATAGATAGATAGATTGTTTTGCGTATATGTGTGAATGCATGTATGGGTGTTTATATTTTTGGTAGGTGTATGTAAAAATAGAACGGGGCGAGAGATCTATCGTAAAATATGAGCAAAATCAAAGAAAGAATAAATTTTGCAAGAGAAATACCGGAAACCCGTGGGACTGGAGGGAAAAAGGGCCGAATCGTAATGAAATTACGATGGGAGAGAAAGTTTGGAATTAAGGCAAGCATACAAATCGAATTAGCTATTTGCACCGAGGGACAAAAAAGGAAGCACGTGAAATTTTAAAAAGTAACAAGATAAAAAACAAATAGTGATGTGAAAAAGGAACTAGACAGGTCTTGTTAGTCACTCAATAGAGACCTCCATGCGACCAGAGTTTTTGGGCAGCATGCTGTTTTAGGGATGATCAATTAAAAATAAGAAAAAAAGGGTGATCAATGAATAGGTCTCCTTGAGTACTGATCACTGAGAAATTCTTTAACCTAAAAACTAAAAGATTTAATTTAGTGTATACGCCCATCACAAATTAACACAACCGAAATATCCACAGTGAAGTTGTGAAGCATGTTAAAATTTTTGTCCCTCTAGCTCCATCAGTGAGGCCTGCACGCGCAATACATCAATCCATAGTCAGCCAGACCTACTTGAAACTGAGAAAACAAAAAAACCATTGACGGTTCCTCATAAAAATAGTTGATTATTATTATTAGGAGGCAGTGAAAGTAGAAGATGGACACAGTTACTGATTCCCTGGCCAGCCTGATGACATTTAGTATCTGGTGCCTTTCTGCTGGCAGTAGAATCAGTAATCCTTGCCTATTTCCCATGTCACAAAAAACTCTTATTTCAGCTTGTGATTTGTGAAATTAACTTATAGAGTCGACAAGCGACCGAAATGGCGTCACTCATCTACTCGTTAATGCTTGCGGAACCTGGTCCTCCGGAGGGGTCATTCATCCAGGCATTGACCAGGTTCGACGTTGCTTAACTATCGTATTGGAAGCATTGTAACCAAAGTAATTTTTCTATAAGTAGGGAAAGAAGAGTAACAATTGAAACACCCGTAGAGGCGGTATTTCTCACCAAAGCCATCGCAGTCGATAAACTAATCCTAGCTGGAAATTCGAGCTGTTTATCCTGGAATGGTCCTCTCACTATAGAGTGAAAGAGAGAGGAAAAAAAGAAAGGGGAGATGCTAATTTATCTTTACGATGGTATGAAAGAACGGGGAGAGAGGGAATATATATATATATATATATATATATATATATATATATATATATATATATATATATATATATATATATATATATATATATATATATATATATTTATATATATATATATACGTAACACAAGACAGAGCATTGCGTGGTGAACTAGCCAAGATTAGAAAGTATTAGCTCTGCAACCTTCTTGACAGAGAAGTCTAGCCAATGACATGGAATGTTTATGTCCAACGACGGACGTTAAAAGACTGCTGCTGTATGAAATTCGATGAGGGTTAAGGGAAGGTAGCGGAAAAAGACAGTAAATATGTTGGTTCAACAATAAAATTAGAATTGGAAATTTTTAAAAAGAAATCCTCATTTATTTTTCTAAATGATTTGAACAAAATTCTGGCAAACCAATAGATTGTTTTTTTTGTAAAAAGGCTCAAAATTGCAAATACAAAAAAAGACCTTCATATCCTGAAATGGATTTTGATCTCAGTTGTATATAGATTAGATGGATCTTATCCGTATTTTGATCAAGGTGACAGAAGATATTGAATTGAAATACAAGAGAAAGAATTGTTCTATTTAAAAGCTAAAAGAAAAAAAACAACATTGGTTGAAGAAGTTCTGATATTTGAATTCGTAATTATTGTGCAAAAACTGTGATTACTGTAAAGCTCTAATACATTCCCTGAAAGAAACAAAAGTGAAGTTTTGAAAGATGACTACTGTTAATTGACAATTCCAGAGATGAAAATATCAACAATAACAACGGGAAAATTGCGCGAATAAAAGGATATGAAAAGCTCGATGCGAACATAATGGGGAAATAATCTTCAAACTTATGTATGGTAGAGTTATGCCCAAACC
>OY735198.1:90147366-90197366 GCA_963457665.1 Thysanoteuthis rhombus
TTTTGCAGCGAGGCAAGTAATTAGATGCTGATCAAGTTGGAATTATTCGATCGACTTTCCACATTAGAAATTGAAACTCTGTTCTACGCAGACTTTTCAATTTCAGAGTTGAACAATTTGGAAAAAATCCAATCAATTGTATGACATACATAACATCCACGCCAGCTTGTTTCCCAATGCCGTACTTCTCTCATATTTTTAAATAACTCTCTCTCTCTCTCTCTGACCTGCTGCTTTTCTGTGTACATATATTACACGCACACACACACACGTACACACACACATACATACATACATTATATATATATATATATATATATATATATATATATCTTGAAATTTCTTAAAAATTGATATATCTCTGCACACAGATCGATTATCATCTCACAACCACAGTTTGTCCACTGTTTTTTCTCTTTTCCATTGTATATAAAGAGGGAGAGAAAAGGGCAACAGAGAGTGATCGGAAGAAGGGAAACTGTAGATCCGACAGAATGTTGTGGTAAGATTGACAATGTGTAAAAGGATGAAGACTTGAGGTTTATTGGTACTTACTAATTTTTCATTGAAATGTGTAATAATCGGTTACGAACGTTTCACCTGACACCTTAACGATCGCTGAATTTGAGATATAATGATCAGCTTCAAGTTTTTTTGTTCGGTGTCTGTAACCATGAACTCTTCCACATGCCAATTAAGATATTTCCTCCCCTCAATTTGAAAAAATCGACCCAAACAAGTGTTTTTGTTGCTTCTTTTCTAAAAATGAATCGCGTTAGAGTATCCCAATAGAGGTAGTACGTAGTTTTCGAAAGCTTTACAACACTTTTTCTCGGCTTTTTCTGAAAAAAGGCAAAAGAGAAAGTACTTTCCAGCTTTCGTTTTTAAGTGCCCCATCTAAGAGGTAGTCTTCACTTAGCTCCTTTCTCTTGTACGTTCTACTAACACAAGCAGTGATGGTTTGATCTGACATACCAGCCCAGCGATTTTTAGGCCTTTTGACGCTCAAAAATTTCCTTGTATAAATAAAGGGTGATTTCTATTTCATTTTACGCCACTATGATCCACAAAAGGCTTCTATACGGACGATATACGTTAGTGATTGGGGAATCTGTAATTTCCTGATTTGTTCCTGGAAGATAACGAGTGAGAAATAGATAGCCACTACTTAGGACAACGAATCCCTATGAAATCTTCAAAAGAAAAAAAAAAATCAAGTGAAGAATCACTTCTGGTTGGCAAGCCAATTCAACCTTTAAAAACGAGTAATCCCATTAGTTCTCAAAAGATAGGTGTTCAACAAATGCATTCTCTCAATAGTCACTTATGGAGGTGAAACATGGACATAACCAAAAGATTTACCCTCAAACCGAGAACCATACAACGTGCATCAGGAAGGACCATACTTAACATCACGTGAACAGACTACAAGAGTACATTTAGTGAAAAATGGGATTCACAGATATAAAATCCATTAGAAAACACCAAAGACTCTTGGCTAATCATTTTGAAAGAATGTTAAACAGCTGCTGGACACTTCAACTCAAAGTTTTGACCCCCGGAGATCATATGCGAAACCGTGGCTTATTAAAAAAAAAGTAGCATGACGAACTTGACAAGTTAAGAAAGGTTTGGCTACACGGCCTTCATGATAAGAGAATTCTGGTGAATCTTGAGGATAGTCTATGCTCATGGACGAACGCTATAGGGCTGATGGTGATGATGCTGATTTAGGTTATTATATTCCTCAATAGAAAATATAATACTAGGCTACGTTTTGCCACAGACATCTATTATTCATACTCGCTGAAGAACACGCATACGAATAATCAAGTTATTTAATGATACACATTATCATGCTATGTTTAATTATGTATTCATAACTAAATATATTACTCTAATCACGCTACCACAAGCGTGCTCAGCCTGACAGAATGAGGAAGAAATGCTAAAAAAATTGGTGACTTATTGTTCGATATATTCATCAAATAATAGCCCCCTAACTGACATGTATGCACAGTTTTACTCACTATCTAATGTTTCTTCGACACGTATACAGAACACTGATAATTTAAAGTTCTTTAGAGATAAGGAGAAACAGTTAAAAGAATAAATGTATATTTATATACATGCACGCAAACATATAAGCACACACATACACACACACACACACACACACACAAACACACACACACAAACACACACACACACACATACACACACACACACACACATCTTCCAACACTAGAATGGAGCACTCTGGTGGATGGGGAGTTGTGTGTGAGTAAGAATATCGCTTGAATTCGGTCCTACTGACTGTCCACTTCTGTTTAGGGTAGGGGTGAAATACGAGCCTCTGGGTCTGAAGCGGTGGTTTCGATCCTTCTTCGTGATGCTGGATAGGATAATGCATAATCTATAGGTACACTATAGACACAGCTGTGGATGACTTTACTTTATATATATTACATTTTGCTACATAGCAGGGCTCGCTGATGTGGGTTAACCTATACATTTATATTTGTATTCTCAAAGATTCGGACTCACGTAGAGGTTGAATAGAAAATACTTGAACAAATGATATTATGCGCTCACCTGCAGGGAGTATGTATGATTAGATGAATAAATGAATGCAAGAACAAGGAAGTGAATTTCTGTTTCATAGTAGGATCATAAGTTCTTGTAGCGAGAAAGCATTAAAAACTATAAAATTAAACATTAGATATACATGAACTCAAATACACCCATCTACAATTTGAAATTTAATCTGTTTCATCTCACGTTGAGTGGTACTGACTCCTGTATACATCAACTTACACACACACATACGCACGTGCACACACACACACACACACACATATATATATGTGTGTGTGTGTGTATGTGTGTGTGTGTGTGTGTGTGTGTGTGCATTTATGTGTATGCGAGTGTATGTGTGATTCCACGACCAGGGATTAGGTTCCCGCATTAAAAACTTGTATTCCCATCCACGTATAATCAATGTTGCAATATTCCCTTACTTTATCCATACCTAACCCCCTTCATGTATATCAAACATCAGGAGCATCGCACGATCACACAGACCCCTACTTGTAGGAACCTATGTATGGTATTTCATTTGTACTACTCAAAAACATCTGACTTAGGGACATCCACGATGACTATAAAGAACATACATCCCCCAGAAGATATTTGATCATACCTAACAAAGATGCCCTCAACCCACTATCTCAATTAAGACTACAGATAGCTCCATCCCTAACATTCCAAGTACCCACGCTGTCTAACACTAAAATACAATTCGGCCCACCAGTATCAATCGCAATCGATGTTTAAGAATGTCCACCCGCTTTGAACAACACAGCCAACAAAATACCCATAACTTCTGCTACATTATGTCCCTGAATTTGACGTCCTTACTGCAGCACATGCAACCATACCTGACAAAATGCTCAGCTTTCCTTTAAACTACACAAGCAAAGCCGAAAGGGGAATTCTGACGATTGGGCGATCTAGAATCCCCATACACTTCGCCCAGGCATGTGCCTTGCTTGAGTAAGGGCGTTCCATTGTCTCTGGAGGCAGAACAGAGTACATTTATTTGTAGAAAGACACATATGCATCATTTTGCTTGAAGCTCAATGTGCGTATTTGAACAAGTCGCAGAATGAATATACTCGGCACTCCTCGACACACCCACAGTAAGACATGGATGTTTATAGATGCACACCTGTCTACATAGGTGTATATACGATCACTGCTTCTCATGTGATCAGCTCATGTGTGTAATCGATATTCATTGGAGTCTGCTCGCATGTCTCGTAATTAAGTTAACCTATTTTAAGTGAAGAGGCAGAGTCGCCATATTGCGTTTTTCTATCGAAATGGAATTGAATGTAATTATGGCTGTCCACAAGTAGCAAAAAAAAAGGAACAAAAAATTGTTGCATCAACAATAATTAGGACACAAATAGATCAAAAGAAAAATATGTGTAGAAAACAAGCTGAGGATAATTAGAATAAATGTTACCATTGGATAAAATTATGACGTCCTCGTGAGGATGGGGAAAAGGTGGGATACAATTAAAATATTTTGATAAAATGTATTGAAATACGTAGGTGGACGTGTGATATAGAATTATATTGTGCTTTTAGTGAAAGAATGCATGCACTGTTGTCGGCTAGGATATATATATATATATATATATATATATATATATATATATATATATGTGTGTGTGTGTGTGTGTGTGTGTGTGTGTGTTTTGTGTGTGTGTGTGTGTGTGTGGCAAAAAATATATGATGAATGGGAGTAGTGTCTGATCAGCAATGCTGGGGTGCCATGTTGATATAACTGTTTTGCTATTAAAATCTCCAAAATTGTTGCATGGTAAATAACTGATGATCCCAGTAAGAGACAATTTATACATCTTACAATCATAATAGAGTGCAAAAGAAACGAATGATGAAAAAAAACTCTTTTGAAGATTACATAAATTGCTTTGATAGACATTGGGAAATTGGCGACAGAAGTGACACAAAAAACTGTTGAAAAAGTCTTCTAAAGATTAGTGTTTAAAGCGGTAAAGCTTTCTAGACTATATATATATAATACAAATCAGTAATTCAATATCTGATATATGATGGGTTTATTTCATTTAGTGCTCTATACACTATCATTTAGAGTAGAGCATCAAATATGGTGAAATAATTGATTTGCTACACAAACATATTTATCTTTCTGCACTTCGGGATTCTTTAGGCAAATGATTTTATCCATCCTCACGATTCCTACTATATGTCTAAATCGTAGTTTTTGTAAGTCACGTTAGATTTTTTAAAATTAATTTGTTATTTTAAGATTTGCAATATTATCCTTGTTACGTTATTGGTTTATGGGTTTAAAATTCATTTTTGATGTTACACCGTTTGATCTGCCCGTTGGTATTTTTTCGATTTTCTTCAATCGATTCTCTTTTTTTTAATCTCCAGTAGGGAAAGTGAATGTGGCTGATTACAATGAATTAATGTATGATTTATATAATACTCGCTTTTTTCAGAAGTAGTAAATTTGTGGCTGGATGTGAGAATCTTTCGAACAAGATTTCAGAGAAGATGAATACTACCAATTCATACTTATAGGAAGAAAGCAGATCCCAATATCGACTCAAATCAGAAGTTGAAATTTTTAGATTACAGCATAATCGAAATTTGATTCAATTCAGTCAAAACATAGATGAAATGAAGAATTCATACCCTTCAACTACATTAAGAATACTGCGAATGAATTGTTTTATTCTATTTGTGTTTTGATCAAATTAAATCAATTGCAGATTACGGTGTCACATGAAAATTTTCGTTTTTTTCTGAGTCTGGATTTTACCCTTGATCCGTTTTGTGTAAAAATTGATCCCATATTGTTGGAACTGCAGTGTTTTTATTGGGCGGGTAACCAGTCCACCGTTGAGTTGATTCTGTGTAGCCCATTCGTCACTATTACCAGCTACCATGTTTGTTGACAAGTAGATTTTCTTCTGCCTGTGATGTCACTTTGAGATTTAAGAGTTCGGCCCGAAGAGGATTATTATTCCTGGAGCGTCCAATCAGAATTCAGGGCGGAAACTGTTATGGAGGGAGATCCCCGAAGCAGGAAGTGAAGTAAACAAGATGGATTGAATTCCAAATATGGCGGGTTCTGCAGTGTGATTCTATACGCAAAATATCCTTCTTTTGTTTTACGATGAGAATATTGTTCACAATAAAACCAGATATTTTAGCTGTAATTGGTGATTGAGTCGTGAAAATGAAAAGAAAAAGTTTCTGGTGTATTTTATATGTATGGCAGAATTGCGTTATCGTTGTTGTGAAAGCAGTAATCTTTCTCTCAATCAAGTTATATAGGCATATAGGTACACGTGAAATACAACCAAACATGGATAAAAGTATATTAGCATTCTTATAGCTCTACTGTGACAAACAGCGAAGGATACTGAAATGTAAAAATACTACTTTATTTGATGTATGATTTCGATTTATGCATAGATTTAAAATATCACTTATTTAAAATCGTATATGTAGATAAACTTTCTCTTGAATAGATTGTTATGCATCCTACTAGTTATAAAGGAAATAAATACTTACACATAGAAATACCAAATTCTCAGAGTTGCCATGATAATAATACTATAAATTGTGTTTTGGCCATGACCATATCTCTCCTTTGCTCTGAATGTCGATAAAAACAAGGGCCTCCCAAGGGGTGGAAAAAATTTATGATGCAGAACGTAAGGTAATAAAGAGAAAGGCTTTCGAAATATAATCACATTAGCTCGTACTTTGCTCATAAGGGAAGCTGCATTTGTTCAAAAATAAATATTCATAGCCACAGTTTAGTTTAGTTTCGCATATGAAAGTTTTATAAGATGGCAAACTCTTAATATAGATCATAAATTTAAGATGATCTCCAGAGTCGACCAATACAGCGATAGTGACGTAAGAAGGGACAGAATGAAAGTAAGGGAGATGGAAAATAGAAAGAAAAGTAAGCAATGAATATAGTGAGTGGGAATAAACAAGAAGACTGATCATCTTAGTCCATTGGTAAAAATATCGCCAACGGGTCGATAGGCCGTTGTTTAATCCACTACAAAGTCTTACAAAATATTTCTAAAATGGTATTCAGTGTCTCTATACTGAGCACCCAGCACAAGGAAATTGAGGAATCCCATCCCAAGGTTGAAAACTAACCTACAACGACTGAAGTTTACATCATCAGAGCTTCTCAAACTTTCTTCATTCGTATTTGAGGCAAACTCTTTGTTTTATCGAACAGTAACTAAATATAGAAACAAATAAAGATACGAATCTACAGGTTTATCGGTGTCCATTACAAGGACACAATAGAAATAACAAAATCATAACGAAAACGAAATAGGTTTCTTTAAAAAAACTTGGAGAATAGTATCGAGACATGTTGTAATAAGCACCAGAAAAAATTAATCTTTATTCATTGATTTAGTAGGATCATGGGTAGAATACGCCACTCCGATTTGCTTCGACTGAAAAGGTCATATATAGACCTCAAACCAGTGACCTCACGTGCCTCATCAGCAGTGTCATTCAAAAAAAGTTTGAAAATTCCATGTGTTATTTTATCTCAATCCAACTTTGTGAAATTATTCAGCGCAATTTTTCCTTTTTTTTTTCAGAAAAATAGGAAAAAAGTGCCTATAATTTCAATTTAATTAATGCTTTTTGGTTAGTGAAGAATTTTTTCAATAAAAAATAAATACGAGGTTTTATTCTAATCAAAGATTCATTAAATAAAAATACGAATAACTGCATTAAAACTGTATGTTTTATGAAAACCTTTGACGAAAAAAAAAATAGAAAAAATAAATACATAGATTTAACTTAATCGGAAGTTTATGGAGATTTTCAACAAGAAAAATACTGATGCGTTTTTTTCTCATCCAAAGGATATTGCAAAGAAATAACATCACAAAATTTGGAAAATGCTATGCCTGCATATCAAAAGTATCTTTTTTACCATAAATACATAATTATAATTTGATCGGAAATTTATAGAGGTTGTTAACTGAAAATATGCAAAAAATATTATGTAATCCAGAAGATATTTTGGAGAAATATCGCTGAATTTTAAAAACATATTATGCACGTTTATTTCATGCCACACAAATCACTTTAGATATGATTCTAACTTAGGTCTCCTATACCCGAGTATAGATTTAATGAAATGTTTCTGACGCTTCAAATATCTTTAAATACTTTCAGTGAAAAAAAATAAATATCATTTCATCACCATATCCTTTGAATTTAATAAACATCCACCGATGACGATGCGAAATCTGGACGTCCATTCACGTCGGCGGACGACTACCACAGTGGGGAATGCGTCGTGTGGTCCGTGGAAACCGTCCCCTGACTCTCCATGGTGTTTGGAATATGCCACTTGGTTTTAAGGGAAAAGCTGATGATGAGCCGTATTGTCACAAAATTTATGCCACGTCTGCTGACAGATGAATAAATTTTCTTGGCAGAACATGAGACGAATCTCGTCGCCATCACGCCCAAGTTTTCAGATTAACTATTGTCGATTTTTTTGTTCCCTAAGCTGAAATCAACCCTGGGAAAGTCGTCGATATGAGACGATAGAAGAGATAGAAGAAAATTCACCACAAAACCTTCTCACTATGACCGATGCATCTATAATGCATAGGATTATTGTGAAGGAGACGAGTCCCATAGGTTTGTAAGTCAAGCTATAAAATGTTTCTTTCACACACACGCACACACATACACACACACACATATATATATATATATATATATATATATATATATATATATATATATATATATATATATATATACATAAAACTGTTCTAACATTATTATTTTTATATGTATATTGATGATTCGTAATATGTCTTCTTAGATTCGTTTTTCCTTACTTCATTTCATACTATACAATATATCTATTTCTTTTCGTATTTTTTCACTCTTTGTCCTGATCGTTCGGTCAAAAACATGTTTTTAAATCAATTTTATCCGTCTTCTCTCATTATTTTTAGTTTTAACTCTTCTTTCTGTTTTAGTTGTTTGGAACCTTAAGCTCAAACTGTCACTAAAACTGTCAATACAGGTTCCTTCAGTTTTCACGTCGGTCTTGATTAGGGTTAACAATTTAGATCCTTTTTTTTTTTGCTTCGTTTTCGCGATTGTGTCAGTCCAGTGTCTATTATATTTGGATATATTAATCCTTCTTTCATTTTAGTTTATGTCCAGTGAGTATTTTTTGTTTCATTAAAAAAAAGAATTTGAATGTTTGAGTGACTTTTAGAATCAAAAACGAAACATATTCATTGATAACTGTTCTTTTATTTGATCATCCTCAACAAGGCAAGACGTTGGACACGTGACAGTTTGTATTTCATGGTTAAGTAGACGTGTTACTTTTTTTTTTTTTTTTTGAACGGGTTTTGTTCAATCTTTTCTTCCCTTATTGTCTCAAATTTTCATCCGCTTGGATAGTATAATGGTAAGCACATCTGCCTCACATGCAGAGGGTGCTCCGTTCGATCCCTTGTTTGGAAAAGTTTCTATTTGAACGTTCTTTCATCACGAACTCAGAAGCTAATTGAATACATTCTATGATGTGTGGTCAGGGTGGAGTTAACTCGTCGGTGGACTTGCACCTTACCAGGGAATTGGTCATAAAAAAATGTAGGTATAAAGTCCTGGTCTCAACCAGACTTGAGACTTGTACGGATCACTAAGTTGATACATGCAACAAAAACCAGGGCTTCTTAAGCGACTGGAAGATTTATCTTTACCTCATGTATTCTTCATATTTCTTCTTCAACAATCCAAGTTTTCTTTCTTTTGTTCTCTATTTCTGGATTTCTTTCATTCGAAATTTCTTCAGATTGCTTGCGTCCCGTAATTTAGTCATTCATTCTACTCTGCTCTAAACACTCAGCCTGCTGTAAACCAACACAGATTCGAGGACAACGTGGACACATATTGATGGAAAGATACTTATTCACTTCCATTTTCTATATTTTTTTTTTCGGTTTGCGGAATCAAGTTGTTCGTTGCTTACCTGAGATTTCTCGAATCCAATTTTCCTTATTCTGCCATCGGAAGCAGAACCAGAATCGCAAAGTTTAATTTCCAATTATCTATCAAATTGGATTTTCATTTGTCCTTAGGATTTTTCTTCTTTTTTATCATTTCGTTGACTGCAGAATTTTCTTTGTATTTTACTATTCAGAAAAAAACAACAACACTGTTTCATTTTCTTGGCATTTTCCCCTTTTGCAAACTCTCTTCAAATTTACCAGAAACTATCAACTGCCAGCTAAAACTGTCTATATATGTTTCTTCGGGTTCGAATATGTGGCGTGTACAGATTGCATCGGTGGAGCTAGAAGGCTGAGAGTTCTACATATTTGCTCCTATCATGTCTGGAAAAATGTTGTTTAATTTTTGCTTTTTGAAACTTCCTCCCGTAGTAAATTTACAATAGGAGGTTCAATTTGTGTTTATTTCAAATTAATCCGGTAGCATGTATCCGACGGTCTTTATTCTCGCTATTCGAACATGACTATTTTGTGACCCAACAAAGGTTGATAGACACAAATTATTCATTGATCACCACTTTTTCCAAATTTTCAATTGATCTACCCCAGGATGACATGCTGTCCGAAAACGGTGGTCATGCAACGGTTTCTATTGAGTGACTAAACAGACTTATTTTTATTTTGTTTACTTCCAGTCTCTCTGTTTTGCCGTTTAGAAAAAACATTGCTTCATTTTCTTAACATTTGCCCCCTTTGGTAACTCTCCTCTAATTCAATTTAGTTTTTGCCCCTCAATCCGAAGAAAAGTCTTGCTGTCTTGCTTTTTTTCCTAGAAATCTTCCCACCCTTTTTCCTATATTGCTCAAGTCTATTTTCATCGGCACCATTTTGGTTGTTTCAAAACGTTTTTCTATCTATCTATCTTTGGCTTCTTCTTTTTACGATGTTCTTTCGTCATTACCTTCAGTTTATTTTTATTTCTTGGATTGATGTTTTATAACATATTTTTATCTATTTTATATTTCCTCAGGACTCTCACGCTGCTATCTTTACTCTGCTGCTTTATTGCTTTACACACGCACACACACACACACACACACATATATATATATATATATATATATATATATATATATATATATATATATATATATATCATTAGCCTTTATAAATTGTGTGTACGTATTTTTCTATCAATATATGACCATCCAAACGGATACATGCGTAAATGTTTATGTTATCTTTTTTGTAATTTTTAGCCTTTCTTGGTTTATTGCTTTATTAACAATCCACTGTCACTTTTAGAAACGAATACAGGGAAAACATATGAGTAAACGTAAACGGGAAATATCTGAACAATTTAAGGCATTGCGATGATAATCCATTAATAATAGGAAGTACAGAGGATCTGCAAAACGCATCAAGTGGTATGCATACAGAAAGCCAAAAAACAAGGTTAAAGATGAACAATAGTGTTAAGTATGCAATCAATGCATAATACCAGATATGATGCAGGAATGCGAATCCTTGAAATTTACAGAAATTCTCAAGACCAAATCTAGAACTGCACAGAGGGCAATGGAAAGACCGTTGTTAGGAATTATCTATTCTCTAGCGATGGAGCGATCAACATGGATTTGGGAGAAGATGTAGGTGCCAGATATTGTACAATGAGCAAAAGAAATGGAGATGGGCAGAGCACATAGCGAGATGGGAAAACAGATAGAGGAAAATTGACGATATCCGTAGATGCAAGATTGGAGGGATGAAATAGAAATGAATCGAGACATGGCTGAGCTTAGTGCATCATAGGAGTGGATGGAAAAGGCATTTGTCCAGCGGTGGACATAACACACACACACACACACACACACACACATATATATATATATATACATATATATATATATATATATATATATATATATATATATATATATATATATATATGCGTGTGCGTGTGTATTTGTATTGTGGATGTCAAGTAATCCGACCGAATGTTGATGAAAATTACAATTGGAAGGTTCAGAAATAACTTGAGAAATAGCACGTGTTACATGTCGATTTTTTTTTCGGTGCATTCAGGTGCAAGCCATCTTTTTAAGAAAAAGATTTACAGTGTTTCACGAAAAATGCTGCTGTTTACATGTTTGAGGTCTTGTCACTTTCATCAACTAATGTATATGTTATTAAGAAATGGATACATGATCTGACAGAATTATGTCAGCACCACGTCAACTTATTCGGGTATTCAATTATTTTTGAATATATTTTTCCGAAAATCATTTTCTAAATCTCAATTCTATTTTATCATTCATACAACCAAAGCTACAACTGAGAATTAAACACACAACCAGTAGCCATCATTGAAAAGATCAAATGGCTGAGAGGATTAAGCTGTTGGATGTATATTAGACTCCTTGGGGTAAGTGGGACAAAGTTTGATTCTTACCTCGGCCAGAATTTCTATTTTGGAATTCTTTGCTTAGGTGTAGCTGTACAATGACGGCCCAAATCTAAGTTGTAATGAAGAAGCAAGAAAAATGCCTCAGCATAATATAAGCATAAATTGAAGATCGATTTTTGAACATATTTTAACTTACATGTTATTAAATTACGAACCAAGACGTAGCTCTATAAATATATGGAATGAAAAGTTTGACTGTGTATGTAAATATCTCAGTCAACCAAAACATCATTCTTTCCCGGTCCCGAGATAAGTCAATCGAAAATATTTGATGAAGGAAATATTTGTTTCCACAGTGGATTTTTATTTTATTTTCTATATTTTTAGGGAAGAACCTTTCGGCGTTGGTTTAATAAAACGAGACTTGAATATCTGAAGAAACGAAGCGAATAATGAATAAATATTGGCTGAAGTCAAAGATAAAGGTTATTGATTTGAAAATACAGAAGTGAAAACAAAATGGCGGTGGGGGGGCGAAGAAAGAAAGGATTGGGCAAGAAGTGGTGCTTGGATCAAACCATTAAGGCAGGAGGAAGAAGAGGCGGAAATAAATAGATACTTTTAAAACGATGGTAAATCTATTTATCTTTCTCTCTGTCTATCTTTCTCCCTTTATATATATATATATATATATATATATATATATATATATTCAAGAAATGGACACTGTTTGGTCCGAACAAATGAATTATTAATTGCGTTATATTATATAGAAATTTATCTGAAATGATTTCCTGTCGTTACATAGTCAATATATCATTCAATTTAGACAACATAACTGCGGGATGTTTAGCACAATGGTAAGTGAATCGCTACGTTGAAGCGGCCACCTATTGGTGGCAAGTTCGATTCCTGCAGCTGTCCCATCTTCTCTAATTGTTTCTTACATTTACGTTGTCTAAAGTGAATGATATATTGACCGTGTAACAACGGGAAATCATTTCAGCTAAATGTCTGTATAATATAACATTATATATATATATATATATATATATATATATATATATATATATATATATATATATATATATATATATATATATATATTTGTATACGTATATATTTATGTACGCATATATACACACACATATATATATATATATTACAGTTCATAGGCAAGTCCGAGTGGCAATTTAATATTAGACTCAACAATTATAGACATAGGATTAAGTCAAAAAACAATCGTAGCCCACTTCCTGTAGAACTACACTTTCGCACACCTGACCACAATTTTGCCACAGACGCTAGCTTTACCATCATGGAAAAAATAGAAAAAAAACACTCTAATTGACATAACTAAAGTTCTTGAAAAACACGAAGATATGTGGATCAACAAACATAAAACCCTATATCCTAATGGATTAAACACTGAACTGAACAACCCTCATCACACAGAACCCTATTACATAAAACTCCTACCATTAATATCCTCACATCCACATCTAAGACACATTCAATAATGGAAGCTTCAAAGTCACCCAGACCCATAGGAAAAACTTCACCTCAGCCAGTTATAACCCTTGTCCAATTCATAGCCAACACATTTTCAACAAATTATTAGGTTGATACCTATGTAGCTCCTTTACCTCACCATCCCTCCATTTACACTACCCCTATCATACCAAAAAATCTAACTCCACACCACCCCCCAAGACCAACTGCTACTGCTTAACTAAAGACCTGATACGTTACTGGATATTCTCCCACTCAGCAGGAGGCCTCCAGCAGCCCTGACAACACAATTTACCCACAATGCATAGCTCCTGACGGTGGACTCTGGTTCCACATGCGAAATTTTAATACAAACTCACACAGCACACACCACTGATGATGGGAAGAATCCCGAAACATGTATGGACAATTTACTTATAAGGATTAATAAACCTTACCTCCAAACACCTCACTCCCGAGTCTGTCTCACTGTCTACAGTACACATTATATATATATATATATATATATATATATATATATATATATATATATATATATATATATATATATATATATATATTTGCATGTGTGTGTATTCAGAGTTATTTACATATACTGCATATAACAACATAATATGTACACATATATATATATATACATATATATGTACATATATATATATATACACACAGTTCTTTCGTTCTCTCTCTTCTCTCTCTCTCTCTCTCTCTTAATCATCTAAATTACATCGCTAAAAGACTCCACATTTTCAAAAAACAAACAAACAAACAAACAAAACAAATTAAATCTTACCGGATAAACTAAGAAACTAACTTCATGAACCAGACCTCATAAATTGACCCCAAAAATAGAACTTTCTTTAACGGGTAAATTTTTAAAATCAGGGCATATTAAGGAGTAAATGTTGGAAATTTCAGCCTCCTAGCTCCATTGGTGCAGTCTGTACACGTGTTGCATACATAGATTGCTAATCAGCCAGACAAACCTATTAAAAAATTGAAGAGACCTATGTTAACTACGCTGACGTTGACGTTACCTCTATTATTGTTGACAGTTTTAGTTGACAGTTTTAATTGATGATAGATGAACAGATTGAATGAAAGCAAAGACAAAATAATTCAAATAACTAGTCGGGGGAATATTCAACAACATTCAATTCTTGTCGTTCAAAGCCAAGCCCGAGAGAGGATTTATGATGGGTGGGTTCTTGTTTGCGTCTATCAAGTGTAGTGTGTAGTTCGGTTGCCTTTTCAGGAGTATTTGATTTGATTGCCACGGGAGGCTCCCTACATGATCACGAGCTGCATACAACGATGGTGTTCCTACAGAGTTGCTCATTTTGGTACTGACAGTCAGTACTGAAATGAAGAACCGTTTGGGAGCTCGACGTTGTTCAACTCGAGTGTGTGAGTGTGAGAGAGAAAGAGAGAGAGAGAGAGATAAAGAGTCAGAGATGTGGAAGAGAGAAAGTTCAGTATAGAAAAAAAAGGATGAATGGAATAGGGATATAGATCCAGAGTGAATCAACTGAATGTGTGTGGAGAGTAAGTCTGCTCACGCACGTGACTACTGGTCGCCATTTTACTTTCAGGAAAGATTGTCTGTAATTTTTAGGCGTGGTTATTTTGAGCCAACACATAACAATTTAAGCACATCATATTGCGTTGTTCGAATTGGCACAAGTGGACACCTTTTTGGCATCTTCTTTTGCAGAGTTGCCTGGTAATTTTCAGCAAGTAAATTGCCCGTGACCCAGTCCTGTAGGTAAATACGTGACTTTATTAGTTTAAATTGAAGTCTATTTGATGGTCACCGGACCGGGGAGAAGTCCATCTACAAAGTAACTATGCATTGTAAAATAAGGGAAAAACTGGAAAACAGTGCCAAAAATTCTGTTTGCCGCTTCCGATTGGGTTTCATCTTTGGTCCTCACAGTTCAGGCTTTGAATTCAGAAGAAAGTTTTAACTTACTTTAAATTTGCAAGCATTTAAATGAAGAATCAAATTGGTAAAAATGAATAAAAATTATGAATAAAAGTATTTAAGTTTATCTTTAAAAATTAAGATTGTCTCAGAAAAATTATTTTCAGATTGTGTAGAGTGGTGTAGCTTTGCAAATTCTCAAGGTTTTAGCTCCATACATGTGATTATGAGTGCCTGCATACATCCACGGACTCTCAAGGAGGAAAAAAATATGCAGCCCACTTGGCTGGATGGTCGGTCATTCGTGGGTCTACCGTGACCGAAATACATAGTATATTTGCATGTCTCATTTTCAATTATAAACGACTAGGTCTTTTGTGAAAAATGCTCTCTTTTTTGTGTGTGTGTGTGTGTGTGTGTGTGTGTGTTTATGAAAAATACTTGGCCAAAGCATATACATGAAAAGAAGCAAAAGAAGAGGTTAGTTTTCCGATTTATCTCACCACAGTCCCCGGTCTGGCTTCGCTCTTTGTTGCCAGATTCTTATTTGACTCTGCTAAATTGCTTACAACTGCGTTTATTTGGTGGTTGTGATTGGCATTACTTGCAGCTGTTTTGAAAGTGATGAGTCTACAAGAGTCTATTCGAGTCTATATGATACTAAAAAAAATTTTTTCTATTTTTCTCCTAGTGAACAAAAGGTGACTGAAACAAAGCATTGTAGTTTAGGCAGATAAATTGAGGTAGAAGAATACACTATATCCTGGCAATTTGCAACTAAATGATAATTCGCTAAAATCTACGACCATGAACAAGCTTATTTATATCGTATTCACCAATTCACGAGAGATAACTAAATAGAACAAAAAACTAACAAATACCGACGGATCCTTCATCTATTTGCAAATACGTGAAAAGTGTGTGCTCGTTCTGGTCACATCAGCTCGCAGAATCTTTTTCCAAGGGTCGCCAAATATATAACAGGATTGCCTTGCATTCTAATATAATGTTTACTTTAGCCCTCCAACATTCCAGGTAAACAATTTGATCCATTTATTTTTCAATGAAAGTAATAGTTGATAAGGTAATCTTGCAAAATGTTCGCTGGTGCAGTGGTTGTCAAACTTTTTTTTAATTTTTTAATTTTTTCCTATCCACACCCCGTTTTGATAAGACAAAACATTTTGTGGTCCTTTTCGATGTCATAAAGTTCACAGACACTCATCCTTATGAAAAGTGGTAAATGTTCTGATCTCACAGCAACTGAAAATAAAAAGGGAATTAGGACCAAATCATTGTCCAAATTGTATTTATAATCTGTAATGAATTTTACAACATTCATCATGAATATATTTTAAAAAATTGAATTACAAAAACGTAACAGAAATGACATTTATTTTGAAAGATCCTTGATATATTTTACAATAACCATCAGAAGGAGTGCATTTTCGTACGGATAGATAATAAAATGGCGGAACAACCGTAGCCATCAAAGATGGTGAAGGATTATAACTTATTTTTTTATGGGCAATTTTGTCCTTGTTAATTTCAATCAGTATGTTTGGTTGCTTGTTTGTTCATTCCACCGCTCCTGGCCATACCCTTTTGTTTACATTTTGAAAGTTGGAGACAGTACTGTACTAAGCCCCTTCTAAAAGTGTATTTTTTATTTTTGGAAGAAAAGCCTTTTTGACCTTTTGGGGGCTTCATCCTGATGAGTTCATCAATAGCATATACATTCTTGAGAATCTTTTTGTTTTTAGATGAATTTTCTCACGCTGTATTTCATGTTTTCCTATGGTAAACGCCAGTGACAAAGTAAATAGAATTTATTCTGACCATATTTATTCTTTCGTAGAATCTTTTACATAACTCAATACTGGAAGTTACAGTTTTTCTATTCTTGATGGTGATATGGCTTTTTCAAATATTTATGTAACGCCAATGATAGTTGCCCGACTCCCAAAGGGCTCCGACTCCCTACTTTGAGATACCCAGCGCTTGTTCACTGAATTTATTCATTACTGAGCTCACTGCAATAATGGTTCTGTTGATCACCCAACTCCATGCCATGTCCGGCCAAAACTTCTCTATTTTTAATTCGTTGGAGAATGAAGCTGATTCTCACTTTGGGGTTTGCAAATATAAACTTATGTTTTGTAAATGATGATGTACGTAAACGCACAGAAAAAAATGCACACTCAAACTCGTATATATATATAAAATAGGAAATTCTTCGGGATTTTATTCAATGAATGAAATACACAGTCCAAATGGAATTACTAAGAATATATTTTTATTTTACAAAATGCCAACTTTTGAAAAGGAAAAAAACGTGGGAAATTAGCAACGATGCTAGTTGTTACGGTGTTTATGTAAGTTGTTCCCCTGGGTATTGGAAAAGGGAAGTTCGGTGTTTTGTGTATGAAACAAACGTAGATGTTCGATTTATCAGACCAACCCGTTTGGCAGTCGAAAATGCAGTCCTAATAAACGGATCAAACACTCTCTCTCTCTATGTTTGTGTGTGTGTGTGTGCGTGTGTGTGTGTCTGTCTGTCTGTCTGTGAGCGTTGAATATAAATTCTCATTTCAGGGCTTATCATTTAAGGATAATTTCTGGAAAATTATTTTTATATATATATATATATATATATATATATATATATATATATATGAAAAGGCGTCGTTTTTTTGTGTTTTGTCCAATACTCATAATCTTATTGTCATGATGTACTAATTAACCTTTCTCAGTTGGAGACAGACAGACAGACAGACAGACAGACAGACAGACAGACTGACAGACGGACAGATAGAGAGAGTGATGGGGAGGGAGAGAATGTGAAATATTTGTTTGCCGACAATTGATCAAACAACAAAGGCAAAAAAGAAATACTAATCAATTCTGCCGTTTTATACACACACACATATATATGTGTGTGTTTGTGTGTGTGTGTGTGAGTATATATATATATACTCATCAAAACAATGTAATTCATACATTTAGGGTAATGCTTTAATGCTATAGATATCATGTGGCTATTATGCAGGGTTGGGTTTTGAGTAATTATTCTCTTAAAACCCTGTGATCGAAGAAAACTAGTAAAAAAAACGATGACTTTCTTTCTTTCCCCCTCCCTCTCTCTTCAAATATATATATATATATATATATATATATATATATATATATATATATATATATACATCGACCAAATCTAAAAATCTCTCTTGATCTTTCCATCTCTTTCTCTCTCTTTATATCTCTCTCACACACACTCTCTCTCTCATACACACACACTCTCTCCCTCTTTCTCTCTCTCTGTCTTTCTCTCTCGTGGGTTTCATGTTTTTTTCTTTCACTTTATAAGTTGACCTTTCAAAGCCCCACCCTCTTTTTATCTGTTTTTTTTCGGTTATCCTAAAAGGAGCAAAGACTGCTGCGAGTCAAAATTAAATTTCTTTAGAATAACTTGCATTATTATTGCGTAGAGTTTCGAGATCGGTCTTTAAAATCTGAAGATTTTTTTTCTGTACAACCGAACTCTTTCTTGTAGAAATTGTTCGCTTGACGCTTCGGTCTATCCTTTTTACGATCTGCTTCGATCAACTGAAATATTCTTCTTTAATACTGTTATATCTGGATAATACACTAGAAGAAGGCCTGTAGTCGGCAGACCCATTTTACGAACATTATAAACAACGAAATGCAGTACACTCATCTGAAAAACTTATCGAATACGATAATATCATTTTCCATCATCCAAGTAATAGAATATATGCACACATCGTCGCGTTATTTGCTATTTGTCATTAACATAATGCAAATAGAATTCTATTCCCAGCTGTGCTTTAGGAAGACCTGGGGGGAGTAGATTCCCATAATACTCATTAGCATTCTATTTACACTGTCAATCATTCTTATGCTCCACTGGCAAGATATTGGTTGAGATTGATGAAGAAAAGGACTATTGCAGAATTCGGACTGTGTTTTTAACAAAGTGTTTATAGAGAAATACAAGTCTTCATTATCCACAGCAGCAGTAGCCTTCTAGCGTCCGTCGTTGGATATAGACATTTGCCAACATTCGCTAGAATTCTCTATCGTTGGCGTCACAGATCTAACACTTCCTGAAAAAATGTTAAGCTAGTCACGGCATCTTATTTCCTACCAGCCACGGTTTTGCATATGATCTCTGTTAATCCTTATTATGAGTCTTGATGTCCAGCAGTTGTCTGACATACTTGTTACATGGCCAGCCATTTGCCATTTGGAGTTTATAAGGAATTCTATAATAGCTTTAACACGTTTCCTCTCTAATGTGCCGCACTGTTTTGCGATATCTCTCTGTACACGTTGTTTTGAGTTGATCTTCCGGAACCTACACTGAAAACTAAAGGAACCTGAGTAAACGGCAAATACCTAAGTAACCTCAAATTTGCTGATAACATCGCCTTTTCTGCAGAGAACCATTATGATCTTCTCATAATGCTAGACGAACTGAACAAAGAAAGCCAAAATGTTGCTCTCAAGATTAACTTCAGCAAATGTTATGTATGACAAACACAAAGAGGACAAAGACAAAGCGATCATAATCCAAAACACAGAGCTGAAGAAAGTTGACCACTACATCTATCATAGACAAAGAATCTACATAAAATCATCATCAGAAGAGGAAATTCAGCTTCTGTTAGAGTAAGCTTAACTTACAAATACAAGAAAACCCCATTAGTCCTAAAAATCAATCAATATAAGCCCTACCCTACCGGAACCTGAAGCAAAGTTAGCCGGGTTTTTTTCTAGGTCTTATCTTACTGCAATAAATATGCAAAACAAAGATAAATAGATATTTTTTTATCAATGTTCAATCTCCTATCCCAGAGTCAGTTATCCTGAAATACAGTGATTCTGATCGTAGAGAACAATCCCAACAAGAGAGCAATAGGGATACATGGAGTCACAATTTGAAATTTGGGCGTGAAGATTGAAAAGTGTTACATAGCCCTTGGATTAATTCATGATTACACATTGTTATAAATTCATAATTGCATAGCATAATTACTTACTCACAGTTTTACTATGAATTCCATTGTAATTAATCCTCAACTCATAAACTTGATAAGGTATAAAAGTGATGAACTGATTGTGCTGTTGATAGTATATCCCATATAATAAAGAAATAGCAAAATGATTAGTTTTGTTCATATATCAGTATTCTTTTGGAGTTGAGTGGTTCTGATATAGGAAAAGTTCGTAATAGCTTAGAGAAAAATGTTTTATAGGTGTATCTATTCGCCAAATAAAATAACATAACTCCTTTTATAGCGAGGTGAATATCAGTCTTTTGTGCTGTCGAGATGGGGCATTGAACTTTAAATTCTAGAACCAATGCTATTGACTGGTACCTGAATTAAAAGATTTCCAAAAACAATTTTCAAATTACCTCTCAAAAGCTTGCAACCCCGATTCCTGAACAAAATTTTATTCTGGATGCCAAAATTAAACATCCTCCTTATCAATATTAAGGTGTGATTTTGTGTTTTCTTCATAGAAACAAAGCCGTTTAGTGTTCACCGATAAGCGTGTCGAAATTTCGTGCCCTGAAAAAGTATTATGAAACCCCGGTTTTAAAAACCAGGAAAATAAAGTAGAATCCTATCACTGCTAGTCTGAAGAATTAGCAACAACTTTATCTGATAACTTCAGAAAACAGGTGTTAAGTTTGACGTGACTTTGTGCACAAATTAAACAGTTCGGGTTGAAATTTCAGGATTTTAAGTTTCCATGAACTTGACATTCCTTCTGATAATTTTACTGAGAATTCTGCATTCCTGACGGGAAATCGAATATTATCCATCGCTTGCACGTGTGACTCCTTGTGCCCATATAAAAGTATATAAATGTTTGTAAAAAAATGCAATTTCATTACTGGTCTTCATTCTGCAATAAACTCGTACAATTTTCTTAATATTTATACTTTTATTAAATTTTCAAAGTTGAACACCCTGTATTACATATCCGTTCATAAATCCTTATTTTGTGCAAAAGTCTTACAGTTTTTTTCTGCTTTATTGATTTGAAATATCAACCAAATCAACGAACATAAATTGGAACGTGTCAAAATACTCGACAAAATAAGAAGAAAACGGACAACAAAATAAAAAAAAAGATTGAAGGAGAGGTTCACCTATTCACAAACATAGCTGAACTGTTCGCCTCATACTCATATGAAACAGATAAAGACGGAAGCTAATAACTCCAGCTCGACAGAAAGCAGCCCAGCAAATGAATTGTGAATAAAATACCGGAAATGGATTCGCATAAGCCATTTATAGAGTAATGGCAGCATAGCCGTCAACGATCTTGTTATGGCACAGTTTTCTGTAAAGCAAAAGCGTTTACCGTAAGGACAAATTAATATAGCGCTAACAGAAAAATACAATTAGGCGATTCAAGATGAAAGAAAGATAAATGGTACTCAACATTTAAGAGGGTAAATGAAACTTGAACTATAAATATACGATTCGATTAAATCATTGTCGTTTCTTTTAGTGTTAAGAATAATTGGACAAAAGAGAGTGCTGCAGCTTTCAATATTGTTGGGTAGCGTTATGAAAAACAACAAAAAAAAACAAAAATAAATCAAAGGACTTTTGTCGATTCGCATGTAAAAATGTTGATTCTTATCATTTTCCGTGGATTATACGGAAATAGACGGAAACAGCCCAAACAACCGGGACATTTTCAATGTTTCTACGTAAATGGTCTGGAAGCTTGGATCGAGAAAGTTATCCTTTCATTATTTATTCATTTTGGCATTCTGCTACTGGGCACGTAGAGAGTGGTGCAGCACGAACCGGCTCGAAAAAGTGATTTTGCGATCTGGGTTCAAACTCCTTCTGCGACTGTTAGTCTTCGATGTATACAAATAGTCTTTAGGGTATGGATCCATTTTTACTCCCAAATATCAGTAAAATAAGGGAGGATGAAGTGAATGACAACTATAAATCAGAGCACACAAAGAACACTACTTTCTCACTTATCATATTTTTTAAATTCATTGCCTCTTCATGAGTGATACAGATACGTCGCTGTGTAAGTATCCCCTATGTTTTTTAGAACAATCTCCTGTCTTTTGTGTACTTGATTACTACTAAACGAGAAATGTATTATTCAATCCCCTGACAGGGTATATAAGGCATTCACTTATATATATATATATATATATATATATATATACACACACACACACACACACACATATATATATATATATATATATATATATATATATATATATATATATATATATATATGTATGTATGTATGTATATATAATCCGTTAAAATTACGGGATAATGTATAGATCAGCACTTCTCCCTAGGATCAGTGTTTTCCCGGTACTGCCGTCCACAATAATATTGAATTACTGACACGTGCAAAAATAATGATACGCACAAAAAATATATACCTAGGGACGCCCTGCACACACACACACACACACACACACACACATATATATATATATATATATATATATATATATATATGTGTGTGTGTGTGTGTGTACGCGCGCGTGTGCGTGGGTATTTTTTTGAGGGTTGAGTTATATATGGAAGAAAATTATCCATACAGGGGATAAAATCTATATATATGTGCGTGTATAGGAAACTCTGACGTTTGGACGATTGCACCATGATCAAAGACTGCGTCAAGAACTGAGTTCTCTCTCCCTCTCTCTCTCTCTCTCTTTCACTCTCTCAACATGAACTCCTATCTGTGCATACACACAAACATACACACATATATATATGCAAGTATGTTTCTCTCTTCCTAAACCCCTCCCTCTGTCTATATATACAGAGAGAGAGAGAAAAAGAGATTGTGTTCAGGCTTTACTGAACATGAGGAGGTTTTCTTATAACAAATCTGATGAAACATTGTGGCAAAAAATTCCAATAGGAAAAGACTGACCAAATCATTTAGAAATAATTCCAACAAAATGCTGACACTACCTTAACCACCTTATTCCTTTTTTTTCCTCCTGCAGCTGTCTACTTCAACTAGGACTTGACTTTTTCATATCCCTCGTTGCAAATCAACCTTTGGCTTGATACTGAAAGATATCCAATAAGCACAGCTAACAATTAATGAATGCATCAAATAATAATCAATAATTAATGAAAAGATGTACCATGCCCCTAATAAATGAAGCCATTCAATTCAAATTGTCTAGCTTCTCATACAGAGATCATATAATATATTATAACCTATACGCGGTAATTATCCCTTAGAACCTATCTCGAACTATACATGAAGTCTACCTTATGCGGTGAAAATGCTAATATGTATTCAGGGTCGACTTGTACACGAGATCAACTTGTGCTCGAATATATGCGATAAACTACTGAAGTCGAGACGCCTCTCGATTACCAGAAAGAGTCACGAAAGCATTTGCTGGTTTAATGACTTTGATCATTACTGTGTCTCACTAATTTGAAACTTTGCCAAACTAATTTAAGCTGCGAAAAAAATCAATTTTGTGGTGACTGTTGCAGCACAGTGCTAGGCAAACTGTTCTCAAAGGCGATTCTTATTCGATCTTCATTGGGTGAATTACTGGTGTAACCCTAAGCCAGTGTAAGCTGAGCGATGTTTATAGGGTTATCTGAAAATAGAGCCTTCCTATAAAAGCAATCTGAAAGCCATGATGGCGTTACAATAGGAAGCTGAATAGATACTCAATAGAAACCATTACATGAGCAACATGTTTAGGAAGCATGGTATGTGGGGTGATCAATTAAAAAACAACTGGAAAAAGGGGTTGGTCGAGGATGAATTACTTCTGTGCCCGTTGGTTTAGTCTTGGTCACTAAAAAAAAGCTGAATGAGCAAAAAGATGGACTAAAGGATACATTTAGCAAAAAAGTACATTGCAAACTGAATCCCACTTTGATGAATTTAGGGTGCGGGAAAAAAGAACATTTTTCTAAACTTAATATGGAGTAATGAAATTTCAGCCTTCTAGCTCATTGGTGCAGCCTGTGCGTATGCGATAGATACACATACGTAGTCAGCCAGCCAACTGGATCAACTTGAAAACCGTAGAAAACTAGAATTGTTGATAGTTTTAGTTGACAGTTTTTAATTACCATTTATTCAGATGGAAAATATTTTAGAATTCTAAAACACAAAAAATGGTGTTGATGGTATGTTAGCAGCACTTTGGCTGGTTGGGAGTACAGGAAACCAGTCTGTGCGCGCGCGCGAGAGAGAGAGAGAATGTGTGTATGTGTGTGTGTGTGTGTGTGTATGTGCGCGTGTGTACGTGTGCATGCAAGTTATCTCAACTTGAAGCTGGCAGCAAAACAAACGCTTGACGCTATTCTTGCCTTCCACTTTTCTCTGTGAAAAAAAAAGCTGGAATCTATCCTACTGAAGAATAGGGATTGCTTATACATCAAAAGTACGAGAGATATACGTGCGCTTCATTAAGTAAAATGTTGTGATGAATTTGGAATGTCACCATGTATGGCCCAACATTAATGTTAACTAAGTTTATTAGATATGAATATTATTTCATTATTATTTATTTTTTTAAATCAAGACAGCCGTAGAGAGAATATGCATTATACCTTAAATTTGCATTTTTCTCATGAAATATTTGAAAAAAAAACCTCACTCATAATCATCTTAATCTTTCAATCTAAATAAAAGATAAAGAGGACACGAGCCTGGTTACTGCAACGCTAAACCCCATTAATACTTCAATTCAAGTTCAACAACTTTTCAAATTGTATATACGTAATGAATATGAATATGTAGATGTATAAGGCTTGACAGTTTGACTCAAGCAGTGAAAGATATACCTTGATATTATTTGATCGTGATTCAAAATCTCGGTCGGAAAATGTTAATTCTATGCATTGGTTTTGTTTAACGTTACGGTGTAGACAAACAGTGAATTGTTTTCTCTCTTAGATTCTTTGAAAATTGTTATGGACACAAAGTAATCTCAAATACAACTTGGACTGGAGTTTGAAAATAACACGCACAGTTTTTTAATTTAATAATATTTGTAAATTTATGAATGGTGTTAACCATATAAGTTTTAAATGAAAGCACCCCCACGATAGTCACCCAGGAAACTGTATCATAGAACCTGACGAAAAAAAGATCGGCTTTTCAAGCAAAAAATGCATGCAGCGTGCATCTTAGCAGATTATGCTTCATATCAGATGGAGGTATCACAAGACAGCACAGTTTATAAGATAAAACAAATAGGATATCATAAAACTAATAGAAAGCCCAAGTAGCAATTGACAGGTCAAGTTGAAAGCGTGTAAAACAAGCGTTCAGTATCGTGATTTGCAAAAGTTCAAATACGGAAGTGAGGCCAGCAAAACATCGGATGGCGTGACGGTTTGGATATTTCAGTAGCTATTGGAACCGTGACACGTACAATTAGGGGTATGATGAATCATGGGGAAAATCTATGTCAAGAAAGAAAGAAAGAAAGAAAGAAATAAAGAAAGAAAGAAAGAAAGAAGAAAGAAGAACGATGATGATGATGATGATGATGATTATGGTGATGACGATGATTCTAAATTCACCCCCCTTTCTTTCCGTACCATATCCATATTTTTTTTAGTGTCCCTCCCCACTGCCTTGACTCCAGACTCACCTACATCTTTTAATCTCTTTCCCGCTCTCATGTAATAGTTGTTACTATTGGAACTGGGAATTTGTTCAAGAGAAACACTTCGTATCAGTCTAATTACCTCCTCTTCCAACTTGATCGATTTTTTGCTCGACCCTAACAACTTCTTTCACTACTACTCACTAGGTTGTCACACCGACATCGTTTAGTGTCACGGACAGTCGCCGGTTTAAGTAGGCTCAGCGGTGGGATTTAGATCGACCCGAACTATGAAGCAGTGCGTTCAACGTTCTGTCCATTTGTAGAGAGCCCCGCTGTCTGGAACTCTCTACTTGATGATTTAGATAATAGCACTTGTTTTGGTTGGCCTTACAGATGAGAGAGTAATTGCTAATCGGAGCAATGGAGTGAAAGCCATTAAGTAAGAGGGAGAAGGAATTGAGAAGAGTCGAGATAAAGAGAAAGAAAAGAAAGAGGGAGAAGAGAATGAAAATAAGAAAAGAGTGAAAACAGTGGTACGAAATTACAGAACAATGAAATAGAGGAAGCAGGTAAGACAGAGAAAAAAAAAGGAAGAAAGGAAGGAAGGAGTAAAAGAAGGAGGAATAAAGAATCAGGAGGAGGAGAGAAAGAAGAAAAGAAAAAGAAGGAAGCGAAGAAAAGGAAAGAAAAAATGAAACAAGGGAGGGATGATATAAAAGGGAGGGAGAAAGAGAGAAAAGAAAGTGGAAAAGTAAAAAGGGAAGAAGGAAGGAAGAAAAATCTTTTTAAAAAGGAAGAGACGAAAGAAAAAAGTAATGAGAAAGGAGAGAATACTGAATACTGAGAAGAAAAAAGAACTATTAAAAAAAGAAACAAAAGAAGAAAGGAAGAATGGAAGGAAAGAAAACAAGGAAGGAAGAAAAAAGGAAGAAAAAACTTGGTCAAAGAATATTAAAACTCTAGAAAGAAGGAAATGCCGTGAAGCAAAAGATTAACAAGTCTAGTTGACACGCAATAGAAAGCGCCACGTTTTGATGTTACTTATCTCGAGTTTATGTAAGTTAGTCATCATTGATGAAAAAAAAATGAGTAAAACAAAATATGAGATTGCTGTCGGGCGCAAAGAAAGGGACCAAAATAGGAAAGACTTACATAGTACATTGATCCCACTGTTAAAAACATAATCATATCTAAACTACTGCAGGGTATACTTTCTGTAATGAGCAGTAAATGTTTAGTATTCCAGCCCTCGAACCTCTCTAATGTGGTCTCTACGCGTGATATATCTATCCATCCATCAAAAACTACATAACCAGTCATTCTGATTCGCTAGTAAACTGAACAAAACCTATCGACAGTTTTATTGACAGGTTTAGTTGACAATTTTTAATAAAGTGATGAGTAAAAGCGGTTCCCGAGGAGTAAAAAGAGATTTGGGGCCTCTTCTTTTACTTCCAGTCAAAATGTAAGGTCAATAATACAGGAGACTATGACAAAAGATAAAGTTGCATTTTTCTTTTTTTTCGCTGAAAAGGACTATATATATATATATATATATATATATATATATATATATATATATATATATATATATATATATATATATATATATATATACACGTACAGATAGATAGATATTCTATCAAGACATCAGTTATAGTTTCATACTTTTTTTAAGTGTTACTGTCAAATCACGTTGCACACACCCATTCTTGTATTATTACCGAGGTTAAGCAACGTTGAGCCAGGCCAGCAGTTAAATGGATGGCCGTCTGATTATAATAGGTTCTGGGAGCAGCAGGTTATCATGTAACAGAGCTTCCCGTTGATACTCCCAAGAAAAAGATCGATCTCTAGACTACTCTCAGTAACGTTGGTGAAAGAATCACCTTACCCTACTCTCACCGAACTCTCTGACTGTGAGATTAAAGAAATCAATGAATGAATATGTTTTTACGGATTGTCTGCCACTTTCTTTTTATCTTTTAGAAGTTATACTAATGTTAGAATCCTTTCCCCTATTGCTAATGCATGTTATAAAATACACCTTTCGCCAAGAGGGTGTTCAAATCAAATCTTTCCGAGTTAGAACGATATTGAATAATTTCTATCGAGGCAAATAGATAGGATATTTTTTCCAATTAATCAGATACACGTACCAATCATTTGATACTTCTTTATAAGCATACACTCACACATACTTATCCGATTTTCCATCGCTGTACCCGACATACCAGAAGTTGAATTATGCCTCTTGCTCAGTATTGTGGATCCAGATGTCTTCATCTCAATCTAGATCGATTTCGATCTTTCCAACAGAAAGTGCTAGTCAAATGCTTCCTAATGAAAAAAGTATGTTTTCCAAATACATAGTAATGGAATAGGTAGTATCTATCACAATTTAGTAATATTTCAATAAAATGTGTATGATGAATCAAATCACATGTATTGTTAATGATAATACATCCTCTAGTCTCTTATATATATATATATATATATATATATATATATATATATATATATATATATATTGGGAATCTAGATGCGACAAAGTTTTTTAACATTTTTTTTAAAAATCGGTTTAAGATTTAAACTTGGAGATAAAGTCGGCAACAATGTTCTCGCAAATGCTTGCTCAGCGAAAGAACGAGAGCATTTACAATCTGACTTGTTTCGATATCATATGCGAAACTATAGCTGGCATAAATAAGTATGGCTCTGCAATCGAGAGGTCTGGCTAATTTCAGCAAAGTTCTGCACTAAGATGGACGTTAAATTGCTGCTGCTGCTGCTGCTGCTGCTGCTGATGATGATGATGATGATGATGATGATGATGATGATGATGATGATGATGATGATGATGATATAAAACAATTTCCAATATAATCTGACACGTGGATGACCCTTGAGATGCTTTTGCACGAATATCAATCTATTTTCCAAAGGATACAGTTCACCAACTATCAACATGTTGGTTTGGCACCTCGAAAACAAGATACTAACTGAAACGTTCAGTGGAACTGATTCTAACTTGATTGTTATGTAATATGTTTTATATAAAGAAGACTGTTATTTGATTTATTGTAATGTATGAATTTTGCAACAAACTTATGCCAAGTTAGAAAAATCACTTGATTCGTAGTTCATCCAACAATATTCTACATTATCGTTCAGTTATACATTTTTTTTCGACGGCTTTACAATGAAACAGCTTTGAATAAACGATTTTAATGGGGGGAGTTAGTGTACAGTGTTTTGAGCAGACAGCGTGACAAATGGACACAAAAGAAGTGACGACCGGAACTTTGTTGATAGGCGTGACAGAAAGATGTCGACAAAATAGTTAGAAATGTCTTTCTAGTGCCTTGATGTAGAACCGCGACGATTATTAAGATAGGAGCTCCGCTGACATATTCAATGCTCCATTGTGTCAGATACAATGTTTTTAGAAAATGTGCTTTCATTGATCAAGGGAGAATTCTGGCTTTCGAGGAATCTCAGAGGGCCGACAAACCTATTGAAAAGTGGAAATAATGATACATCGAACTAATCTGATGTACACATTCACGCACATATATGATAATATTTGTATGATAGTATATACATATAACTGAGATAATGTAAGGTATTTTCTACAATTATTGTTTTCTAATCAGGAATTCAAACGATGGTTTATTTTGCTTCCGTTTATCAAGGAGATACTTACATTTACACTTATACACACATAGACTCATATATATATATATATATATATATATATATATATATATATATATATATATGTGTGTATGTGTGTGTGTGTGTGTGTGTGTGTGTGCGTGCGTACGTGTGTGTGTGTGAGTGTGTATAAATTACGCATATGTTTAGGCATATCTTTTTTAATAAATATCAGAGGAAATCAGACAGTAAAATTGTGAGCTCAATTTCAAATAACCTTTGATTAACTTCCATTCAAGATTTATAACAAAAATGATATGCAAACACGTTTTTTGTCTCTCTCTCTTTCTCTCTCTCTCTCTCTCTCTCTCTCTCTATATATATATATATATATATATATATATATATATATATATATTAAAGGTACAAAGAGTTCGGCAAAGCAATTTAGTTGAAAAAAATCTGTTAAATGCCTGCTTTCAGCAGAAAAAGTTCGAACTACTTGGTGTGTCTTTCTAAAGATTGTGTTGATTGTTGATTGGATATGAACGATAAAGTCCTAAAGGATTTTATAAAAGCTGCCATAAAATGTGTATTTTTCCTCTGTGTGTGTGTGTGTGTGTGTGTTTGTGTGTGTGTGTATGTGTATTTGTGTCCTTCATTTCCATTAAACACGAAAGAAAGGAATGTTGTCCGAGTTTTCCTCCCAAGACAACGAATGTCTGCTCCAAACTGATTTGAAAAAAATGACCACTTTTTCCAATATACTGCTTTCAACTCCTCCTCCAGTCATTATCACGATCTTTCAAATTAATTTTGATTTTCACAATTTTCATGATCCACTCATTACATATTCGTAGAAGTGAAATGGTAACAATTCTTTACTTGTCAAAACAATTGTGGCTAGCAATTTGATTCTTATTTCATTTGGAGATGAAAGGGTTTCTTGTTATTGAGCACATTTAACTCTACGTAGCCATGCCCATAAGATATCTTATTGAAAGTAAATTTATTTACTATTAGTACTAAGTACCGCAAGTATTTTTTTGCAAATGAGTTCATAAAATATGCGGAGTTGGTTGGGAAAAATATGGCGCATTTGGGTTTGGATAGCTGTATGCTTGTTTTAATGTGTTCTTATTTCACTCTGCTAAGAAAGATGGCAAGTGAATTTATATATGGCATTGGTTCTATAGCTACTTCTGAGAACAAGTGTTGTTAGTATTGACAAGGGAAACTAGTTTTATTTTTTGTACCTCATTAATAATTTCATTTGTTTGACTGGTTCCAACACAAGATGTGTATTTATCTATCAGATGGTTTCTGACTGTTTCATCTTGTTTGTAGTTTCTGTCTATTCGATGAGTTCATCGTTTTGTTTTTATCATATTTGTTATCAGCGTTATTATGATGAATATTGTAAAGCTATTTTTATTTGGTTATTGACTTCATTGTCAAGAAAGCTATTGTTTATAAGCACTTATTTAATCTTAGGAAGTTTTTAGCATATATTATGTTAGGAAGTAATCAATTGTGCTCTAATGGAAGCAATATTAGGGCATTAACTACACACACAATCACACACACACACATATATATATATACATATATATATATATATATATATATATATATATATATATATATATATATATATATATATATATATATATGTTTGTGTGTGTGTGTGTGTGTGTGTACATATCTGTCTGTGTGTGTCTGTGTTCTTGATAAGGATTTAACCAAACGAGGATAGAGTGGGATGTGATGGATTTCGTGCGATATTATATTCAAATTTCATTTCAAAAGGTGCAAAGAAATATAAATGTTGGTATAGATATACATATATATGTATCAAGGTTAATCAACAAACACTTCCCATATATATCTATCCTTAGGCGAATCGACACATACTTTCCGGCAACAAACTGAACTAACATAATATTCAAAAACAAAACTCTGCAACCCAAAATTTGACTTGTCAACTGCCTACTAAACGTTACTGCTTACGAAAAACGTCGTTTATGAAAAAAACACTGTGAAATCCGAAGGTTAACCAGATAAAATATATACATTTGGGTGACTGAAGACCCTTGCACACATTGCAACACATATAGAACCTCAAAAAATAAAGCACAGCAAAAATAACATGGTAAATAAAAAGAATAGCACCAGCCTAGAGCAAGACCTCACAACATTGCACACTCTGCTCAGAACAAAAAATTGCTATAATCACTTTCCACCAACAACAATTCTCAACAAAATATCGAAGTTTATATCAAAATACAGAAACTACTACTACTACTACTACTACTACTAATAATAATAATAATAATAAAAAGGGAAACCTTAAGAGAGAAACAGAATCGCTCATCATGGCAGCCCAAAACAAAAGCATAAGGACAAACTACATAAAAGCAAAAATCGACAGAACACAGACAAACAGCAAATGCCGCATGTGCGGTGAAAGAGATGAGACGGTAAACCACATAACTAGTGAATGTAGCCAACTCGCCCAGAAGGAGTATAAGCATAGACACAATAGAGTAGCAACGATGATACACTGGGAACTAAGTAAACAAATGGGATTCAACCATGGGGAAAAGTGGTATCAGCACAAGCCAGAGGCAGTTTTGGAGAATGACAACCACAAACTACTGTGGGACTTTGACATCCAAACTGACCACCTCATCCAGGCAAGAAGGCCGGACTTAGTAATAGTAGACAAAAAAAGGAGGGCCTGCCAAATAGTAGACGTTGCTGTACCTGCAGACCATAGAGTAAAAAAGAAGGAGGGTGAGAAAAGGGAAAAATACCAGGACCTAGCAAGGGAGTTAAAGAAAATGTGGAACATGAAAACCAGGGTAGTACCGGTCATAGTGGGCGCACTAGGAACTGTCCCCAAAACGCTGAGGGAGAGACTGGAGGAGATCGGGATTAGGGGGAGGATAGAGACCGTACAGACCACAGCACTGCTGGGCACTGGACGGATACTGAGGAAGGTGCTAGAGATATAAGGACTGCAACGAAGCGTAGCTCTGTCATGATATGCGAAAGAGAGAGGAGACGTTAGCTGAAGACCTGGGGAGACTTATTGTCACTCAGCCTTCAGCGATAACCACTGGGCAACCGGTGTGAAACTGTAAATCGCAGAATTACTGCGATCTATGAGTACGAGGAGAGGAGGGCTGGAGACTTGAGGAGACTTGCTGTCACTCAAACTCCAGCGGTTACCACCAGGCAACTGGTGTGAGATTCCGAAATAATAATAATAATAATAATAATAATAATAATTGCTTTAATCCAAAAATTTATAAACTCCGTAACCCTCCCTGAATATAATTTTAAAATCAAAAACCAACTGAAAATTAAACCCAACTATTCCAAATAAAGTCCGAACGGATCATTAATTCAATAAAAGCTTTTCATTATGAACTTAATTTCATAAACTAAGAAAACAAAATATGCAACAATCAATAAACAATAAACATCACTGCAAAGAACTGAATTTTCAATGTCTCTCTCTCTCTCTCACTCTCTATTTCTCTCTCTCTCTCTCTCTCTCTCTCTCTCTCTCTCTCTATATATATATATATATATATATATATATATATATATATATATATATATATATAAAATTCAATTACTGATCTAATGATAAATTTAGAGAAGCCGTTTCAGTGTGATGTTGCTTTTACCATTGAGCTAAACAGTATTCTATATGATGTAGCACGATATATACGTATATATATATATATATATATATATATATATATATATATATATATATATATATATATATATATATATATATATATATATATATATATATATATATATATGTGTGTGTGTGTGTGTGTATAATTTAACATCTGATCTGATGATAAACGCTGGAAAAGGTTGAAAATGTCTTGAATAAATGATATGCACAAAACAAAAACTATCATAAACGTGTTATTTCAGTAAAATTTGATTTTCCCCATATGTTTTATTAATATATTTAAAACTAATTATCAGATTGGTGCAAAAATAATTGCAGCTTTTGTTATTTTGAAATGTGACGCTCCTTTGGGGAATAAAGCTTTATTTACTTGTGTCCATGTAATATACGGTTTTTAAGCGTGAATTTTGCTATTTCCATTTAAGCTGGAGTTTTTTCTTCTCACTATCTATCTTGGTTTAAATGAGGTTGCCATATTGAGGATTGAAAAAAGCGAAATCAAACTATTTTTTGTATGAATTCGAATTTACACGTAAAGCAGTTGCTACTTCTCGCAATATCAACCAAATAGGATCCGTCGATGAACGTACGCCTTATGATTGGCTCCCCAAATTTCTAAACGGAGACGAGTGACACGAAGATGTGGAGATTCCTTTATGATTGAAGACATCGAATTGATAGCCATCATTGAGATGGACTCATGCAAAGGAACTTGAGATATTGTACACGAACTAACCCTTCACCATTAGCAGATGCTCGACTTTCACACGAATTCGGAAAGTGGAAAAGCTCAACACGTCGTGCGAATCTCTGTGCGAGAATTGAACGAAAATGGTAACGAAATTTTACCTCATCAACGTAATCACCAAACCTCTCTCGATTCGATCTCCTCTTGCAATGGAAGATCTTTGACAATTAAGTTGCTACTCAAAAGCCTCTGAATAGTCCACTGGTTTCAGGACTCCCAGAATTCTATGCTTCCGAAATGAATGGACGTGTTTCTTGTTGGCAAAAAGTGCAGATTCTGTAGGTTCTTTTTTCGATTATTAACATCCACACACATGCATAATTTTGATAATTTTTTTAAAAAGTAATCTAAAACACAACTGGTAAGTCACTGAATAGAAACCGTCACGTGACCAATATACGTTGGCAGCATGTCGTCTAGGGATGATCAATTTTACAATGTTACTTGTTACCGAACATTCCTGAAAACAAGCGTGAACGTAGTCGGTCATAAAACTAAGGGAACAACTAAAAAATTGAATTCCACACTGAAGATCTACGGGGAAGGGATTAGAAAAGAAACATTTTTTGTAGGCATAATAGGGGATGAATATTCGAATTTCCATCCTCCTAATTTCATTGTTTCTGTCGTTACGTGAGATACATACTGAGACGGACGGCCTACCAGAGCAGTTTACTGTTTAGGTGATATTCTTTTGTTGTCATTATATAATGAAATGCCCCCTGCCTTAGTCGAGAATCGGACTGCATTGAAGTGATTTGTGCAATGCAGGACCCTGGGTGTAGTCTACGGAGATATTGGGATGCACATTCAATACATTTCCCTTACCTCGACTGATGTGAATCCATAGCGAAATGGAATGGTAAGTTTGGCATCATCTCAGCAGCAAAAACTGCCGGGAGAAAGTTGGAATCCAACAATCTAAACAGATTCCCTCCTGGTTTCGAATTAGTGATGGTTATCACCGAGAATGATAGCTAGTAGCTTCAAAATATGGATTCATGCATATCCAAAGTTTATTATCATGAAGTGAATGCAAGCTGTGGCAGCTTGAGTTTAAACTCACTTCGCATATCCTATTCCTTACGCAGTTAACCATCAGGCTACCTCTACCTCCAAAACATTTTCACAATACCTAAATGATTCCCAAAACAGAAAATATGGAAGGCCACTAGGGACGTTTGTTTCTTTTGTTTTATCTTTAAAGATTTGAAAGAATACATTTATGCCTATGCTCTATCCGTATATAGAATAGAAACTTACTTCGACTTCTCGGTTTTCTATTTCTTTTTTCGTTTTTCTTACGCATTCCGAGTTTACGAAGCCATGGAGAAACATGTTTGCTCTAATGACATTCTCGTATTCGAGATATAAATATAACCTTCAAACGTTGCTTTACGTTCCTATGATATTCCCAAATGCCCAGAGCAAACCTTAAAATCTATCCAAACGTGGATAGTTTGATTAATCACCTTTAATTAAATTATTTTCATTTCTATTTAGCTCTGTGTCCCTTGTTGATTCTCTAACCGCTGGCTACCTAATATCATTACACGGACCAGTTCTGTTGTGTTGGTTTTAATTCCTTTGGCGTTTTGCATTTTTCGAGTAGTCCATTTTTTTGCAGGGGGAGGGGGATCTCCATCTAATATTCTTGCATTATGTTTCGTCCCTTGTCGTCCATTCACTTTAGTTCGTGCTTCTATGTTGGAAACCATCAACAAAAACTGTCACCAAAACCGTCAACATGTGTTTCTATCAGTTTTTCAAGTTTTTTTCCGGCCAGCTATGTATGTATGCATGTATCATGCGTACAGGCCAAACTGATGGAGCTAAAGGGCTGTAATTTTTCAACATTTATTCCTTATTATGTCTACAAATAACTTTTTTTTTTAAATTCTGTCCTTAGATGGGTTTTAGTGAGGGGGGGTCAATTTTATGATGTAAGTACCAGTTAAATTAATCCCCTAATTCGTGCCCATTAGCCTTTTAAAGATTTTGACCTTTGTACTGATCACTGCAAATGTCTTGATTTAAAGAAAAAAGGTGAACACTAACTAAAGAAGCGATTCAGAGTAAACCAATAATTTATAAATGCAAATGATAATAAATTCAAACTGCCCAACAAAATATGAGCGAAGTAATTCACTCATTGATCATTCCTTTTTCAATTCTTTTAATTCATCATCCCCAACACGGCATGCTAACAATTGTTGTTGGTGACATGACGATTTCTATCGGGTGACTGACCAGACCTGTTTATTTTACGTTCAATGATAAAGTCAATATCACGTTTTGCTAAGCAAGATGGCAGCGTGCAGAACGACACAGAGAATAGACTCGGTGAGCCAAGCGTTGAAATATGAGTATGGGTCGGATTACATAAAATAAATATTGTGTTTAATATTTGAGGATTCTGGGGACATTTTCCACATGTTTGCTGTTTGTTTTATTTTTTCAGTGAATAGAATATGAATTATTGATTCATAAACATAACGATACTTTTCAAAATGTCTTTATTGTTTGAAATGTAGTAACAAAAACACAAATACTCCATTGCTCTCATACCTCACGAAGTTAATGAGTTGAGTCATTAGTATGTTATTCATTGTAGAATTAGTTGTCAGTAGTGTAATAAGAAATTTATAGGACTGTGTAATTAGATTTGACCAGTGAGCCTTCACAAATTCCAAGATGCCTTTCAAAAGATTGAAATCGCCCCTTTGTGGAGCGTATACCAAACGTTCACCCCCTGTCCATGATTAAAAAATAAGCAAAACAGCGTAATATAACTTTTCTTCACCAAAGACCCTTTCCTGCACTGAGCATCCCTACTTTCATAGATCAATATAATGATAAGTTTGATTTCGACACTTGATATTAGTTATCATCTAGCGGGCAAACGATCAAAAAAAGTAAGACGGAGACAGTTATATCCGGGAAACAAGAATTATTAATCTCAAAATATCAATTGTTAATTTCATCACGATCCTCCTTTTATATACTGTTCAAGATTTTTAACTTGAGGGTAAGTCTATTTTTAAAGTTATAACCAGAAATGAAGTCCACACCTATGCACATCATTACAAATGCGGGGTTACAGGGTTAAATTAAAAAATGAAAAAAAACAAAAAAAAACGAAACAAAAATATTTTTGAGAGATAATACCATAACTGAATCGAAATTTGGTTGGCTTCGTGATTTTGATAGAATAATTCACCTTGTGCAATGTATGTTTCATGGGCTTCTCTTACCAACGAGTAAACGTTAGTGATTTTCATTCCAGCCGATTGACAAACATACATGGTGTTGGTCATTGTTCTTAATAGGTACATCTAAAAATTAAATCGATATTTTGCAATGGATGTAATTGATATAGACTCTATAATCGATCAGTTATGTTGCTCATAAACTATCACGGATCAAATACTTAAATTGACCATTTTGAATGGCTGAAAGTGGCAAGAATTTTAACGTTGATCGATTACCCTTTCTATCAATCAAAAATACCGTTCATTTCAGAGTCAATACTGCATTAAATTAATGATTGGGTTTGTAGGTTAGTTTAGGGTTAGTCACTTGGTATCGGATCAGTAGGTAGGTTTGGATAATAGTTAGTATTTAAGTTTGAAGTGAGGATTATTTAGTTGGTTTGGGGTTCGGTTATTCAGTATGTTTGGGTTTAGGATCAAAGATGGCCAAATTCAATTTGGCAATAACTGATAAGATATCTCTGTTGCAGAATATAGCCATAATTTTTGCTGTAGCTTTTCCAAATAATTATCTGGGAATTTTCTAAACTTGATGCTTCGTCTATATCTCGTCGGATACACCGGATACATTGAAGTTGAGCACCATCTACTCAAGCCAGTGCCTAAAAAGATGAAAAGTTTGGTATCAGGTACAGGGCCTACCGTGGATATTACATTCTTTTTTCCTGGGAGAGGACGATTTTTACACAAAACTCAATAACACGTACCGAAGTCACTCACTCGAAACCTTTGATTGACCTGGCTGTGAGTGACTAGAAATTAATGAGTGAACTTGATTTGACAGGAATGTGGATTCTCCTGGTAAAACGTGATACCTACACATATACAAACTTGGACAAATGAGCTGTCTATTGTTGCCAATTCAGTGCCTTTTGCGCAAGATTTAGCACTATTTTCAGCATATCTTTTAGCAACTGCAGCCATCTCTGGAACAAACCTGATCATTTTAACGACCACAGTGGCCGTAAAATGGTTAACAGTGTTTGGGGATTTTTTTTCTCTTTTTTCCTATTTTTGGCGTTTTGTATTCTTTTTTGAGGTCGATTTGGCGCAAAAAAAAACATTTTTTCATTCGGCAACACTGGAGCCGTCACCAGAGGAAAACCCTCTTTCATCATCAATCTGATAATTACAATCAGATAAATTAAATGTCAGGTCTCTATAAATTGTTTTTGCGTACTACAAACGATAAAAGTTATCTCCCTTGATTCTCCTTTCATCATACTCATTATCATGTCCGCCATCTTGTGTAGTCTGCGGAAAATTTTGATTGAGAACAATTTACACGATGTTTTAGGAACAGATTTTGAGAGCTTGCAGGCTGATAAGAAAACCACACACAAAGCAATGATTTAACCCACCGAAAAAGACGAAAATCAGATACGCACAGTTAATCAAACAGAGATCATTGTGTCTTCTGGGTGAATTTCATTGATAGTCTCATAGGGTGTGTGAGAAGGCTCGTCAAGAAAAGACGTTGTTATCAAGGGTCGTCAATTGGTTATGCACCAAGCCATAATAAGTAATTATAATTTCACTATCAAAATGAATTATTCAATTTATGAATACGTGAACGAACAAAATCGCAATGAGATGGATCGTACTAAGGAGTTATGTTTTGACCAAAAAAAAGACATAGTGGGAACTGAGTATAAGGTTTTTATACTGATCGTTAAATTGAGATGTAACCACTAGCTATTCTTTTTCATGTCTATATTGTCTCTCATTAGTATAATCTTGTCTGATTCTTTTTTAAATCTATGTACACACACATGCACACATATATGTTTGTAAAGAGAGAGAGAGAGAGAGAAAGGGAGCGAAAGACAGAGAGATGATAAGCTGTGCGATTTTCGTAACTGTGGACTCCTTCATTTCGAGACATTTCAATGATCATTTCATTGCCTATGCATTATTTAAACAATCGACTCTTCCACTGACGTGGGTATTTCTTTTCATTTCTCATCAGGATTCAGATGCAGGTAGTTCTCTGTTTCATATCATTTTCATACCTTTTTTTGAAGCTTCTATTTTGCAGCAAACTTTTATTGAGGGACTGTTTTCTTTCCTTTATACGGACTGTTTCCTTCACTTATCGCTACCACGACCAGCGACATATGAGCTTTATGATTTACTGTAAGCTTTCAGGGTGGGGGCTCCCCTTATAAATAATAGCAGTTACATTTTCGCTTCACGCCACTTTTGATTGTGAAAGACTTTAAGAGGAACGTCCTACTTTCGGAAAGTGGGGGAAAACTGTATATCCATACATTTCACTGGCCAGTGTGTGCATATGTGTATTTTCACGCTCGTGAGTGTGCGCGCATGATAAAGTGTGATTCACTTGGTACTCAGTCCGTAACTATGGAATCTCCGACATGAAGATAACAACTCCCCGGATTAAAACATATCCTACGGACTATATTATATCTATTTGTGTTAGTGTGTGTATATATAGTCAGAAAGCATTCCTGGAAAATATCTTCCAATTGTTATTTAATATATATATATGTGTGTGTGTGTGTGTGTGTGTGTGTGTGTGTGTGTGTGTGCACCTATGTGTGCGTGCATGCGTGTGTGTGCATGTGTGTTTGCATGTGTTTGTTTGTACGTGTGTAATCTATATAGATATAGATTATAGAATAAGAAAATTATGAAATAAAATACACCTGAAATCTAAAATTTGGGAACATTATCCAAAACATACGGCACTGTTTATTATTAATGAATACAATAAAACATAAGTATGTATATAACGAGAGATTGGGGTATTAATCATTCAAGCATCTGCTGTATGGAGATGTCTGGTAATCAAATTTAGAGAAAGATACGAGTGCTAGGATTTTGATCCTCAGAATGTCACTCATTGGAGTGATCTTGCGGTACTTCAACTTTACTATGAAAAATATCAAGATATGATTATTTTTTAGCGTTTACTCACTTTTGCACAGGCATGCACACACACACACACTCATATATATATATATATATATATATATATATATATATATATATATATATATATATATATATATATATACGTAACTGGAGGCTTATCTGTAAAAATTTTATAAATAGTATGCCTTGTATCCTTGAAGAGTGTAACTAAAATTATCTTTCTTCTAAGATGAAATATTCAACTTGTTTTATAAATGGTTCTTGAACGCTGGTGTCATATCAAATACCTTGCGCCTAGAATAACTGAGGCACTTATATCCATTAACTTGTCAATTCCACTAATCACCATTATTGTAACTCAATGATTACAATGCTTCCATTTAACTTGCTACTTGGGAAAAAAAGAATCAGTTATCGTCCTAATTCGATTTTCCTTTTCCGTGTACTCCGAGGTGTTGTCAGGAGGTGGACATGCTTGCCAATGGCCTTTCGGGCCATGTCTATGACGAAAAAAACATTAGCCTTGAGCGTTTGAGTGCCACACCCTCGATCCAGCTCTTATGAGGTTTTTTTCATTCTTTTTTTTTAATTTTTTTATTTCTTCCACCCGTTTTAATATCTTTCGTTTTACTTGATAATTTGTCTATATTTATTTCCAGTTTTCTAGGCGTATTGAAGCGTACCTAGCTGAAAATTTCTGAAATTGTTGACCAATATGTAAAATCCAAATCCTCCCATTGTGACCTGATGATTTCCAAGTATCCGCTGAAGCAATTGATGTAAAATTTTCAAAGACTTCATGTTTTACACAGAATAAGAAATGATTTTATTATATGTAAATTTCTTTTGTGGGGATCAGTTCTTTACAATCCAATCGTCTTGGGGGGTTAAAAACAAAACAATCATTTTAACTTACCCAGCAGGGTTGATCAAACGTTACCCCCTTTCAAGTTCTGATGTTTACATTTAGCTTACTATAAACTTTTGGGAACACTGTCATAATGAATGTATTTTTGTGATTTTATTATTTTAATAATGCACAGGACATGGGTGTTATTTTATCGAACACATTTCTGAATTCTTTGTAAAAGAGCAAACTTACATAGCCTACTCCAGAAACTGTTAAATTTCACGGAATCAGTAAATAATACCACCGATGTGATTTTTTGCCTTCGCGTCACTTCCGTTGTGTGTTTACCCGTATGTTATGCCGGATTTTATATCTATCTCTCAAACTATCCTTCTATCTCTTTCTTTTTTTTTCTCACTTTCTCCCCCTCTCTCCCTCTCTCTCTCTCTCTATTTATATACAAGTTGGTGTCTGTGTAAATGTTTATGTGTGAGTACAGTGTATAGCTAGTATAAGATAGATAGATAGATAGATAGATAGATAGATAGATAGATAGAAAGCCAGGTATGCACAGATTAAGACGAAGCATTATGGGCTGTTAATTTCTAAGAGACTCGATCCATGATGATTTAAAAGCCTCAATAAACATCAATGCACCGAAGACAAATACAAAAGAAACCTAACAATGGTAAAGAAAAACAGCACCCGAGAGCAAATGCTATGGTAAATGTACATAGCATTTTCATCTCACACCAGTCTCTCTCTCTGCCGCCTTTTATTGCTTGACTTTACACAAGCCGGATGTGGGTCTTACTAACAACTGTCTGTGTATATCTAACCCTGTGACATCTTAGATTAGAATATGCACTGGAAAAGATCACTCATACATGCGTAGTCGAATAGACTCGGGCCAGTTTATTCACGTTGATTTAAAAGCGACTAATTATATTGACGTACTCTGGCATTCACTGAATTGGACAATTTCGAAGGGAACATAGCATGAGAAATAAAGACGGGAAAAAAACAGATTCGATTAGTCAGTCAATGAAAACTGTCACATGACAACGTCCTCTGTCAACATGTCACGTTGGGGGTGACCAATCAAAAAATTGGAATAAGGGGTGATCATTGAATAAGTTACTCATTTTGCATTTTATTGGATCACTGAACAGTTCAGAATTTTGAACTATAAACAAGTAAAAACTAGTGACTTAGCATACACTCACATTGTAAAATAAATAGCCTTCACAAAAAAAGGTTTGTTTCTAGACTTAATAAGGAGCAAATCTTAAACTTCCAAGCCCCTGGCTGCACTGGTGTGGCCTTTATGCGGGATTCATGCATAGATACATAGTCAGTCTACCTGACCTCCTTGAAAACTGAAGAGACCAATGTGGCAGTTTGAGTGACAGATTCGCTTGACGATTTCTATCAATGAAGCCCAAAAAGCAATGTATGTACGATTTACATCCAAGTTCCTACTTCCATCCATCTATTTTGACACCTTTCGATCAATATCTTCCCTATTTCTCTGTTGCTTTACTCTACGAAAGATCCGTTATTTATGTAACCTTTGTTGATCTTTCTAAATATATCGATCTCCTGTTCCTTCTAAAAGCGTCGAGGATTAGTCAGATCGATAATCCAGTTTGCCCTGATCAGTAATGACGACAAAAGGATTAATGGACTCACAATGCGTGGGGCTTTAGAGATGCTGTAGCTTTGTCCATTACTCCTTAAGCCATGGTGTTTGTTGGAGAAAAGAAACGGACATGATCTCGAGACACTCTTGACCGCGGAGTTTATTGCATTAACAATAGGAACATTTGATGTTGAGGGCGAAATAGACTTGACTGTGCTCGCATATACTTTGATGTTTCAGCCACATTACTAGGAATGAAGTGGTTGAATTTGAATAGGGAGCGCTAGATCTTGCAGTTCAATAGGCGAGAAATATAGTGTTTTGTCGGCATTTGACTTAGACGACGTCAAATCTTTTAACTTTGTAATCAAACTGAACCACTCAGGTCTAATATAAAGAGTGAGTGCAGAGATTAACCGATATTTTCCATGAGATTTATTTTTGACATCCTCTTATAGCCCCAAAATTGACAGGATTCTGGACAAGATTGATAAAAGCATCAAAATATGGAGCAAGATCGAACGTTTGAAAGAAATGTACGTGTATCAAAAATCTTTGGTTCAAACTCCGTCTATTTTGAAGGGGCATAAAGATAACAAATTAAACTATTTGTAATGTATTCAGTGTTTTTTTTTATCTTCCACTCTGGGCCCCTTTCATTCTATCAATGCAAAGCATATGCAGGGTGGACGTACTACTTTTTCTTTTTTTGGTGGTGGGGGGGATTTTGTCCCTGCTGACCAACGCCGTTTTTCAAACTGAATTAGGAACGTTTCAGAATTCATTGTTAAGAACTGTTTTGTAAGTCTCGTCACGCAATAGTGTAGTCATTCTTCCCATCAAGTCAAAATTGCATTGTTACCAACTTCCCAACAGTAAAATAAATTGAATAAAGTAGTAAAATCGCCAAGAAGAAACACACACAGAGACACACACAGAGACACAAACACACACACACACACACACACACACACACACACACACACACACATATATATATATATATATATATATATATATATATATATATATATATATATATATATATATATATATTCTTATCATTAGGATGCTTCCAAAGATGCCATTGAAACAGTTATCAATGCCAATATTCGACATCGTATTGTGATTTATTTCGTCAGCTGCCCTAGGACAATCATTGCAATTCCTGTTTGTAGGAGTTATCTTGAATCCTACTGTGATTTGCTTCCACGGTTTAAAAAAACGGAAAAGTGTGAATAACAGTTTTTGATATGCATAAGGATGTCAAAATAAACCATATGAAATGTTATGGATTCCCTTTGGACACACGATATTTTTTTCTCTTTTTGCCTGAAGGCTGATTTCCTTTTGGTTCTAGTTGGAGATGTCACGTTTTTCTAACCGATGTCCCTTATATTCTATCAGTGTTAATTTCTGAGGTCATATCGGGGATATATACGGTCAGTTGCCACAGGTCAATCATTGCACTCACGGTCGAAATCATTGTCTTGGAATTGCCAGAGCTGGAAACGAATACACATAAGAGAGAATCGCAAAGTTATTCGGAAGTAAATACCCAAAGCTTTTCCACAGTTGGCGCCATTTTAAATTCCAAGATTTACGTATTTCAGCTAGGGAAGCAGTGTTCCGTCATTATCCAAACATTGTTAGATTCTCTACCTCAGCAATTCACTGACTGGCCAATATAGGTCCAACTACTATCTTATATAGACTAAAGTGTCTCTTTAACAGTCTAAAATATAAATATTTTCTCGGGGCGTGGTCAAATCACTCAAATCTTGCTTTCTTTGTCTCACTTATCTTTTAGTACTGTGCCAATGTTAGCCACCTCGTGAAATTCTGTAAAAACACATTTCGTTGAGACGTGAAAATAAAATTGCTCTGTTCTTAGAAAATTTTGATTCATTTTAGTATGTGTTGGAATACTGACAAAATATATCATAAAACTGTTATGGACATGCTGTATGTTATTGTGTCTGTATTCAAAAATAGAGTTATGATAAGGGAGAAATGATTAATAACCATGGAATGAAAGTTTCTAAACAGATTCTAAAAAGCAAAGAAAATGAAAAAATTGAGTGTGTAACTGATCTGCCCCCCCTCTCTCTCCGATATATAGGGACATATTTCCAAAGAACTGAGCTATTGCAATGAATACTAAAATCCAGACTACTAATGTGTTTCACACTTCTCTTCGATTATCAAGTTAAATTTAATAAACGCAGAGAAGCTGGAAACAGCTTTGTAGTTGTGTGTGTGTGTGTGTGCGTGTGAGAGAGAGAGAGAGAGAGAGAGAGAGATAATTGTAAAGACAATTCATTTGGAAACATCCCAGCTGCAGAGTATAAAAATGGGTAGTTTAAGTGCGTCATTTCGAACTGCTCACAGAGAGCATTGTTAACTCATTCAGTAGAACAGCGTTGCGTTGCGACTGCTTCCTAGTGAGCGATCATTTTTCTCAGTCATCTACTTGGACGGCTTTTCGATTTGCTCCTCGGTTAATCCCGGCAGAATTTTGTGTGTTTTCATAAAAAAGTAAGAATAAGTAGTTAAATATGTGGAAGGGAGGAAGACATCACTTTGCAAACAGAAATAAAAGAGGAAAATCAACTAATGAACGTAATAATGGACTCTTCCACTTCAGGGTGGTAATTTTGCTTTTAAGAAACATCCCCTACACGCCATTCGACAACAATAAGCTTTATACCTGAAACGCATTTAGTAGTTTCCTTTCTAAAATATCCTCTCCTCGATATTCAAATATATCCGTGAAATTCTTATTTAAAATGATTACTTTTAATATAAGCATTTGTGGAAAAACAGAGTATAGTCAAATCAAGAGAATGAAAATTAGACCGATGCATTTGTGTCCTGCACATCTACCAGAAGTAATTATCCAAACGATTTTTGAAAGCGATAACTGATATGAGATTATCCGAAATATACCGGCACATAATCTAAGCAATGGTCAACGAATAAAGAGATCCAAGAAAACACTTCCTTAAAAAAAAAAGTGGTTTTCAGATTGTGTCTTTTGCCAAAATTGTAGCACCGGAAGGCGCTGAGACACGCATACTCACGCTGTAGATGGCAACTTTCAAAGACAGTTGGATCTACAACCCGCTTAGTGGGTTAGTCGGTCATTTCTGGGGCTACGGTGATTCGATACCGGTCAGCTTGGGCAAGAAGACATCAATGACAAATCAGTCCAAACAACTACTGATAAAATCTTTCTGTTAGGTGGACCACACTTTTCATTCGCAAATGCTTCCTCAACCATCGCTAATGATATCAAGACACCAACATCGATCGGTATGAGTCGAATAGTGTCAATCTGTGGTCGGGGTGTTATGACGCCGTCGGGATGTTGTTGGCTTGCGTCAGGAGTGAAGCCCCGAAAGCGACTGTTAATGTTTGCATTAGTAATGGCTGTGATTTTAAGCAGAGCAAGGTATATCCCCACCCACACACACGCACTCACACACTTGTGAGCAAACACCCATTTCACTGTTATAGAGTCCGATAGAGAGAAAATTGGATTAGTAGAGATATGGTTGGTGTTAATGTAGTTGCAGTCAGCTGAATTGACTGGGTAACTTGTAAGTAGGGAGGGACGAAAAGAAGAAGGAAAGGAAGAGGGTTTGGACGGAGGGAATTGAGAAAGGAGGGGGGAGGAAAAGAATAAGGGAGAGTGCCAAGTTTTTAAATGGAGGTATACAGTCTGAGTTGAATGAGTTGTCTGCTAGCTATAGCGTCAAGTGAATGACAGGGATGCAGGGAGGTTTTGAGAAGGGAGATTACGAGATAGGCGGGAAGGGTAAAGAGAGGAGGAGGGAGAGGGAAGAAATGGAAGGAAAGAAAGTGAAAAAAAGGAAAGGAAGAAAGGAAGGGTGGGACAGGAGGGTTGAGAGGAACAGGAAGACAGGGAGGGAACAAAGAGAAACGCTTAGGAAGGGATGGACGGAAGAATGGTGCAAGGAATGAAAGGGTGTCAGAATCCAATCCCAAGTCCCAACTCATTCGTCTCGTTCACACATAGAGGTATAGTGAGTACAAGAAGTATCTGACACGTTGAAAAAAGTTGATTTTTCCATCTCTATACAAATTCGAATTTGATGCAAATCTGACCAAAGAAAGAACAATTTTCTTAAAGGAAATGAACATTGAAAAGTCATGTTCAAAAGACACGAATCCTTGGTCTAATCCTTCCGTCTATTTCGAAGCCGTGTAGCGATTTTGAAATGAATTTTTGAAAAATGTTTGGATATTTATTTCACTAATCAAATATGCTCAACCATGTTTGGGCTTGAACCACAGAGTTGAATTCCAAGATTGTACCAGTCTTTTAAATAGAGAACGTCAAACTTTATCTAAATATCACCATTCGACAAAGCTTTTTACATAGATTTTAATATCGACCATTGGCACCCATCAGAATTACGCAACCGCCCCAGTCACTAGGCAGGAACAACTGATACATACATACATCAAAGGATAACTCAATCTTAAATGAAAAAAAAATGTAACGAATTATTCTGAAAAAAAGCAACAGTCTGTACAACATGATGATCATAGGATGTCTACATTGCATCAAAAAAAAAAAAACACTATTTGTAAGAAACGGCATCGCATTTGCGTTTCCCGATAAATATACAACATACTTAGATGGAAAAACAAGGGTTTAATCTGTTTATCATAAACACATACACGTCCTGTTATTTTCTCACAAGAAATATACTTCGCCTTATTATCAACACTGGCATGTATATTTTCAACGTATCTATAGCTGTGGCTCGGGGCATAAACAAAACTTTTGGTTTTGGCTTTAGCGTATTGCAACTGAAGTTGCTATTCTTGTGTGGCTTCACAAAAGTGACATTTGCTCTTCACACTGGCGGCACGTTTCCTGTTATTTATGTGTTTAAGTGATTTTTTGTTTCGTTTGCAACTGAAAGCAGCGATATGGTCTTGCAGCTAGTTTCTTTCAAAGTGTGGCAAGTTTTCTAGCGATCGTTTTGCACTAACTTCTGATAAAATATCATCGCTCTGTTTGCAATACCTCCAGTACTTCTTAAAGCTGCAAACTTTATATTGCCATGTGAAAATATTCTGCTATTTCTGTTGAATGATAAATTCAACTTGAGGCAAAATGCACTCGAAATTGTTCGTTTATTCTAGGAAGGGCAGATCAACGTGATACGACAGTCCAGTGAATGTAGGGCGCGTGATCAGTTCAAAAAATCTTGCTATACTTGAGATTTAATTTTTTTTTGTCGGTTAGAGCGTATGTAAGAGAACATTCGTCCACTTCAGTCAATCGGTCGGGGTTAATAGACATTTGGCTGTTGGTGCAGTCGACAGCCAGCAAACAGCCAGAGAAGGCAGAACAAGATGCAAGACTGATGTCAACGTCAGCAGAAATAAGAGTCTGATTTCAATAGAGTTCTACTGGCCGTACACGGGTAAGATTTGATTTTTTAAAAAAAAGCTCATACCTCGTTTAACCTCTCATTTTTCTTTTTGGACAAAATTTTGAATGAGACAAAAACGTATCAACCAAAAACTGAAGATGTCCAAGTTGTACATCTGTAGTTCCATAACTAAAGTTACGATCATCTTTAATCACAAAATAAGGAAGAAAATTGTGCTGTTTCTTCCATTGGTCTTTCAAAAAGTCATCACAAAACAGCTATTGATGAACTGTCGACGATTTGACGTATTCGAATGAAGAAAGATATTGATGTTTCATAGAACAAATTCCATTATTTTCAATTAGATAAAATTTCTGATAACTATTTATACCTAGATATGTGAGTATGTGAGTATATATTATGTATAAATCGAATGAAAAGTCATATCAGCTAAAATGAAACATATATATGATGAACAAGATGTTCTCAATTGGGTTCTGCTGGCTTGACGGTATTCATATGATTTGACAGAAAAAAAATAACTCATCCCTCATTAACCTCTCATTGCCACTGAAATCAAAATTGTACATGAGGCAAAAATCCAATGATCAAGAAAAAGAAGTATACAACTAAGACAATTATCATCAGCCTTTGAAGGAGAATATGAAAGAGTCGGCAAGATCAGCATTGTAGTAAACAATGAACTTATGTTGATGTATTTTAAAAAATATCATATTAAATCATTCTGGTATACTGTCAAATTAATAACAGTTGCTAGGCTTTTTTTTTATCATTTAAACGGTCTACTGGAACTATCTTTAAAATTGTCAACGTAGTCTCTCAGGTTTCAATTCGGCCTGGCTGGCTGGCTGGCTGGCTTGCTATGTATAGATGTACCATACCGATAAAGCTGGACAAGTAAACATTTAAACATTTTCTCCTTATCATGTCTAGATAAACAAAAACACATTTTTTTAAAAGGATTTTCCGTGAATTCCACCCAAAATAAGATTGGTGACACTATCAATTTGCACTGCAACTTCATATCAAATTGATCCCAAGTTGTACCAGCATTTCCACTCTAAAATTCAGACTCCTTTCCTAATCCCTGTGCAATAGAAAGTGAGAGATGTAACTTTTCCATTGATAACCTCCAAGTTATTTCCTAATTGATCAGCCTAACACGACAGTTTCTATTGAGTGAATCATCAGTCTTGTTTCATTACAAGTTAACTTCAATGAAAAGAGAAAATCACGGATATATTTGAATTTTTTATGAAATATTCTTAAATAAAAACAGCAAATTTGATTTCCTAACTTTAGATAGTTGGTAGTTGATAGTTTCATTAGCAAATGGAAGAGTCTTCCATAAAAAAACAAAACAAAAACATACTGTTTATTATACAAATATATTGATCGAGCACAGTTTGATATCGGATTATCATAAATAGCCCATAAAATTGGATCAAACCCACAAACGACTGCCAGCAATATTTGCTTCCTTATCATTGCTATTCAACTCCTGTCCGAAGCCGTTATGCTTTTTTCATGAAATTTATTCGTTTATGCATGTGAGAAAGAATCGTGAATATATTCCTATTTCTCTGACATTTTATTTCTAAAAAATAAATACTAAATTCATTTGCGTTGATAATTTTATATTTTTAAATGTTGGGCAGTATATATTTCTTCATCTGCAAACTTACTAATT
>OY735198.1:90207366-90224866 GCA_963457665.1 Thysanoteuthis rhombus
TGTTGGGCCATGATTTTGCATCTACGAAGCTGAGATGTTGCATTGCTGTACATCTCTTCACGGCAGAGGACATAAATGAATGTATTAAATATTTTTGGGGGTGGACGCTATTTAAAACGAAATTTTAATGCTATTCCAGGCCTTGATTTTCTCTCAGACGTGACCATAAGTTAATTTTGCATTTGAGAAGCTAAATGCTGCATAGAGATGGGTACTTCCACATAGGACATGGGCTATTTGATGTTGACCACGGAAATCATTCAAGGTTATCTTATTTTTAGCCAATCGAAGCAATTGTACGTTGTAATTTACCCAAACGTTGCTAGAATTCGGCAGAAGGTACATCCCTTATTGTAGAGGTAATAAGTTATGCGAATTTTGAACTCAGAGGTCAAATCAGGTCAAAAAGATCATTTATATTCATTTCTAGCCCACCAAGACGATTGTTAACAACAGTTATGCTGTTAAAAAGCTGATATTTAGTTGAACAAAGAAAATAAGAGTAATACAATACGAATTTTGGATAGTTTTTACACTTTTCTATTCATAATTAGCTTCATTAAATGCACAGACTGAAAACTTATTCATTTATTCTGCATATAATCAATTTATTTTTATGCACTTCTCTAAAACCATGTCTTCATACTTCTGGAGTGACATGTGAACATTTGAATGAAAACATATGTGAGGGAAGCATTTCTGTATCTAATTTCATATAGACATATAAAACCAATTTTGGATTCAGAGACAAGAAAGCCAATTGAGTTTCATATATTAAGCCTTATTCAGATCACCGCTGCATCAAACATCATAAATAAAGTGACTCCATACAGTACAGTACATAATCATATAAAATAAAAGTGATGGAGGCGTTATCTAAATAATGAAACGACTTTTATGTAATAATCGATTATTACATTGGTACAAGAACGTTTTTCAGAGTACGTTTCAGCTTTTAGATGTTCTTGTTTTTTCTTGAAGGATTTTCATTTCTTTTTCAAGAGGAGCTTTCAGGATGCTTTCATTCGAAACATCAACGTTGATGGAATATGCTGAAGATGGCAGTCTACAGAAAATGCATGAATCAGAAAACATTCAAATATATACACCCACACACATTATAAACTCAGTCATGAAAACACTCATGAGAACACATGTAATCGAATGAAAAAAAAAAAAATTCCACCCGTCAAAAACAATTTGATGATATATTCCCTTATTTTTACTGTCAGTTTGTTAGTATCTTATTCTAGATTATTAGAAACCATCAAGTAAATTGTCACCAGAACCACCACCATTGATTTCTTCAGTTTTTCAGTTGGTTTGGCTTGCTAGCTATTTATGTATCAATACAGGCCACACGAATTTAAGCATTTATCCCTTGTTATGTCTAGGGAATAACAATTTTTGTTCTTGTTTTGATTTTCCCACTAAATAGGTCTCTAGTGGAACAGGTTCGATTCTCAATGTAAATTTATGTTAAATTGATACCTCAGTTCATATCTTGTCGTGTTAATGCTCATGTTTTGTTTTTTTAGTGATCACCACCCAGCAAAAGGTGATGGAAGTAACTCATTATTTCGTTGATCATCTCATTTTACAAAATTTTCAACTGATCACCACCAACACTGTGTGTTTCCCAAATACATTACTTCTGTAGTAGCTTCTGTTGAGTGACTAACCAGACCTGTTTTTTGGTACGTTCGAAAACATTTAGTTCCAGATAAGGCAACATGGAAAAATTCAGTCTTAATAGAATGTTGTTTGTTTTTTGTTTTGTTTTTTCTCAAATGATATTCAACTTTACCGGCTAACGCATGTCTGGATTCATAATCCCTATTGTAGCCCTGTTCCCGATTATGGCCTGAAGCAGGGGTTTTAAAACTTAGAAAACTCAAGGATCGATTATGTATTGGAAATATCCTGGTGTAACCCTATTTTCTGTATTTACTTCATAGACAAAATAATGAACCACAATAAAAGGCAATCTTTGAACTTTGAAAGCCATATTCATTGAAAATGGATAATATTCATCCGAATTCCTATGTATGATATTTGTCTGTGCACAATAATTGTTTTTTGATTGTTGTGCGATTGATATTGTTGCTTCTCTGCCAAAAATTCGCAATTTCAGGTTCACAGGAATCACTACCTTGGATCCTAAACATTATTAATCGGATCTCCAGCGGTCAGTGGCTACCAGTTTCGAAACCTCCGGCCAAAATCATTATAGGTATCTTTGGATCGCAAACCTTTGTGTAATACTCATTGAATCCAGACATTAGTTCACTTATATGCAAGTGAGAAAAGTTAACTGAACATTTGAAATCATATTGTTTTGTATTATTCATAGTCAAAATTGTATAAATATACATCCCTACATACCAACAGTTTAACATACGTGTATATAAGTTCAGCAACTTTATACATATATATATAGAGAGAGAATCTCTTTATGCAAATACCAGTATAGTTGGACATCCATGTATGAAAGCAAATACACACACACACACACACACACACACACACACACACACACACACACACACACACACCTGCATATACCTGCAGAGAGCCAAGGAAGACATGTTTGTAGGCTGTTTCAAAACAATATTGATAATATTCAACCGATTATAGGCAGTGATTTTCAAAAACAAACGAATGTAGAAATTATGATAAATAAAAGCAATAAACCATGATTCATCCTGAGACACTTTTGACAAGTGAAATCACGTTGGAAAAAACATTCTACCATAACGAGAACCAAGAAACATTAAGACACGACTAAATAAATAATAAATGCATGGTTTACGAAAAAATATGGCATTTAGAAAAATAAAATATTTTACGATACAAAATGTCTGAGAATATGATACATTTGAAACGAACAAAACATGGAAATGATCTTTTTTTTTTGTTGCTCTGCATATGAGCAAAACAGACAAACATATCTGAATGCATAAATTTGTTCTGTGTGTCTGTATTTCTACTCTCATAAGAAGTAAAGCAGGGATCTTGAAGCAAAACTTGAGACATATTCGGAATCAGCACGTCTCCATTTTAACTGCTTTATTTGTAATCATCATCAATCCTTTAGCGTCTGTCTTTGTGCATAGACTTTTCAGAAGATTAACTGAATCCCTCTATCATTGGCATCGCGGAGCCAATTCTTTCTGAACTTGTTCAATTGATTGAGCTATCTTATATTTTGCAAGCCACATGTGATCTCGGGGGGTCCTCATCGTGAGTAATGATGTCCAATAATTGTTTCCCATTTTTTTAACATAATCAGTCTATTGCCATTTAAATTTTCTAATGGATTCTACGATATCTTGGACTCCATTTTTCCTTTACTATATTGCACTCACTTGTGATCTCTGCACGTTATGATGAGCATTGTTCTCTAATATGCACGTTGCATGATTCTGGGGGGGGGGGTTAATCTTTTGGTTAGATCCCATGTTTCAACTCTGGAGCCTTACTTTTTGTTAAGCAGGATATCTGTTGAGAATTAGGATAGCTCCCCTCTTCCAAATATTTGTGAGGAAATTTAAGACAGGAAACTATTGTGTTTTAAGTCACATGTCGAACAAGTATTAAATTGATGTGAATCTTTTCGTGACAAGTGGTTCGTTTGGTGGGAGAAAAGATTTATTGAAGAACATAGCTGATAACTTTATTGTCAAATTCGAAGTTATTTTTCCCAAGACAATACCAGTTATCCTTGCTAGTTCATAATAATTTATGATGACACGGAAATAAATATTCGGGAAGGGCATGTCGTTGGCAGGTTTCATTCCAGATGTGATTCAGTTGATTGGCGGTTTGTACTGTGCAGGGTAGGTAAGCAGTGGGTGATTAAACGTGTTTACAGCTTTCTGATAACTGAACAATAAAAACGTAACAGAAATAGAATGAAGGAAATAAAATGAATACTTAGACTCAGTGAATTCAGACAAGCACTCTCTTATACGTAAACAAGAATACGTAACTTATATATATATATATATATATATATATAAATATGTATATATATATGTGTGTGTTTGTGTGTGTGTGTGTTTGTGTGTGTGTGTGTGTGTGTGTGTGTGTGCTCGCACACACACACACACACACACACACACACATATAGTTAACTATTTTTGTTTACTGTAAGAAGTGCTTGTCTGAATTCACTGAATGTAAGTATTCATCTTACTTTCTTTCATTCAACTTCTGGTAAGTTTTTATATATATATACATATATATATATATATATATATATATATATATATATATATATATATATATATATATATATATATATATATATATATATAATCACCCTAGCCCTGACCCACAAGCCAAATGGACTTTCTTTGTGTCTGTCTTTTTATCTCCCGGTTATCCTGGTGACATTTCAGGTGCAACAATCTTGAGCACTTGCATGGCTACGCCACTAGGAATCATCTAAAACGATCTATTTGAGCTGTTTGTTCCCTTTCTGTTAAAAACGCTTCAGCTAAAGTTGGTCAGTCTCTGAAGACGAAAAAAACGGAGTACATGACAGTAAATGACGAAGTTGATCATCCACCTTTGTTCTCATAGACAGTTCTATGCAAAACGAAGTCATGACTTCAAATCTTTCGGGTCTAATAAAAGGAAGACTTCATACTCCACAAGGGTCATACATGGAGTGCTTGTGGTAGGTCCCAGAAGTTTTTAGAAGTCCATCATTCAAAGATACTCCAACATAGCATTTTTAGGGCTTGTGTGGAGAGTAAAAATTTCATATGAATCTGATACATTGATTACTGAAAAAACCCTGCAGGATTGGCTTGACAGCGCCTTTACTTCTTATGAGACTTGAAAGTATTAGTTGGCGTGGAAAAGAACGAAATCTGAGATCTACGGGGATAAACCAACAATATCCACTACTATAACATGTCAGATAGCACGCCTTGCTGGTCACTGCCGAAGAGCAAATTATTTCTGCCTCAGACTACCTTGGTCATCCTGAGGAAGAACAACTGCATAACTAGGGATATCCATCACTAAATACCTGACCTAAGGACGTTAATGGTTGAGAAATATTCATGTCACTGCATTGTGGACTCTGTCTCAGATGTCTCCACTGAGTGGGAGATGTAGTCTTTATTGTATTTCCGACCAACTACCCTAGGCTGTTTAATTTTTAGATACTTTTGGATAAGACCAATCTTTGAGATAATTTCAGATAAATGGATAGTTCTGGCATGTGTGCGGGTTACAAGGATATATATATATATATATATATATATATATATATATATATATATATAATATATATATATATATATATATATATATATATATATATATATATGTATATATATATATATATATATATATATATATATATATATATATATATAAAATATGGATTTAGCATTCACGTATATGAACATATAGTGGAACATCCCAGCGGTAAGGCATAGGCCAAAATATCTGCTTTAACTAAAGATTTCTTATCTTGTTCATTCACTGTCCAAATCTGCTCTATTTCCCAAAATTGTTAATTTTCATTATTCAGAAATACATATTCATAATCCGACAGAAAATATCATAAATGCATCATATTATTTGAAAACTCCTCTAAAAATGCCACACAACCTGTTATACACAGGGAATGTATTTTATGATATCCCTGTACATGAAAATGCACTCACTCATACACGGAGAAAAGTAAAATAATTGAACCTTCTGCCGGATGAAAATCATCTGAAAATTACAAAGATGTCCTTGCTTCCATTTAACAATGTTTTTTTTTTCTATTCAATATTCCTTTCATTCTCTGTAATATATCAATGCACATAAATGCAGCACTTCACTTTTTTCCTATCTATCTACTTAAAACACCGGAAACATTTCCTTTCATTTGCAGTTAAATACATACAGTGATTGCGAAAAATATCCAACACATTTCGAAAAGTGTATCCGATACATTTTAACATCTTTATTTCTTCCTTTTGTGCCCTTTCGCTGGCTACGGGATAAGCTGTCTCTACCAGGGCTTCCCCGATCATGTTTTGGTTTGAAGCTTTTGAAATAGATTTAGGGGCGACAAGCAATTTGAGTGGCAGCACTCATTTCTTGGCATCTGGTGAGCAATCTAAAAACCGACCTCGTTCAACGTTGCTTAACTTGGGTGACATCATGAGAAGCGATGTTTCCAACGTGATTTGACCGTTAAAAGCCTTTTACGCCATTCTTTCTCTCCATAATTATTTTGTCAAACCCAAGTTTGTGACAAACAAGGTCAGGAGAAAGAACACAAACCATCTTATCTGAACATAGGGTTGGGGGGGGATCTCTTCACTGGTCGTCCATCATGTCATGTCCAGTAGATCATTGACATTGCAGCAGCCAGGCGTGTCTCTGCTATCTTTTGTCGGCAATGACTTATTTGTCAACAACTTTTCTTCGTTTGATCGCTTTTCATGACTTTCCACTCGCATAATTTTGTGTTCTTCCGCCTTTAATTCACTCGTGTCACATGATATTTCAAAACGTCTGCATACCTGAAAAGAGATGCAATTATCGAACTGAAAAATGATCTGACATTATTGAACACAAAAAAGAAACCAACAATCTTAATCACATCGCTATGTCAACAGTGACGAAAACGCTGACAGCGTAAACGTTTTTGTAGATGTTCATGATAAAAGAACAACGTGAAGAGCACAATCAGAAAAATGCAGGAAAATTGAAGCAACTGCAATACAACTACAGTAAAAAACATCTATGGACATCAACATTCAGAAATGTTAAGATAATATCAATAACACTGTCAAAATAAGACACAAAACAATTTTTTTCAAGGGGTTTAGTGGCGTACTGATGCCAATTTTCAAGTTTTTGGACAGAAAATTATCACCAGGAAAGCTAAAAGACACGAAGAAGCATACGCATGCGCATATAACGGTTGTTCAATATGAAGAAGAAGAAGACGATCATAATAGAAGGGACAAACAAAAATTACAATAGATTTTGAATCTATTGTTGAAAGAAGACAGTAGATGTGTCAAATTATCTCACTGCATTCTTGCTACCACTGTTGTGTAACGAGCAACCAAGGAAAATGATGTGTCAGCTCAAAGGTAGGAACCGTGAATAGTATTGCTGAATTAAAGGCGAGGAGTTGCAGAGACGAGAAAAAGAAGAACATGCCGTCGTATAAATTTGATGTCTTGTTCATTTCTCATTTTCTCAATATCGGGGTTCTGCGGCTTATGTATGACGTTAGAAAACGCAACACAGCAAATGCAAGGTGCGAGTCGAGGAAACCGGAGAACAGGAAAGTTGGCTGGGGTGCAAAAGAAAGGTAGACGACCATTTTCCTCTCCAGGTAGAAATAACGACTGCAGCTTCATCTGTCTCTGTCCTCTGTTGATCACGGATCATGCATAGCCTTTTATGGGAAATGCCCCCTCGATTAGAATGCAGATACCATACGCTGCGTATTCAAGTAGATTAAGTCATGAATATAAAACTTTTGCTGTTTCTGTTGACGAACACCACTTGAAGACAATTGTTTCTCCCGGGTCAGCAAAAAGCTTAACATTTCCTGAAGTACCTATCTTCATTGATAAATGTTTGATATGAGACTGATTGTTTTCCAGTGACATACCACTTGACTTCAGCGTTCTGCAGAGACGTTAATCATTCCATAAGAATGCATCATCGTTGATCACCCTGAATCCATGCTGAGCACATCTGAATTTTCCGATAACACCCTTTATAATAACGCACCTATGACGTATGGATGTGGAAAACAGATAACTAACAAAACCACTTGAAAAGAAACACAGAATAACATGGAAAGGACAATGCTAGTAATAACTCTAATAGATAGAAAAATATAAACATCTATCTGAAAGCAGACCACTATGAAGGATATAAACATACTATTAAGCAGTAAAAGTCATAAGAATGATTCTGACTTAATTGCGTCTTACTGCTGAGTTGCCCTGAGAAGAAAGTTTAATGAGTTGTGTCAAAGCTGTTCAACTGGTTCTATGTTCGTGATATAAGGACTATAGGAGTATATTCTTTGTGTCATTTCGTGTTATACACTCTTTGTGTAACATAAAAACAAGTATATTGCCATAAAACACTGGAGGTTCCAAACAATCACCCACCCGATCTGGTAAAAAGGAGCATAAATAAACCAAGTGATAACTTTATTTCCATACAAGCATATAACGTTTCACACATCTCTTACTGGTATACCACCGATATTTTTCATATTACCATTTATGCTAATCTTGAATATTCAGGGCCTACTGTGGCCATCTCTTTTCGGCAATGAGTGAGCAGTTCACTTCAGAAATATGAATAAACTTTTAGCAAGCTTCGTGATTGCGTCTTTCGATGACGAAACGAGGCCAGATTAACGCCCTGCTGCACTTGAGTTACGAAGAATATCGGCTGGTGGAATCGAACCTTTAAATATATGTCTATGCCGATCTCGAGAGTCATGGTTGTTCTACTGCCTTTTCAGTATCAGTGAAGCAATTATTTTATTATCTATACTATTAGATGAAGTATTGTAATTTATTATACATCGTATAATCTATATTATCTATCCACAAGGCATATACAGGATACGTATATATTCGTCTATGCATTTGTAAACTGTGCTCATGTCACCAAGGACTTTTTTTGAATTTATGAAAATTTGTCTACAAATTATCGACCTCAGTTTTTTAGAAACTATATTGAACTGCCTATTTCTATCAGTGTTTACATTATTTAGCCTGAAGCAAATTATTTTTGTGTAATCATCTGTTAGCTATCCGAGTTGGCATTTGCAAAATCCATGAATGAGGAAAAAATTGAAAGATCCTACCTTCCAGCCATATTTTCCAACCAACTTTACTAAATTAGAGAGTTATGGTGGCAGTTTTAAAAAAATCGAAAGTGAGGCCATTCTGTGAGCAGCACTTTTCAAATCAAATTTTATCAAAATATCGAGAAAAAGATATACAAAAAATATATCAGTGCAAGAAATATACTCTGATAATGAACAGTGTTATTTTCTTGGTTTGCTATCAGTAACCATGGACTCTTTCACATTTAAGTGATAATTTTGCAGATCTAAATATTTTCAAACCATGGGCTTCTCTGTCACATCAATATTCTCAAATCTCTGTTATAAACAATAATCATCTAGAAGATTTCAAATCCCAGCTTTTTTCAAGTTTTCTGTAAGTCAGTTCTTTTTTCCTTTATTTTTAAGGGAAGGGCAAAAAGTGAAAAAGCATTCAGTTCTTTTTTTTCACTGCAATCATTGAGGCAGGGCATAACTTCGTGCCCAGTCTTTTACAACCCAGTCTCTTGTAGCTTCCACCACATTGACCACCGGTGACCCAACCTTATATATCACAATTCCTTTTCTCTTTAGTCTGGATTCTCAGTTTTCACCAGTGCAAATCAACAGTAATTGGTCCCTCACTTTACGACTTTCCAGATGACAGTATGCTTTTATAGCAACATTATACTCTCGTATAACTAGAGATAGCAGGTGTTTCCACTAATGTTTTCACGCAGATAAACTAGTTACATGGCTGTAATAGATCTGCTAGTCTAACACTAATGATTTACTTCTCTTTCTGATCATACTATCTTTGACTCACAGATTCCCTACCTTTGACTAACAGAATTAATACAACCACATGAACTTGTGTGCCGAAAGATTGACATGTAGGCGCTCTCGATACTGACCAGAGTTCAATTAGCGAATACATCCTGACCGAAAGTGACTTCCGCTTTCAGCTTCCTGTGTGAAAAGGAGATTAAAGTATTTTGGAGTAAATGGAAAAAAAAATCTTAAATTAATAATGTCATAACACAAAACGTGTCAGATGCTGACCTGTTAGAATGATGAGTTTATCTGCCTAAATTGTTTTATGAAGGGAAACTGACTGACCAACACCAATTCATGGAACTACGTAGCTGGAAAAAAAAAGATGGAGGAAGGGTAGCAGAGGAATTGGAGAAATAGCCTGAAACAAATATTAACTCAAAGAAGAGAAAGCAGAGCAAGTTTGCTCCCCTTGTCATATAACTAGGGGAGCATTGATTTTGTCTCAAGTTCTCAAACCATGAAAAACCGATCATCATTTGCAGCAATTCGTAACAATCTGTGGTTCCTTCAGGGTTGGTGTACTAATCTGACACAAAAGATGGATCACCTTATCAGGTTAGAAGCCTCCAACTCATACAATAAAAAAAAAGTATTTAATTCATTCCTTTCTAAGAGGATCCTGGTGCAAAGTGAACGCATACTATCCCAGCTGGAGTTGGTTTACCGATTGCATTCTCCGTGTCTCTAACCACTGGCAAGGCACGGAAAAGAAAATGGAGTAGGGACAGTCTGATGTTTATAGAAGGAATACAGAAAATACAATATATCCATGAATAAAACAGAAGCAGAAATGTAATCAGTGGTATTCAGAATTTTAGGCTGTGTTATCATGATATTAGATTGTCCAGTAGATAAAGGCAAGGCGTGATGAAACTTCATCAGTAGATTGATGAGAAAGAGAATGAATGATGTCGGAAAACATAGTTCCAGTTTTCCATATATATATATATATATATATATATATATATATATATATATATATGCAGAGTGAAATAGAGAGAGAGAGAGAGACAAAAAAGAGTGAAAGACGGACAGGCAGACACAGAGACGAACGCACAGAAGGACGGACAGACAGGCAGACCGATATAATAACTCACATATTGTAAATCTGACCATATAATCAGCTTTCAAACAAAAGTATCTGTTATTCTGTTTATTGCGCTCAGATCGGACGATTTCATTGGCTGATACACTTGCCTAACATGACATAATAAAAATTATGCCATGAAACCCATCAATTCCCAAATCAAATAACCGTAGGGTCCTTAGTGCCGATTCTTGCATTGATAACCTCAACATTTCTTATGGATTTCACATGAATTATCAATTGCATTATATCATATAGAAACTTCCCTACGTTAAAATGGTAACCTAATCGGTGGCAGGTTCAATCCCAGCAGCAGCACCATTTTTTTTTATTGCTTTTGATCTATTCACGTTGTCTGAATTGAGTATCATATTAACCGTTTCACGACGGAAGATCATTTCAAAAAACTTTTTAATGATATAACGCAAATTATAATTCATCCTTCTCGACCAAATATGTCGATTTCTTTAATATATATATATATATATATATATATATATATATATAAATATATATATATATATATATATATATGTATATGTCCAAAATAACAGAGTATATATATATATATATATATATATATATATATATATACATATATATATATATATATATATATATATATATATAAGTGTGTGTGTGTGTGTGTGTGTGTGTGTGTGTGTGTGTGTTCTAAAAACTTTACGGCTTCATTCGCTAAACATTAAAAAGTTTTTGAATAGATTTTTTTGTCACTTCAGTCAGCATTTACCAATATCTGTCAATGCAATTTATGTAATCTTCAAAAGTATTCTTCTCTCTTTCCCTTATATATATATATGGAAACAGATTTTGACTCTTTTAGATATATGAAACGTGTAATATCTAGATCGTCTGAAATCTGGATATTCAAAGTGATTATTTCGATTCAACCTTTTTTTATGACGTATTTTCTGATTTTTGATATTCGATTTTGATAAGTTTTTAGCTTCATCCTAATTCTTGGTAGCTTTCTATCACAAATATAGCTCGGTCCATAAGATCAATAAGGTTTGAAAGTAAGTTGTGAGAAGCTGAGTTTATAGGTGTAAATTAGCCCCTATTTGAGTATGTAGACCCAAAGTCGAATGGTTAAAAACTGACAGGTGTATATTCGGCTCCCTCTGGCAAGTTGGTGTGAAATTCAATCCTCATCGCCGGCTTCATTACTGATCACCAGGTTTTGTCCATACCGTGGCAAAACAGTCAAAGTTGTTTAGAAAATCCATCAATTATTAAGATGAAAGTCTGGTTAATAACGTAATAGGGACAATCATTTTACCGATGATGTGTTGATGGTGATCAATAAAAATTTGCAACAAGGGGGTAATCAAGCAATAAGTTACTTCTTTTTCCCTAGTTGGATTACTAGAATGTCTGAATTTTCAAAAAAAATTGGGTACACACTTGTGATTAATTTAGCATAAACTTATATTGCAAATTACGCCCCAATAATATTCATTATAGGGAAAATGTTTTTCTTGGCATAACAAGGAGTAAATAAATGACCACTTCTAGCTCTGTCAGTGAGGTGCATACCTACTCGTGATATTTCCATTCATACAATAAATGAATGGCAATATTGGAAGTTAGGTTTCAAATCATTGAAATTCCAGTCCAGACATTTTTCCTGAATTCAAAAGCGAAAATATTCCCGAAAACATAAGAAACATAGGAATAAAATGCCAAAAAATTAAAACAAATCTTCCAATATTGTCATTCATTTCTCATATTGTCAGATTAACCATAATCCTTACTAATATTAATCCATACATACGTACATACAACATACATACATAGTCTGCAGGGCCAACTTGGAGAGTGAAGAAATTTATTCTGACAGTTTTGGTGACATTTTTGGGCGATGGTATCTAAAAAGTAAAAAACTAGACAGAAATTAATGATAAGACGAAAAAGACAAGTTGTTAAGAGGGCGAGTAGAGCTTTACACATCAGTCTTTGGAACTTTGGAACAGAACAAGAAATTATAGACCGTAAGAAATAGCAGGGAGGAATAGACATTCTTTCGGTGATTGACAGTCGAGGAAGACAAGCGTATCGATTTTCGCTTTTCTTATTTACCTCAGTCAGCCAAATTGGAGATGTATATCTATTAACCGGTTTCTTTCCTTCTGTCCTTCTGCCTGTCCGTCTCTCTAGCTGTCCACATGATATCTCAGAAAGTTCTCGATGTATTGCTATGAAATCCGGTCGATGGCTGGGTCAAAGAGTGAGGACAAAAGTAAATCGTGCGGCGAATCTAGGGATTTGATCGCGAGATATTTTTCGCCAATATTTATTCACCCTTTATTTCGAAAACTTCTCAACGAATTCCAGTGAAATTTCGTGAAAAGGAGGACCATAGAATGAAGAAAAAGTGACGCAGTTTGAAGAGAGTCAAAGAATCTACTCCAGATGGGAGACATTCTCCAAATTTTCCATTCATTTATGTATCCACTCATACCCACTAACCTATGAATCTAAATTAATTTGGTGGGTTATGGACCAAAGGAGAAGTGATGAAATGTTTGGACGGAACCACAGATTCTTTTTTCAATTGAGTTACTATAGGACGTTGGCGTAGGTACGTATTCTTAGGGTTCTCTTTAGTTCCAAATATGTTTTACTCTGGTTGACAAGAAAGATATGTTTATCGATTTTCGCTCGTCTTATTCTAAATATGTTCCAATCTATGACTGTAACGTGCTATGACTAGTTTTATATCCGGAACTGGATAAATGTGGGAAGAGTTGCTAAGATACGCTATGGGAATGGCTTGCTTTAAATACATTAAAAGTTAAATGGAACACGACAATGTACATAGGAGGTTCTCTGATAATGCTTGATGTATAGGTGCACATACACACACACTCAAACAGACACTCATGCACACACTTACACACACACACATGCACATACACACACACGCACACACACACACACACATGTATATATATATATGTTATGATGTTTATAAGGAGCCTTTAAGACTGTTTTTCAAACGTGATTAAACTCTCTACAAAGTACTTTTGCAATAATATTGACTCCTGCCTGAAAGAAAACGAACATGTAAAGTGTAATGAACAATCATGCATTTGATCTCATTATTTTACCTCTCCTGTGAGAGCCGTCGAGGAAGCTAGAAAACTTATATTCCCAGAAAAGAGTTAATTTAACTGAACCAAGTGGCTGAATAACATCTAACAGGCAGTTCATAAGTATTTGTTTAGAACAGAAATTCTCCTTGCATGGTTTGTTTACAAGAGCTAAAACCAGAAACCCATTTCTATTACAATCAGCAAAACAAGACATGCATTTAGTCATGTTTAGTAGCTCTTAATTTCTGCGATTGTTTTTTTTTTCTTTTTGCTTGAAGTATCAAACTGTTCAATGAATCAAACCAAATATTGTTTTTTATTCAGTTAAAATCCCGTTTGATATTACTAGAGTTCCATAAGTGAGGATCTGTGTATGATTCGAAAATGACTGAAGCTATCGAGAACCATCTATAGTTCTGGATATGTTTTTTTCCCCGAGTGTTGAGGCCGAACGAACTTTGTTGAATGTGGAGTCTAGTCGTTTCCTACCAACTGGAATCCAAAGTTTCTTTTCAATGGTCTTCATTGTGTGTGTATGTTATCCTGGTCCACTGTTAACTTGTCTCTGCAAAAAGAGTGAGACTGGGGTCTGCGAGCTGTCTTGGGTTTGAAAGTAGTTTTCTTTATCAGTTTTGAAGACATCAATGGATAAGGATTGTCTGAGCCACTGTGTGAATAATATGTGTTATTCAGAACTATCAAATTAGTCCTTAAAAGAAGGGTATAGAACTAATTTATCTTATCGAAAGATACCTATGGAGTTGAAATATGGAACATAACCAAATTATTGACTTTCAAACTGAGGAGCATGTCCGACACATCATGAAAACTATAAAAAGAAAAGCTTGAATGGCAATGGGCTCACAACCACTTGCCATCCCAATTCACAACTTGGAAACACAGATATCATAAGTGAAATTCTTAGCGAAAGAAAATAAAGGTGGCATGACGACCTGTATAAATTCAGAAAGTAGTGGCTATGCGATGCTACAGATAGAGAGATCTGGTGATTCTTTGGGAAGGTCTACGACGGGTGTTAAAAGACTGTTGCTGCTGATGATGATGATGATGATAATGACGATGATGATGATGATGAAAATCTTGTTCAAAATCAATCATTGTGATTGAAAAGGCTAACAAAGCTAACTTTGCTATTTAGAATCGTTGCTGAACTAGTACAGGCCTTAATTTGTTTGGAAGAATGGAATCAAAGGCAAGAAACAGAATTTGCGCTTATATACGTAGGTTTTCTTCACATTATCTTTTATCTTAACGTTAAATTGTTTGCTTATATGTTACTTGTATTCATGTTTCTTCAGTCAATTTGATTTTTCCGCTGTCTTTTATCTTGGAAATCGTACGCTGTATTTTAAAATGCTTAATCCATTTGGTCATTTATCTTCACTTCTTATCTTCCTTTAAATGATTGTTGAATTTTTTTCTAGAACGTTCTGGTCTTTACAGAGCATTTTTTATTACGTAATTTATTCATTAATTCCCGTGTTTATTTACTTTTTCATCATTGTTTGTTTGTTTTTTTCGACTCATGGTTCCATTTTGTTTCCCATATTAGCTTTGCATAACTTCAATTTCTTCATTCTTTTTATCATTTTTTTTTTTTTTTGCACAGTTTATTTATATATTTAGGTAGTGCTTTTTTCTCTCGATTTATTCATCTTTGATTCGGATTCCATTCCAGCTTTTACATTCGTTGATTAGAGATGATTTTTGAAAATATTTTGGTTATCTTCATTTTTTCCTCCTTCTTTATTATCATTCTGCAATTTATTCATTCGTCGATTATTTTTCTTCTCTCATTTTTTTCCTTAACAACTAAAAATCGTCGACCAAAACTGTCAATATAGGTTTCTCCATTTTTCAAATTGGTCTGAATGGTTGTGTGAACAGCCATGTATATATGTATATGTGTAATACGCATATAGCCCACACCCTTGGGGTCTGTGGGCTGGCGTTTTTAACATTTGAAGTTGAAGGACTTATATTTCCATCATTTACTTTTTTTCCAAATCACCCCCTAAAATGATTTTTCGTTCGGGACGCAAGGTTGCAATATAAGCTGATGCTAAGTTGATCCCTTAGTCTGTGTCCGATAGCATTTCTTAGATAAATTAGAAATAACTCATTTATTGATCACCCCTTTTCCAACAGCATGCTGCCAATGAATGTCAGTCATGTGACAGTCCCGATTGAGCAAATAACCAGATCAGTTCATATACCTCATAAATTACGGTTTCAACCATCATTCTTTCATTTCTCTTTCATCACACGCTATGTTATGGTTTCATTCATTTCAACTTTCAAAGTTTACAATCCATAGTCTCATGACCCTGTAATGAGTTTTCAGTCCCTTGTACCAGGTGGTCCTTAATGTGTCTTGGGCTAAATAGCCTGACAGGGTCAACCCTATTAAGGCAGCCCTTGTCTTAATATTTACGCCGAATTCTCCGAAAAGAAGCATGAGTGAATTTTTTTCAAGTCTTTGGTATCACTTGGTCATTGATCGAAAGCACAACCTACAAAATCAAATGCAAGCAATTTACCCTCTGGTCAACGGTGATTGGTCAAGTGTACAACATTTTTCCTACGAGTTTTCCAACGAGATATTTTCCAAATCAATCTAACTTTTTCCTAGAACTTCCTAAACATCACTCAAAAAAAATCAACTTAAAGATTAATTTGTTACATGTAAATTTATTAGTATTTCTCAAAGTATTTTTTCTCATATTTGATCAGAATTTACTTCGATGCAAACTAATAAATTTAGGTTAGAATTAATTTTTTCAAGCCAGTAATATTTTTTTCAAGTTAGTCCATGGAACACCTTTTCCTGTGTTCTTTTAAACTTTATGATAATTCCTACTTATTCCTTTCTTTCCACGTACAGTATTTGTCTCCCTTTTTACTGTATATACTCGAGAGAGAAGTGTCTGAGTACGATGCATAATTCAGTAACCATATGATGGATGACCCTATATGAATTGATACACCCATAGCACAAGTGATTTATGGGACTTTTTGAAAGCAGATAGATCCAAAAAAACAAAGATATTAAAAATATATGTCATAATTCCTCCAAGATAAGACCTCTACATTTACACTTAGTAACAATCGTCGCAGTAGAGTGTTCACCTCCAGTTCAGTAGATGGTGAGTTCGATACGCGTGCAGAATCATATAAAAGTATTTAAAATGATTCTCAATGCTTCTTTGCTACAAGAACGAAGATTGCAACACCTTTTCCCCACAGCCAAATCATTTTAGACACTCGTAAAATCACTGTTAGATCACACTTGATCCATACATAGATGGGGAACCATTCAGGAATTCTCAGTGACTTAAGCTAATCGAAAGTCCAACTGGTATGGCAAGCCAGAAGTGGGTTTTAATACCAATTGTAGGTGTAGTTAATCCAAGGCAAAAATTGACGTACATGTAAGACGACAACATCTTTCCTGTAGTACAGGACCTCTACATTCATATTTTAGTCCCATACTCACTTGAATATCTTGAACCTGCTTGCCTGTTGGCATAATTATATACATGCTTAAATTTTTAACCGTACGTCTGTCAATACACTCATAGAATAATGATGAAGAGGCATCCATTTCGA
>OY735198.1:90227366-90252366 GCA_963457665.1 Thysanoteuthis rhombus
TGGATGAATAATCTGACAGAATTAATTATAAATGCGTTATATTACTTTGAAAGTTGGATAATTTCAAATGGCGTTTCAACATAATATATTATATTCACTATATGTATGTATATATATATATATCCAGCCTTATACTGTTTGACGTAATCCTGATAATACTTTGAAAGGGGTAACATTCTTTTCTGTTTATATCAGTAGACATATTTGGTGATTTGAAATAAATAAGCAAGTCGGACCAAATAAAAGTAATCAATGGAGATAAAAGATAAGGAGATGAGATTAGATAAGCGGAGCCAAATTCTGGGAGATGAGGTGCAGAAAGGAAGCTCTGAAAATAGAAACTTGTCACTCGGTAAATAATTATATTATTTAGCCGAAAGTAACGCTGCGTAGATTATTTAAGAACAAATATGTTTATTTATTACTTATTGATCATATTTCAATTAATAGGTAATATTTATGCATCCACTTCAAAACAAATAGGAAAAAAAGGATCAGATGTATTCAATTTGCACCAATGCAAACAACATCTACAATTTAGCATAATTCATTCTCTTGAAAATCTTGGGAGACTCTTTCATTACTTCAAAACTTATCTAAATCATTTTTAAAAATCTCTACCCTCTTTTTATTTTAATATGACTTACTTGGCAAATTATTCCCAAACATATATTATAATATTAGGAAAAATCATTGTTGAGTACATTTTCCTATTGAGATCTGTCTTGTTAATAGATTTGCACTTCCAGTGGATATATCGAAGAATGGTCTACCATATCTTGAAAATCAATAGTTTTTTTCTTTGTTTTTATTTTAGGTGATTCACATGTCCTTTTATGTATAATCACACATACTCACATCATGGCCATATCATGAAAGATCTATCACTTTTTGTATGATTGAGCAACGTGGAGACTGGTTATTACCTAGACGGGTGATCAGCCACGACTTTAAGCAGATAAAGATCATACAAGAGGCCCGCCGTGGCGATTCTGTTTGACATCATGGAGGAGGGGACAATTTCAACACCATGTTCGAAAACGGCAACCAAAACCCTCAATCTCCTATACTCCTTGAACTTTCTCAATGGCCTAGCTGCGAGTGATACGAAAAAAAGATGACTATATGGACACACAATCATAATTGCATGCGTAAAAAAAATACGTCAACTATTTCTCCAGTGATAATTCTGTTATATATATATATATATATATATATATACATACATAAAACTAGATACGAAAATATGTCCGTATCTTATGAATAAAATGAGCTTATATATTTTTCACTCCAAATAATAATTCCTTTGTTTATTCCCTATTGCCCACGTATTTGCCCAAATGTTTCTCCATTAATCGCATAGTTCGAGGATTATGGTCACCATAATAATAAGCAGTAGCTTTAAACCTCTATGTCATAGGCGACATGGGGCAAATTCTTTCTGAAGTAGTCTAGTTTGTCTCGCCATTTTATTTTTTGCCGGTCAAGTTGTGAGTCATAATTCCCTGCAATTGTCAGACACTCTTGTAACGTGACCGGACCACTACCATTTGAATCTTTTAAATTGTTTCGCTGAGAGCTTTGACCACTGTTTATTTTCTTATGTTCCAAACTGTTATATGATCTCTCCTTGGGATTTTTGAGCATGATCTTCTCCCTGTTGCGTGGCTCTCAATTCAGTTCGGTTCCATGATTCAGCTCCATGGGTGACTATCGGAAGAATATACCGGATCTCATACGATCACCTAGGTAGCGCAACTGATCCCCAAAATATAACGAACACTTTTTTCCGTCAGAAGCGCCTCAACAAGTAAGGGAATGGAACTTTGGTGCAACAAGTTATCAATACTAAATGCCACGGTGTAGCACCTAAAAAAACAAAGCAGCTAAGATTGTCCGTCAGGATGAAAAATATCATCCATATATATATATATATATATATATATATATATATGTATATATATATATATATATATATATATATATATATATATTAGATGTGTGCCAATGTTTTCAAAATGTGCAAGCCACATAAAATCATCAAAAATTCGTGTTTCCCACACGATATATCCAAAAGTTCTCAATGAATATCGATATATTTTGGAGAAGCGTTGGCAATACACCCTGAGAGAACTGGTTTAATTTATAGAGTCACCATGCACAATAACTCACCCTCGCAATGAATCTAATTAGCTTATGCGCTCTCTGTGTCCTTTTTATATCAATATATGCCGTCATCTTTGACGGTGCAGGTCAACTAGTCTATATAAATGGTCTAAAAAAACACGTAAATGTCACATTTTTATTTGATGAGGTAAATTTTGTCACTTTTACCTCATCGTTGAATCTCTCAACTTTGCATATCAGGCTTCCGATAAATCAACGTTTATCATTTCCAAACATGCTATAAAATATTCTTTGCTTTATGTGATGCTTAAAAATATTTACGTGACCAGAATAAAAATATCGCCTTCTTATTACTTCAATAAACAGAGGCACGTTTCTCTCCATCGTAACTATGAACGAAAGGATATGATACAACATGCCGAAAAGCTATATACTATTTTAATGGACGCATAAAATTCTCTTTTAGGATAAATGATATTTTTCCATCGTAACAAAAAAGTGTTTCGCTCAGCCATGATGATTGTGCGGTTATGCTTGCTTGGCAATCAAATGCATAACTGATTTTAAGCATTACATCGATCCATAGGTCATTCAAAGAGGCTATATATCTATAAATGTGTCTATGTATATATGCATGGATACATATTGATATATTAGAAACTGTCAAGTAAAAACGTCACCAGAACTATAAGGTTCTTCAATTTTCAAGCTTGTTCACTTGGATGAATAGGTGGGTGGCTATCTATGTATCATGCGTACAGGTCACACCAATGGAAATACAAGGCTGAATATGTAAATATTACTCCCAATTATGTCACTGACGTAATTTATTTTCTCTGAAAATGCCCTATTAGTTTGTTTTTTTTTTAGCGCAAATTCAATTTGCAATATATTTTTTTTTGGGGGGGGGGTGAGACTATTTTCTAGTAAGCAGCTTATTAACTTATTCATTAATCGCCTCTTTGTCAATTCTTTTTATTAATCACATTAAACAGTGTCTTACCAATAACATTGGTCACGTGATGATTTCCATTAGTTTGCTAATTTATTCATCTATCTACCTATCTATCAATCTATCTTTCTCAGGGAATTTATATCTATCTACCTATTCATAACAACACATGGATATCTATTGGTTTTCTCTTATCCGTAGTTATTCTACTGACTGAGAATAGAAAGAGTGCAATTCTGTAATTAAATGCATATATTTGTGCAGTAAAACTACCAGCGCTGAATTCTATTAAAGACGGTGATTGCAACGAACTCTGTTCATTCACTAAAAATCCTTCCTACGTTTTCGTATCAAATATCTCATGGGCAAACGGATTATTGAAGAAAAAAAATGAAGATTTCAGGGTAATTTATTTGATATTTTGAATGGTGATATTTTCAATTTGGTGAGTGGATATAGATTAGAAATTGCTTTAAGTGAGATAATTACGTGAAACTGTTACCATAAAGTGAAAATGAACAGCATCCGATAAATTTCAAAAAGATAATCCTAACATCTTTAAACAGCTTCAAGATTCACACAATTCGGGCCAAATGTGGAGAGATTTTTAGAGTACATCAAAACGAGAATGAACTGTTTAATGAGAACAAACAGGTGTCAGAAGTGTTATAGGATCCACCAGAAAAGTTCAACTGACAAAAGACTGGCTCTGTTGCAAGAATGATACCATTGCTGGGTGTCATGACCCACGGCGTTGATCCCTAGAGATAATATGCGAAAATGGCCGGCAAAAAACGATGGAAGGACAAACTGGACGAATTTAGAAGATTAGGGCTCTGCAACGCTGCTGAAACATTTGATGGTTAGGTACAGAAATCAGAAGTCCTCAGTACAATTCCTATCTAATTCGAATATGTATAAGTATGATGAAATATAATTTTCGGAAACAATGGGGTCTTTTTTGTATTCAGTGTATACGTACGCACATAATTACACACAAACACACATGCATATATATATATATATATATATATATATATATATATATATATATATATATATATATATATATATATATATATATATGTGTGTGTGTGTGTGTGTGTATGTGCGTGCGTGCGTACGTTTACAATGAGTACAGGAATATATATATATATACATATATATATATATATATATATATATATATATATATATATATATATATATATATATATATATATATAAAGAGAAAGAGAGAGAGAGAGACAGGGTGTTTTAGTGGATTGGAACAATTGCACGTTATTTTTCTATCATAAATATTTACAACATCAATATCTAGGCATCACAGCAATTTTCCACCTTTTGTCGACCACTTCTCGGCTGAATTATTTTACTCTATCGTTTCAGTTTTGGTATTATCTAAACTTATAGTTAATTCCACATTGTCTTCACAGATATGCAAAAAATGAGACACACACTATTATTGCATGTAACGCCGAATCAGTGAAATGAACTAATTGGGGATAATCATCATCCGTGAGAACAAATTCAATTCCATTTTGATTACTTAAACTCTCGATCATAGAGAAATTGATGTTTTATACCTTTGTTTATAGGAAATAAAATTTAGATCAAATTAAAACTACGTATTTATCTTTTTGTAAATAAAGATGAAACTACGTATCTATTTATCTATCGTTTTGTAAAAAAAAAAGTTCTGCAGACTTTTGATTATAAAAATATTAGTTGTATATCCTTATTTACATTAAATGGAGTTTTGATTGAATCAAATAGATTCATTTATCTATTTTGTTTGTGCTCGTAGGATGGACAAATGTAGCTTTTTAGTGTGTAGTGTTGTATGACTTGTAAACTATTGAGTCAGTGTATGTTTCAGCATTCGATATTAATGGGAAGTCCACGTAACACACATATATATATATACAAACACAAATATGCACGTGTTTGTGTATCTGTATTTGTATGTGTGTATGTGAGTATGATTTAGCAGTGGATTTAAAAACAATTCCTCGTTATTTTTTGAAAGTTTTTTTTTATATGAATTCATAGCATCAATATTCTTTCATCAAAGTATCTTTCTTTTTGAAACATAATACGACCTTTAATTTGAATATTTTATCCCTTAAAAAAATACCATCTAAAATTATATCAAAGATCTTATCCTATTTTCAGAGTCATAAAGAGATAGTATTTCACTAGGAACTCTCTTTTTATTGCATACATGAATGCGTATGCGCGTTTGTGACTGCTTATGAAGATAAACATATGAAGCCATTTTTTTTGTGTGTGCGGTGTTTTTTGAGAATTGGCAACACTTGGCACATCCTATCTTTTTTTTTTTTGTTTGATTGGCGCCAGTCTGTTTCCAAGTCTCGAGATTTGAGGGCCATGTGGCGTGGAACGATAACTTGGTTGTGCAAAGTAACTTGTCATTATAAAAAGCTGTGACCTTTGATGAAGAACAGACAATGGCATTTCGATCTGAAATTGACTGCTGAAAATGTCTGTTTAGACATTTTCCGTTTGCAAGGGCAGGCCAATCTTTGATTTGCAATAACACGGATGGAAATGTTCTGCATCAGCCCCTGCTCCCAATCTTCACGCAAATTTACTCACACATGCCCACAATACTTTCACACACACACACACACACACACACACACACACACACACATTCATATACACACACACACACATATATATATATACATATATATATATATATATATGTATGTATATATATATATATATATATATATATATATATATATATATATATATGTATATATATGTATATATATATATATATATATATATATATATATATATATATATATATATATATGACACTTGTAGGAGACCTTCTTGGAAAGTATCGAGCCATTCAATAATAACAACTAAAAACTACTAAAGGCAATAACACCCTAGTCCCTTCAAAGTATACTCTTTTGAATATCACATACTCATCTTCACCTTTTTCTCCACTTTTTTCAAAATAGTCAGTAAAGTCCTCTTTCATGACAGCTATCATCTACCTCATTACGTTTAATCTCGTCCATGGGTTAAATTATTGAGAAAACAACGACAGAAAAGTGAGGAAGGTTACTCCATGGTCTTTCACTATCGATTGAGTAATTGATGGGAAAGTATATGTTCACGCATGGGCAGTAAGGTCCTGTCAAATTGGTTGACAAAATACAAAAACGTCACCGAACAGATATTTGAGATATTTTAATTGCTCAATACTTTTTGGAATGATATTGCCTAGTAATTAGTGTAAGTACAGTACATGGAATCTTATGTCACAGAATATGATATAAATAAAATAATGGAAATAAAATAATGTTTGCTAATACTTACATGTCTGTCTTCAATCAATAATTCATTCATTATGATGCTAGTCAATAAAAAAAGCACAAAATATTGAGCTGATTCCTTGGTGTTAAAATGATATTCATAATCAATCATATACTCTGGGGTTTACCAAGAGAAACACTGATAAAAGTATCCTAGCTGAATCTTACAGTATTACACTGTGTAAGGGTTTTTAGGTTGTTCATAAAAGTGTGGACATGATATATATTCACGCAAAATATACAAAAGCAAGACAGTTTTCAGAAAATGCATTAAAGATCACGAAAGTGAGATTCAGATAAACGTAATCAGTGCCCGTCTTATCATAATGGATTCTAGATCGATATAGCTCTGTGCATCACTGTGAGTTCATCAATTAGGCTGAAAACATTCAATTCAGATATAATGAGCTCGTATGCTAGTTCCAGCATATAATGGAAAATAGACAAAAAACGCTGCTACCAACTATATATATATATATATATATATATATATATATATATTGAGGGGTTGGTGAGTCTTAGATTATCTGTTGAGATATTCACTTAAGAGATGTTTCTCAAACGTTTGTAGAATTTGAATAGAGAACCAAATGTAGTACGGATATTCGTTGCAATCATTAGTGAGCAGGTGTGGCTCAAATGCTACTACTTGGACGGAAAAATTAGATATCTTTTTTAAATACTTAAATAATAGATTTCTTTGTTTCATTTAATATAGAGGACTTGCCATCCCCAAAAAGGGGAGTATTTACACTTTTATCTGGGTTGCACGAGTGAATAGTTACAAATGATTTATCTACTATACCTGACAACATATACGTGTCATGTAACTTATGTCTTGATAATTCTATAAAATGTAAATATCTATTATCTACGTACATAAAATGTAATGTGCATCTTCATATTTCATATATGCTGTCGTTTCTGACGGGACACGTAAACTAATAACACAATATTTGCCTTGGTCTTATCAATGATCTTGAGAGATTTGATAACAATTGAGCCTATAACTAAATCCTGTTGAATACACCGATTCTGGTGCGATAACTGAAGTTAAGTAACTCCGAGCGTGGTCAGTACCTAAACGGACGGCTGCTTGGGAATACTGCCTGCCGTTAGCGAGAATGGTGAATCGATTGATGCAACTTCGTGTGCTTGTTGCCTCTTAATCTACTTCACATATCGCGAACTGATATAAGGGAAACTTGCTGAAGTGTGGCAAACATAAAGGAGTGATCTTGCAAAATAACCATTGGTGAAAGATTGCCCTAAAAAGGACTGGATAGATACAACGGTTCAGCTGATATCAGCGAAATTTTGTAAAGTTGGATCGCCGTCATCTTGAAACTTCACTTCTTTTAAGAATTATATCAGATGTCTGCTCGGAACAATATCAATATTGAATATGGTTCAAGAATAATATCTAATAACAAGATGGCATACATTCTACTTCGGCAATTTCATTCGTCTTCTCTATTCATCCATTCTTCCCTTTCACTCTTCTTCTTATTCACCGTTTATTTATTTTGTTACACTTTCCCTTCAGTTCGATTCTGCCATCTTAAATGGCGACTGATTTGTTCAGCATTTGATTTTCTGCCAAGAACCGTCCAAGACAGCTGCCAAGTTTTCCGTTGGGGTAGTCGATAGGGTGAAGGATAATAGAAAAAGAGTAGAAACAGGCGGGCCTATGGCTCATTGCAGTATTACATTTGGTTATCTTTCTGCTCTTAGAACGGAAAGCATTGCAGCATATGTTGGACATTTTTTTGTTTCCAGAAGAAGCAAAACATTTATAATAAAGTGGCTGATTGACTTAATATCGACTGTCATTTTATGCAACAAGAGGAAGAGAGAATGGGATAAAAACAAATGGGAAAATCCAAAATATATTCATTCATTTAATGAGAAAATTTCTATAAAGAATGGGGATTAACGAATTAATTATGTTGGTGCAAAAATAATGGTGTTGATTTTTTAAATTTTAGATTTGATGTTTATTTTGAAATAGAGTATTATTTAAGTTATGTAATAGGATATACCATTTTAAAGCGTACATTTTGCTCGATATATTTAAGCTGAACGATTTCTTTGCACTAATCATTCTGGTTTATTCAAAGCTGTCAAATTGAAGATGGAAAAGCAAATTCGAGCTTTTTTTTCCATGTGAATTGAAAATGAGTCGAAATACAGCAGAATTTGTTCACAATGTAAACCAACTATTTGGCTAAAAGATCTTCAAATAAGGTAGATCTCAATTTTGGTTGTAGAAATATCAACACGGAGAAAAGAGCCTCGAAGACATGGACGTCCTTCTGTAAATGACAACATACAATAGAGGTTTATTTTTGAGGCTGACAAGCACAAAACAAGTCAGGGAGTCACAGAGGAATTACAGGTCAAGATTTGTACCAAATTGGAAAAGCAAGAAACCTCGACGGGTCATACGAATGTCCCTGAATGAACTAACGAAAAGGCCCAAACACTGGGTGAATGACTTTGCTGAGATTGAAAGATCTAGTGTATAAAGCTCTCTCTCTCTTTCTTTCTCTCTCTCTTTCTTTCTCTCTCTCTCTCTCTCTCTCTCTCTCTCTCTCTCTCTCTCTCTCTCTCTCTCTCTCTCTCTCTCTCTCTCTTGCCTATCTAACTTACCAAACCTCTCTCTGACCGGCTACTCCCTAATCAAGTATTTTAACCAATTTGTGCATGAGAAAGTCTTCAACAACCAAGCAGCAGCTCTCATATGTCTTCGGATATCATTTGGTTCTGGGACATCAGCATTTTATTCTTCCGGGATAAATGAACTTGTTACTAATTCTTAATATGTTTTTATCCTAAATGTGCTTATTTCGCTTAATAGGAACTAAACTAAGCTAAGATATAGAACTTAAATAAATTCTAGAGAATGTGGATGCTGATAGACCCTTCGAAATTAATCCCCCGAAAGCTCAAACATACTTTTTTTTTTCCAAAATCACAATATTTTTTTAGAATGGGTCTAGTGAAGTACTAATGCCAAATCTCAAGTATGGACACAAAACGGTATGGCCAGGAGTGCTGGAACTCACGAGCACACTAACAGGCACACGTATAAGAACGGATTAAACACTTTGCCACGTTTGGTGGCAACGGTTATTCAATGTAACTTTTTTGCAAAATTATATAAATTAAAATATTTTTTTTATTGTAACCACTGTCTTGGTGAGAATCTAAATCCTTGCTATTCTAAAACAGTTTTTTACTGGTGGAAATCTCATGAAAAACCAGTTGTCGATCAGCCCGTGCTGTTCGAAAGAATTCCGAAAATTCTGGATTAAGGGGATTGGACGAGTTTAAGATGCTAGGGATTGTAGTTGACCCTGAACCCCTTAAGTTGACAGTGCTCAAATAAATCCGATTAGGCAAGATCTCACTCTCACTATTGCCAGAATCTCCAATTTAGAGATAACCAATTTGTAAGTCCATCCGTCATGCTCCTTCCCTGATCCGTTAAGATTCAAGGCTCTGATGTTGTTTTGAAACGGGTACAATTCAAGTGAAAGATCACCGTCGCCAATTTGAAGAATGCTCACTTCCAGTTCGTTAGGTCATGGGTTCAATCCATGGCTCAGTCATACCAAAGACTTCGAGAATAGTACAAAATGATCCGATGCTAAAGACTTTGTACAATGACTTGGATTAGGGAACCTATAACCGATGCTAGACGACTGAATCACGCTGGATAAACCGGTACTTGCGTGATCGACGAAGTTGAGCACATTTGATCAGTATATTGATGGATGATCATTGGGGAAAACCAGGTGACATAAGTAGAACAAAGCCTGATAGGCCTGGTAAACTGGAAGTGGGGCTTACTACCGATTATACGTGTGTATCCATGTATCGTATGTGTATATAAAATACGGATAGGATTTGATTTCATCTTTGGACGTTCGAACTTCGTCCTTTACATCGTCAGAGAAATATATATATATATATATATATATATATATATATATATATATATATATATATATATATATGTATGTATGTATGTATGTATGTATGTATGTATGTATGTATATAATGCTGAACTGACACCCATGATTGCATCAACAACCACATACCTGTACATACAAAGTCTTCCCGAAATTTTGGAAAACCTAACGGCATCGGCAGAGCAAGAAAAGATTGATAAAAAAAAATGCAGTTCTATATTTTCTGGTTGATTGATTTCGAGAAACATAATTTCAAGCAGACAGGGGAAATTGATCAATCTGAACGAACATTTTGGAAGTACCTTGCTTGTGTTTGTGTTCGTATGGATTGGACCACGCCTAAAACGAATCAAATTCCTTTATCTTTAATTTAACTAAACTTCTATAACTAAGTTTCAAAGTTTAAATTAGGTATGATGGCTTTAAAAGTGATCTAATCATACAAAAACGTCATTTCATGACGCAAAAACGTCTAGTGACCAACCCTTTATCTTTTTGATATCAATAAAAAAACTTTGTAATTACCTTGTTTTTGTCTCTTTTTCAATTAGTTTTCTTTTGAAACTTTCCCATATCCGAATCGTAAAAATACAAATAGTTACTTGTTCACTTCTTGAAAATATTTTTGTTTACCATTCTCGTTTTGTAGTTAAGACTAGGATCGTCTCTATACTTAAAATCTAAAAAAGTGGAACTCTTTGAACTTTTCAAAAAATAGCGACTTTTCCCTTCCGTACTTCGTATAAAAATTACCCGTATGAACTCGTCAATGTACTTGGCGGCAAAAAATATTCTTTTGAAGGCAAGATAATTAGACAGCTATTTCACTCAACATTAATTAACTGAACTGATAAACAAAATCACACTAAATACCCTTAGCCTAATTTATATGCTGGAATTATATATAAACTGTAAAAATTGATCTTTCTTTGGATTCGTTCCCAGTCATGAATAATAATAGTACGTATGAAATATTAACAGACGAAACATTATAATTATTTTTCTTTCATTTCAACTCAGCTTTTAGAGTAACTTTTAATTCTTGGTCCTAAACTATGAGATAAATAACTTAACCAGTTTTTTTTCCAGAAAATTCTCAAAAGAAATAGCTTTTAATAAACGATGACAATTACGAAGTCTTGCGTACATCTATAAGCTTTCCTTAGGAAGACACAAGTAAGACAAGGTCAGATGATAGAAAAATTAGAGAGGACTTCAGTTTAGGATTCTATTCAAAGACGAATTAAAATACCCTAGCTGTAAAAGACGTATCTCTTTATAAGATGCTACTGGTTTGCGCAAAAGTCGCAAAAGGGTTTTCAAACATTACACAACAAAGTCAAAGCAATTTTTACATTTTCAGAAATTTTAACTATTTTACAGAAGAAATTGTTTGTTGTGATCAGGTAAAATGTTAATAAGCAATACTTTTTTTTTACCAAGATTTAATTATTCTTAAAAATCTGTTTGATAAGTGTAATGTACAAAAAAGTGAACTGAGTTGGAGTATTTACATAAATGTATTTTTTTCAAATGTCCGTCTTGTTTGAGGATAGCTGTTCCTTTGCGTACCATAGCATCATGGGCTAAACCTCGTCTCCTTTTTGTTCATGATCACTAACCGAACCAATTTTCGAAAACGCACCAACAAACAATGACTCATAGTCTGTGGATAAGCAAGACAGAGAATATGCTCATTTGGTTGATGTTGGCTGTTGAATGTATTCTAAGTAAACTTCTCATCTTATTTTAGTTCGTTCCCCAGTTTCGTACTTTTCCATTTGAGAAAAAGTTATGATTGTTTTATCGACTTTAACACCACCGTGTATACCCGATACCACTTTGAAGATACAGCGCAGAACTGTACCTGACACCGTATACTTTATTTTAAAACTTTTCTATATTCCATACTGGTAAATATTGAAGTATAGGTTGTAAAGTTCATCTTATACACCTGGAAGTAGTTGACAGCATTTCCCATTAGGAAAATGTATCGAAAATCTGTTTGAAATATGATGCAGCGTAATGAGCCGATAATAATTATGTGTTCATGGTAATTATATCATCAAATATTGTAATTATACATCAAAATATTTCATTCACATCTGCGTCTTTTATTTTCCTGTTTGTTTATCATTTCAATCAATTCGTATACGTACAATCACTCCTTAAGTCTTATCACATAGTGCATGTGTGTGTGTGTGTGTGTGTGTGTATGTGCGTTGATGTTACTGCTTTGCAACTGGGGACTCAGTTGAAGTTAAAGAAGAATTTTTTTGTTTATTTTTTAGCAGACTGCGAGTTTCTATCAGATATTTCTAACTTTCATAGATTGGCTGAGTGAAGTGATTATTATAAACAACTTTTCAGTACGAATTTCAAACGATTATTATGAATATTCTAATGTTTAATTCATTTGAAATAAATCTTCTTGGGCCGACTGATTTTGATTACAATGATTGAAGTTTGGCCCAAGGGCGCCTGGTGCCCTGGCAAGCTGAACTTTAAGAAGCCCCAAAGAATACTAGTATCCGATATTCCATGAACATTTGACTTTGCATCAAAGGCCTTTTTTATTTTGTCTGTTTTAAATTTTTATTTGATTTGAATTTGAATTGGAAAACTTCACTGTCTCAGATATATGGGAAATAGCACCAAGCACTTGGCGCCCAGGGCGACTGTTCGTGCTTTATGTACCGTGTTTCATTTTTTCCGAACAAACAATTTCATGTGTGTTATTTTATTTTTTTAAACTGTAATTGAACCGACATCCTGTCATTACATGTTGAATTTGGCAGTTGCTTTGAACACCATACGTAGAATAAACAATTAAAGAAACGGGCAGCTGTAGGAATTGAACCTGCGACCAACAGAAAGCTGTCTTAGCGTAACGTCGCTCTTACATCATAAGTCTGAGGCCCGAACAACTGTTCTCTACCTAAGTCTTGTCTTGTTCATTAACTGTCCATATCTGCTTGCTATGTTTCTCAACAAAAACGATTATATTACAAGTAAATTGATGTATAGTCTGACAGAATAATCATAAATGCGTTTTTTTTATTGAAAATATAGTTTAATCCACTTCCCGTTTTTACACGTTGAATATTCTAGCATAATTCAAAGCTATGTATTAAACTGATAAGTAAGAGGCTTTATACCTCAATTACATCTGGATGCGTAGCTCAGATGGTAAGATGACATATCTTTATATGTGTATATGTTTATATAGTTATGTCGTAAATTAATCATTTTCACACCATTGCGGCCGACAGACCACTATTTTTTTTTCTTACTTCATTCGACCTTCATATATAACTAAAGTATTTTTTTACAGGGGATTTTCACTCATTTTCACGGTTGTATTTATTGCTCTTTCCTGCATATATATATATGTACACTGAATATATAATTGCTTTCAATGTCTCTTATTTTCTATTCATCCTTTTTTTTTTTCTTTTGCAGAAAGTGCCTATCATCATTGAGCTTGTTTTTCGGTTGCTTATTCCCATGACGACGAAAGCGCTGGAAGTTCTTCTATGGCTTCAAACAGGCCTGGTTCTGGCCGTAGCGGTCGTGCTGCGCGTGACGTCGGCCGAATGCAAATTTCCCAGGTTTATGCGCACGGAACAAAATGCCTGGGTGCGCGGTTACGAAAAAGGAGACCGCTTCGTTGCCTACTTCCAGGACGGTATAATGAAGGCCAGCAGCTGCCGCGACAGCCAGTGCGTCCTCTACGAGCGCAAATGCATTGAGGAGCTGCCCAATGGCCAGTATATCGCGTCCCACTCTGAGCAGCACCATGCTCCAAGGTTCCTGTGCCTAGAATTCGTGCGTCGCAGCGAGATCATCGTCCAACTGAAACAGTCCGAGCTCTCGTCTAACCAGTACCCATCGCTATGCAAGAACCTGGTTCTTGATCAGTGGCCCCTAGTGCTGCTCGAAAAGCTTTTAGAACACAAAGTTGGTTGCCCCTTCTCTGGCGGCTATAACCTTCAAATGTTCGACAGCAGCGGGACACCGCTCTGCCCCCGTGAGATCGTTCCTATCCGATTGGAGAGCGAGTGTGAATCTGGGGAAGGGATGATGATTCATTTCAGAAAGGAGCTGTGCATTCACCCAGACCTCAACATGGAGGTGAAACAAAAGCTCTATTGTTTGGCCCACTGGGCAGAGGGTAAATATCGCTTCATCATCTTGAGAGAGAAAGACCGGCGTGACCATATTTGGTCGCTGCGTATCAAAGAACCAGTCACGGAGATCAAAGACGCGGCCCTTTTCATGGTTCCGGTCTGCGATGCAGAGGACACCATCACTCAGACAAATATGTATCTCCAGTTGAAGCTGGACAAGTACGTCGTTTCGACGACCTGCGCTGACGAATTCAAAGATTGTTCCCAGTATGTCCAGTTCTGTGACTCTGGCTATCGACAACATTGCTCCAATTCGTGCCGGGATTGCAAGCCTGACTCCATCAACCTATGCCCGTTCTCGGAAAGACTCCGTAGTACCTGGGTGCAAAGCATGAAAAGAAACAAACAGCTGTCCATCAATATCACTCACTACCATATCAATATACAATCTTTGGGCATGTTCCATTGTTTGATGGCGAAAGGAAAGAGTACTTCCGGCACAGATGTCTTGCTTCAACTGTTCCAAAATGGTTGTTATCCGCGTTACACTTGCCTACAGATTGAGAAAACGGCACCATCGGTTATAAGGTAAGGGAAACAACTCCTCTTTCTCGAACTCAATGTTATTGTTAGTGCTGGTGTAACATGTAATTTTTTTTTCATACAAGAATAAATACGGAGTTGTAATCCTGATCAAAACTTTATTCAATCAAAATCAATACATAAAATGCCTATTTTTTTTACAATGGAAAGTTTCTGAAACCAATTAGTTTCTCCTAAAAATGAGAGATACGTAATTTCATTTTTTCCGACAAAAATGAATAAATGTGTAGTTTTGATTTAATCAACATAATATAAAACGATTATCTTTTAAGATCAAAATTTTATGTAATCAAAGGGAAATCATACTTTTTTTTACATAAGTAAATTACGCTTTTCACCAATTAGACGTATGACATGTAGGGGCCTTTGAGAGAGAGAGTCCAGACGTACCATAACACGAGTGGACCAATGTACAGGGCTCCAGGTTTTATTTGGAGAGCTGGGTATCAAAACGTCTTTAATGATACGATGTGTCTACTAATAAAACTATGGAGTGCTCGTTACAAGGATACATATCGGCAAAAGCAAAACTTCATGGTGTGTGAAGAAGCCTGCTATAATTGCTATATAAATGCTGTCTCTTCTCGTTGCCAACTGAGCTTTTCTGAGTTTGATTTCGGTGCATTCTTTACATTTTAAGCCTATTGGTATTTCCCTGTCCAGAATACCTCTCTCCATACCAAATTCTTTCCAGTCAATCTTTATGCGCTATCCAATTTCATTTCCATGGTCTTTTTTTTAGCTATATCGCTTGACTTTGGTAATCGTATTCCTCAATTTCTCTTATGGCGTAACCGTCTTCTCTTATGGTATGTTTAGGGACTTTATCGGTGAACAATCCTTTTGTCTTTGTTTTCCTCACCCTATTTTTCAGCTGTCCCAAATAAAATTACTTTGCATCTTTTGCATATCCTCTGCAGTTTCCGCTATAAATCCATCATTGTGCCACTTTAGTCCCTCAAATTGTTCAAATATCCTCCCTCTATGTTTATTCATATTATTCACATGTTTTGCAATTCTATCTTCCGAAAGGTGCTCTCACGGCACACTTTTGAGAGTTTTGAACTAGATTATGTCCCTTTGCCTGACCTCCTCCCAATCTTCATCCTGTTAATATCTTTATGGAGCCGAACAATTTCATTGCCATTTTCATATATATTCTCAATTACATCAATATAATTCTTATTTATACCTTGTTTTTTGCTTTGAGTTATTGACTGCCGAATGTTCTAGTGAGTTAAAGGCTTTTCCATAGTCTACGTAAGCCAATCAAAGTGGTTTGCTATATTCTGATGTTTTTTTTTCGATTGGGCTTTAGAGTGAAAACAGAAGAAAGTGAACGACTATTCTGATACCTCAAACCTAGCCAGTTGCTGAGAAGATGTGTGTCAATAACGTCTATTACATGAGGTTGTAAACAATCATTTTACAGTTGGTGATCATAAGCTATGGTTTTGCTTAGTGAGTGAAAAAAATATCAAAGAATATAAAAATCAAAAGAATATTGATATAAGACTAAACATTGAAAATGTCTGTACAAAACTAAGAAATTTTTGGTCTTGATTCTCTCGATTCTGAGGGTGTATGAGGATATCAAAATCAACTGTTGAGAAAGTATCAGATACTTCTTGCACTTAGTGTACGTGCATGGATTTTCAGGAATATCATCTTTGCATTCGATATATAACAACAGTTACAAATTTGATTTCGAAGTATTCATAAAGTTCTACTCACATGAGACACAATATTGAGAAGAGGGGAATGCAAGAGTTATTGCTTTGTTTAGAAATAGCGTGCACGTGAATTCACGGAATATAACTAGATTAAATAACATTGACAAGGTTATGCTAAAAAAAAAATTCTATTTAATTTGCCAGTGTATGGGAATATCGTAGATAAATATACCGACTCCACAGTGACTGGCTAGTTTGAAATTAGATGGCGCACACGGGTTCAAGGGGTTCAGTTAATCAAAATTATTTGTTGGATGTAACAATAATCCATCTATATCAGCATATAGATTTCTCTCTTCCTCTTTCTATCATCCAGTTATGCTCTGAACAGTCGTAAGCAATCACACACACACACACACACACGCATATATATATATATATATATATATATATATATATATATATATATATATATATATATATGCGTGTGTGTGTGTGTGTGTGTGTGTGTGTGTGTGTGTGTTTGCTTACAGATAAGGGAAAAGGTAGTTTTAACTCTGACATAAGACCTTCGAATGTTGGTACCACCTATTTCATGTAAATCAATGTAAATTAATGTTCAACTGTCAAGAGACTATAAGATACAAACACCTTAGCACTCACACGATCAAACATTAGGCTTCCACAATTTTCAAAACCTTTTGATACCTTGGAAACTTTAATTAATTCTCCTCTTACCGTCTTCTTAAACAAAGAGGTAATTTCGGAATATAAGATCAGTGAACAAAGTTTGGATTCAAAATCAGACTGCTTATATCGGTTTCCTGGAAAAACCATAAATCTAAATCTCATAGCGTCCATTATGTGTGTATGTATGTGTGTGTGTGTGTGTGTGTGTGTGTGTGTGTGTGTGTGTGTGTGTGTGTGTGTGCGTTAGAGATGTAAGTAGCTTATTCATTGAAATAACTATTTGCACTACCTTTTTATAGACCGATAAAAGCCTTTGGCTGTTAAAAAGAATAAATGTTCCATACGTATGAAACGAAGTCTCTTTTTGAACATTTCTTTCTACTGTTTAGGAACTAAAGGCCTTGGCTAAGAAAGGTAGATATCAACCTCTTTCAAATCAAATGATCGATTTTATTCGCCGGCTAAAGAGAAAACTGAGAAAAATAAATCCATAAAGAGAAAAAATGCAGACAGAAAGAGGGGAAGTGCAAGAAAGAAAGAGACTGACAAATAGACAGACAAAGGGAGAGACAGTGGGGGATATGACTAAATAAAAAAAAAAACATAGAAAAGAACTGTTGATCTTGTTAACTAGCCGAAACTTGACTAAGCTGACTTCCGGTATGTCTTCAAACAAAGGAAACGTGACGGAAACGCCCTTGTCACATATCACCTGATTTCTATTGCACCACGTGGTATGTGAAGACTGTGATTACTTTTAAGCCTTTGTTGCCGTGCGCAAAAGACTTTCTTTGTCACTTCTTTGTTGTCAGTATCCTGGTTTACGAGTGAACTGAGAGGCCCCTATTTAACCACCCGTAATAAATGGTCTAACGACAAATCGTTCAAATCCTTACCGTGGAGGGTGTTGTGCATCCACCAGATCTCCGAACACACAATTTGAAAAAAAATGTTAAATCAGCCTTATTCTCTTGTTTTGTTTTTGTTTTTTGTTTTTCGTTTCTTTTTCAATTGAATATCAACTCAACCGATTTCTTCACTACGTTTGTAGTTCATTTCATTTCTCTTCGTTATGATATATTTCCTTTGTTCTGAAATTCTAATTTTTAGCATTATTTTCTTCCAAGAACAAACATCCGTTTCCAAATTCTAGTTAAACCGTTTTTCCCTAATCTTCCGTTAACCCCTCAATTAAAAAATACTCTATACGGAGTGGTTTAGATGGATACAATTGTACAGGTTAGAGATGATTCAAAATGATTTAAACTTACAATAATTGTATCTTTGAAAATACCTCCTATGCTTGAAGGTGAAAGAATATTTGGACAGAGTTGAAGGTCTGGAAATAGTTATTCTTTACTTAGTAATTGCCAATTTTATATCAAAGTACATCAAATCATTGTAAATTTTCAAATACCCCTACCCCAAACAGTGAATGTAGTAGTGTGGACGATATTGGGTTAATATAAGTCAATTGCCCCTCAGCTATTCTCTTCTTTCTTCTCCTGAAAATTGCTTTCATCTTCAATATTCGATGTGTTTCATGTTAATTAATGTCTCTCTGTACATTTTCCTTTCTTCCGTGCAAATCCTTTGTTTTTCAAACCACAGTGTAAAGTCCGGACTTGACTTTATTATTCTACCGTAAAAGCAATGATAACAATCTTTATAAATTCATACCCCTATCGTGATTTGAACTTGTAACCAACTGACTGCCAGGATGTTCTCATACTGACCAAGCTAAATTGACAAGACTTGGGTAGTAAGAGGAATCCTACGTACACGTATGCCCTGACTCATTTTCGGAAATTTTAACATCAAATAAGAAGAACAGCTATGGGAACTTCGATGGCAATGTTAATGTTTAGATTTGAAATGGAACTAGTAGAAGCCTTTAAGAAAGGTCATGGAATGCAACCGTTGTCATGGATAATATTGAGTTGGAAAACATCCCTTTCATATTGTAATTATTTTGCCTGAAGGAACCATCACGAAGTTTTCCTATTAAATTTCCAAAGAAGAGATGAGCTTTTTTATGTTCAATATACAGTTTTATTATATCATGCTATTTTGATAATTTTAAACAATCTTGTCGTTCTTCTCTCTTTCAAAATGTTATAACGATAATAATAATAATAATAATAATAATAATAATAATAATAATAATAATAATAATAATAATAATAATATAATAATGATAATAATAATAATAATAATCACCGTCACCAATACATTTTTAATCTCTATTGTTGGGGTGAGGTCATTCAAGTGTCCTGGCATATATATATATATATATATATATATATATAAACTTCATTTATAGTAGATGCATTGGAATTTGTACTCATACTCCCCGCGATGGGTAGGGAAATGGTACAGTTTTTTTTAAATCTCCACTCTCCAAGTTCTTTTTTTTTTGGTGGGGGGTGAATTCACAATAAAAGCTTATGTCAAATTGGTCCCTTAATCCATGTTTCTAAGTGTGTGTGTGTTTTGCTGCTTCTTTTTATTTATTGTGAATTTTTCATTCAACCATAATAAGAGTATTTGATTTTACCATAGCCACCAATTTATTTACAAGGTAAAATGCAGTATATATCGCTGATTCCCAATTCCCCCTTGTAATGTTGGTCTCCTTATTCTTATTCTTATTATTATTACTATTATTATTATTATTATTATTAATCTCACACCAGTTGCCTGGTGGTAACCGCTGGAGTTTGAGTGACAGCAAGTCTCCTCAAGTCTCCAGCCCTCCTCTCCTACTACTCATAGGTCGCAGTAATTCTACGATTTACAGTTTCACACCGGTTGCCCAGTGGTTATCGCTGAAGGCTGAGTGACAATAAGTCTCCTCAGGTCTTCAGCTAACGTCTCCTCCCTCTTTCGCATATCATGACAGAGCTACTATTCGTTGCAGTCCTTATATCTCTAGCACCTTCCTCAGTATCCGTGCAGTTCCAAGTAGCGCTGTGGTCTGTACGGTCTCTATCCTTCCCCTAATCCCGATCTCCTCCAGTCTCTCCCTCAGCGTTTTGGGGACAGTTCCTAGTGCGCCCACTATGACCGGTACTACCCTGGTTTTCATGTTCCACATTTTCCTTAACTCCCTTGCTAGGTCCTGGTATTTTTCCCTTTTTTCACCCTCCTTCTTTTTTACTCTATGGTCTGCTGGTACAGCAACGTCTACTATTTGGCAGGCCTTCCTTTTTTTGTCTACTATTACTAAGTCCGGCCTTCTTGCCTGGATGAGGTGGTCAGTTTGGATGTCAAAGTCCCACAGTAGTTTGTGGTTGTCATTCTCCAAAACTGCCTCTGGCTTGTGCTGATACCACTTTTCCCCATGGTTGAATCCCATTTGTTTACTTAGTTCCCAGTGTATCATCGTTGCTACTCTATCGTGTCTATGCTTATACTCCTTCTGGGCGAGCTGACTACATTCACTAGTTATGTGGTTTACTGTCTCATCTCTTTCACCGCACATGCGGCATTTGCTGTTTGTCTGTGTTCTGTCGATTTTTGCTTTTATGTAGTTTGTCCTTATGCTTTTGTTTTGGGCTGCCATGATGAGCGATTCTGTTTCTCTCTTAAGGTTCCCTTTTCGTAACCACGTCCATGATTTCTCGTCTACTATATCTTTTATCTGTCTTTTAAACTCGCCGTACAATTTTTTCCCTTCCCACTTTTCTTTTCTAGTTTGCTGTACTGTTCCATTGTTTTCTACTTTATTGTTTGTTGCACTATCCCTTGCGCTCTTTATGATTTCTTCACTATTATTATTATTATTATTATTATTATTATTATTATTATTATTATTATTGTTGCTGTTGCTTTTATTATTATTATTATTATTATTATTATTATTATTATTATTATTATTATTATTATTATTATCATTATTATTATTATTATAAGTTTTCCCATGTTCGTGTTTTACAGATATCGACTTGGTCGGAGTATCGAATGGCCCTTAGCACATCCAGGAGATTTAAAAACTTTCGTATGCAAAGATGACCATTTCGATTACAGCCCCGATGTCCAGGCCGTCCTAAGAAAGCCGATGACCGTGTTGGTAAACCTGAAAAAGACCCACTCCGTGGACTGTAAGTTAAACTCAGCCATTAACCGCTTCACGAGGTTGAGAGATGAGAAATTCAGCGAATATTGTCTGTTGCACGACTCAAGCCTCGCCTCGGACCGGATCGTGTTGTACCACCTGAACAGCTCTTCGAAGCCCAAACATATCAGTTTCGCATGCCTCGCCTCCTTTGACATCAACCAGCAGACAAAGGCCGTCGTTCTGAAAGCCATGCATCGTAAGAACCATTTTGTTTGCTGGGTATTCACAGCACGTAATAAGATTCTCGTGTTACCCCCGTCGGACTGCACAAACACCACGGCCCACGAACAGCCCACGGAGACGAAGGAGGACGAGGCGTCGGAATTCTCCATCATGAAAGACGTGTCACGGACTTGTGAAGAATTTTGCCTGACCTCTACGTCCCCCTACCTCATGGCCAACACAACGTTGTTGCCCTCCAGTAGCTCTTGGGATAACAGTTCAGGCCCCAATCACATTAAGGCTGGGCACTCATCTAAATCCCCCGCGACGATAGGTTACAATTGTAGGAATCCCCACAGACTGTTAGTTGTATTTATTCTATTTTTACTTATCTCTCTCGTCTGCATGCCAGCATAAAGACGCACCCAGCGTGTGCGTGAATCACCGTATGTTAGCCAAAATAATTTCAGGCAAACATGGAGTTTCTAACCGTCGAAATCAGATCATTTGAATGGAACTGATATAGATATTTCACCGTCTATTTCAAATAATAGAATGCTCTCTTTCTACTTTTTATTTATGAAAATTCATTTGGGAAAAATTTCACACCTGCGCACACCTGATGTTAGAAATGGTGCATAAATAAAAAGAAATGAAAGAATTCATCAAAGTGAAGCAGGACATTTCAGTATTCGAAACGGAAGGCAAAGTGTCAAAATCTGTTCCGTTCAAAAGATCCCAATTCGACGGTAAGAAATTCCATGTTTGCCTAATTTCAAATAATTCAGTTTTTCGTCCAACTCTACTGGTTTTTCCGTGAGTGTGAAATATGTCTTGGCGGAAATGGGTTCGGGGGTGACAGGCGATGATACGATACCTGGATTTAAGAAAAAAATATAAACTTTAAAAAAAAAGAGAGAAAAATAATGAAAAATAAATATCCCAGATCAACTAAAATTGAAATTGTTATTGGCCAAGAAGCTTATGTGTAAACCAAAAAAAAAAAAGCAGAAAAATAAATAAATGATAAAATAAAAAAAAATTAGAAAAGATGTGGAAGGAAGTAAAAGCTACTTGAATATGACCAAAAATAAGAATTTGCCCAGAGGAAAGAAAGAAGAAAAAAACTGAATCTTTTAAAAAAGGATATGAAAAGATGTGAATGAAATTCTGACAGCAAACGATATTGAAATTTGAAGAAAAATGTAAGTGAAGGAGTTGACTTGAATATAAGGAAGAATGAAATTTGCGTTGTGAATTAAATTGAAAGGGATAGTTTTTTTTTTCAAATTGCATACCTCGGATATGAAGGGGGAAGTTGAAATGCATCTCAATGGAGATCTGTCTGAAAATATGAGTAAAAAAGAAAAGAAACATACCGAATACCGAATTTAACAAACAAAATGCAGTTGTTATTAAACATGACTTTATTAAATTTTCATCTCGCTTTATATGTTATTTTTTTGAAAGTGAAAACGAAAAAAAAAAAGCCCTCCGCCTCTCCTTGAACCGACATGCTTTTTTTCTTTATTTTTTTTTCTTGCTACCTGTTATGAAGAGAAGTTAAGAAGGAATGAAGGGATTTTGCATTTCCCATGATATATATATATATATATATATATATATAAATATATATATATATATATATATATATATATATATATATATATATATATATATATATATATATATATATATATATATATATATATATATATGTATGTGTGTGTGTGTGTGTGTATGTGTGTGTGTGGATGTTAATCATGAGAATGGCACATGCACACATTCATAGAGAGAATAAGAATATCAGTGCCATAGGACCTGTGTGAACAATTGTGCGATTTTTATCCACAAAACCGGAGGAATGTACTTATTCGCGTTCAGAACTTTTTTCAACGGATGTTTCAAATTGGACAAAAGTCCCTGTTGTAACCCAACTGCAAAAAAATTTAAAATGGAAAATTTGCTTTTGTTTCTTTTCTATCATCAATATTAAGCAGAGAGATGTTTTACAGATGATATGACTTGGATATATTAAGAGAATATATAAACAAATAACTGATCTAGACAAAATTTGGGCTATAGTATGTTTTGGGGTTGCTTGTTCTCCAACATACATTTCTGTAAACACAGTTAATCAACCATGTCCGCAGATGCTTGTGACTGATTACACATTCACGAATACAAATACACACACACACACACATACACACACACACACACACATGCACACACACACACATGCAAACACACAAAAGAGAAAACATTTTTCTGTCTTTCTCTCCTGCAATTTACGAATTTGTGTATAATGTATACTACATATACACATGTCTCCAGTAAACATAGTACACCACCCATCCTTCCCATATAGAAATAAATACATATGAAACTATACAGGTACACTTTCGCATATACACAATTATATATACATATATACATATATATATCTTTCTCCCTTCCTCTTCCTCTTCCTCTCTCTCTATCTCACTCTCGCCGTTTGCTGTTTTTAAATCAATATATGAAAAATGACAAGCATCTCATTTCTAAAAAGAAAACATTATAAAAAACGAGCATTGTGGAAATGAAGCGTAAAGGCATCTACGGAAGACTTTAGATCCAGAGGTGGAAGACAAAAGAAAGTGTAAGAATACAATCAGGTGATCGATAAAAAATCCTGAGTGGAACGATCACTAAAATTGAAAAGGTTAACCGATGGACGATTGTTGGAAATGATGAACACAAATACAATATATGATATATATTATTCATTTTTTTAAAAACCCGTTTTCAATGTTTGTGTATATATGTTATTCAGTGCAAGCGACCAATTTATATAATCTGGGTAAGACGAACAAAATAAGACATCTTGTAAGGTTTTCTCATTCTTTCTCTCTTTTTTTACGTTTTTTTTTTTAAATATTTTTTCTCCTTTAACAAAAGCAAAAACAAAAAATATATGACCCCATAATACACAATAAAAAAACAGAATTTACTAAAATAGCAAATCTACATTCTTTTTGTCTTGTGTGGCATCTACATAAGTGATTACACTCTCCCAAATGATAATATTACATATATACTTATATATACTGATATGACGATATGATTTGAATATATATATATATATGTATATATATATATATATATATATATATATATATATATATATATATATATATATATATATGCATGTATGTATGTATGTAT
>OY735198.1:90254866-90277366 GCA_963457665.1 Thysanoteuthis rhombus
TGTGTATTTTTCCATCCGTTCACCTGAGCGTAAATGTTTCAATCTTCAGGTATGTACCCTTGTTATATAAAGTATATATGAAATATCATGCAATTACACATTAATAAGTGATCAGAAAGTGTAATCGAAAAATATAGAATTCTTTTTGAAAAATATAACACATGCTAATTGGATAATGCAATATATTTGAGGCTCCAATATAATTTTTAAAAAAACATACTCATTTTTACAGCTTGGATAGGCTTTTCATGAAAAAGAGTCATAATTTCTCACGTAAAATCTTTCTCCAAACAATGGAAGGAAATGAAATAGTTAAACTAGCTAATACATTTGCATTTATTTCTAGCCAATTTTATGACATTTATATCAGAATGTATGTAAGTCTCCATGCATTTCTTATAAGATATAATAAAAAATAGTCCGCAGATTTCCCATAATTTCCTGCACCAATTCTAAAAGATAATGGCTCAAAATTTACAAACGATAGAACTATGTAGCATGTATCATTTGGAGATTCAACAAAGTATTTTTTAAAAATTTATGCGAAGATTATTTTGTAATATCTAGCTTATGGATTTTTGGGGACTCCTCTCAAAATCTTCAGCAAATTCAACCACTTTTCTCCATTGATTCTGGGTTTCCAAGATCATGCTCTGTACGTGACCACTCCAGTTTCTTAAAAAAAAACAACATTCATCCATCTACTTATAGATTTTTTGTGAGAGGCTACTTTTTTATAATATTATAGTGAAGCGGTGTCACACAGCAGTTATTGATTTAAACTTTGCAAGCCAAAGAACACAGTTAATTATTTCTTCATTTGTTGTCATTTAGTTTCATACAAAATCTGCAAATAAAAAAGGAAACGATAAGAGCTTTACATAGATGAATATATCAATTTAAAAAATTAAAGAACTGAACTTTCAGATAGTATATACTGAATATTTCTGTCTTCTGTAGATGAGTTATTGAAATTTAAAACCGGTGCAGAACTTTATGAATACCCTGCATTTGACATTAAAAATATGGATAAATTGATGACAGAAATAATGAGATCAAGATTTGTCTTTCTTATAGATTTTCTCCACTAAGAATTGTCGCTTTTGTATTCATTTTGTTCAAAGAATGCTATATTTTTAAATAATTATATTTACTTCTTTTTTCCCTTTTTCTGATGGTGGCAAGAAACATGCGCTTCTGTCACTGAAATAAGAGATTTAAGACATCAATACATTCCTTTCATAAATGAATTTAAAACAAAAAGAACAAAATCCCTGGCAACAACAACAACATCAACAGCCTCATTACCAAAACAATAAACAGCACGAGGAGAATGTTTCATTTCAACATTTTTGAAAGAGATTGAAATTAGAATTATTATAATCTATAATTTCACATCTTTGTAACGAAGCATTTTCAAATAAATTCAAAATATTGACATATATATATATATATATATATATATGTATGTATATATATATATGCATATATATATATATATATATATATATATATATATATATATATATATATATATATATATATATATATATATATATATATATATATATATATATCAGAATGATTGGAGGTAAAATGTTTCTAAGTGAAAATTAATACTGATGCCATATTTGAAAATAATTATAATTATTTCTGTTTTTCCTTCATTTTTTCTATTTGCGCAATTTTTTCAAATCAACAATATAAGGGATGGAAAATGTCTCCTTCCTTTGAAAGTGATAAAATTAATGATATATTTAATCGTGTTGAACAAAATTTAAAAAAAAAACTGTCTGAACCCGTTTGAACCCGATGAACAGGGGCGTGGCCAAAGAGATAGTGGGGCTTTTTGGCAACACCCCCGAGCCCCCAATAAAAAAAAAGGGGACCCTGAAAGCTTTATAAATAGTAGTCGAGCTACTTCGTTTTTACTGACAAATATCAGTACATTGTAAAGGGGGCCAAGCTCCCCTGGTTCCCCAAATCCCCTCAAATCTCTAGCTACGCCTCTGCCTATGAACGTTTTTTTTGTTGTTGCTTTTTTCCATCAAAGAATAGGTACTCTACATCTATGTCTCAATTTATTGAAGTGTGTATACCTGTTTCTACATATATGCACATTAACATACTTGCGCTTACAAATTGCAAACATACGTTACAAAGTTTAAAACATGTAAAAATTGGAAAAAAAAAACCATTAAAAAAAAATTAAAGGTAATGAAAAATGACTGGATTTTTTTCTTTATTCAATGGAGATGCTTTTTGTTGGCTACAAAAATTTGCCGTCAATAGCCACGATTTTTTTAGTATGTTCATGAGGAAACTGTATCATTTTTTTCAATTTGTTTTTTTTTTTTACGGAGAAAAACTTTTTAAAAAATCCATTAAAATAAAAGGCAGTTATCTAGGTGTCATCTCAGTGTAAATTATGTGTACAACTTTATTTTATTTTAAAATAAAAATATAATTGAAAAGGAACGAATGTTCAATATAAAAAGGAACAAATGTTCCCCATGAGAATCTCTATCAGTTCAAAGAAAATACTGACGGTAAAAATGAAAAAAAAAATGAGCAAAAGAATAGGAAAGAAATAAACCAATCTGGGACAAAATAAAAGAAAAATTCTGAATTGCGAAGGAAAAAATTGAAACGCAGAGATGTCTTCGACAAAAAAAAAACAAAAAACAAAGAACAATCTAAACATGGAAAAACATGACAAAACATTATCCTAACTTAAACATTAAATAAATGAATGAATCTTTATGTACATTTTATGTCCAATATTGACCAAGAAAAAAAAATGAGATTTTGTGTATTCTATGTTTTATTATTATTGTTTATTTTTTCATTGTTTTTAACATTTTTTTTTTCCTAAAAAATGTTTCTTTTCTTCAGGACTCAACAAATTGTTGCTTTTTTTTAAGAAAAGAAAGGAAAATAAAGGATTGACAAGGAACATGTATTGGTGATCGTATCATTCTTTTCATACCAATATGGATTCAAACAATCACTTTTTTTTTAATATGAGAATTTTTATCTCAAATGTTTCAAATACGCGCGCACAAATTATAGAACAGCGTTAGCACACCCTGCCCTAATAATAAATATAGATTATTTCACTTTCTACCAAGCTTTAAGGGATAAGATACGGCTCAATTTACAGCTAACAGGTTGACTAACAAAATGATATATAGTGATAAATCTCTTCTAAACAAAATGGTGGAGCAAAATGATTTGCATAAATTTAATGTCTAGCAATAAGAAAGATTGAAAGAATTCTCTTTTAATCATCTCCAAACATTCAATTAGTATACTTATATATTATTTGATATATTTAGTTTAGTTAGTAAACGCTTAAAATCATTATTGAAGGGAAATATTACATGAGAAAGTCGTCAACGCGTCAAGATGAAGATGGTCATCCTAACAGCGACAAAAACCGATTTTGCCACTTTAGATGTTCTTCATTCAAATCTGGATCTTTTAAATCTGAATCAACTGCAGGGCCCGTGTGTTTATATGTCCAAAGTTGTTATTTAGATCATCGCAACCGAGCGGTGAGCGATGTCACACTTTTGAGACCATACTGCTTTTCACCATTCGACAAAACGTGTTTTGAAGATTCATTAGGATTTCGAAAAACGACACGAATCGTCTTGGCCTATCAGTCACGAATCAGGAAGCATAATAACGCGGACACTAATGAAGAAAGAAAGACAGGATCTTTATCAGTGGATTGCTTATTCTATAAATATTCATAAGATATATAACAAGCTTGGTTGTCTGCAGTGGTTTTAGAATCGTGATGTTTTCTTCCTGTAGCAAGTAATTTTCGGTTTTCCTTACATTCACGGGTGTAATAAACGATAGCCAGACATATCGTATTTACTTATTTTTTGTTCCCCCGTGAAAGCAAGGATTATTTTAATTTTAGTCTCCTCAGGAAAGTATAAAGAATTTTTGAACATATTTCAGCTTCATTCATTGTAAAAGCGAGGCAGGGTAGCCAAATTAGGTAATGTGTTGCAGATTGGCTAATATCTGAATGGTGCTGGACACTTTTTCAGTTTCTAGAATCATTTCTACAATAATTCCATAAGGAAGCAAGAACTCAAACTTCCCCATAATTTGAGGGAGTAAACATTATGTTTTTATCCCATCACCTGGAACGAAATCCGTATTCAAAAAACATTTCACCCGTGTGATTTGAAATCACGACAACATAAAATGGTAGGTAGCTCTCACCAACTGAGTCCAACTGAAAAGAAGCATGTATCTGCGGATATATTTATCATAAAGCCAATACAAAATCTGCTGTCATCGTTTTGTGTTTGACCTTCCTCTAACCAAGTTTGTTGCATTACTTTTAATTCCAGGTAACTATCCCAAATGTTTTAATCTTGAGGAGGGATAATTATTCTTTCACAGGGTGGGGATGGGGTCTATTTACAATGTAACTATAATGCTAAATCTGATACTTAAATTTTGCAATTTCCACCGAAGTACAGATGAGAGTACAGTTTACATGTCCCCAATGTTAAAAATTGCGCAAGCCCCATAGTGTTAAAAAAAGAGAATCCATAGAAATAAAATTGGACCAAAGGGAAGATATTTCATATGGAGCGTGTCTCCATCATAACTATCGTAAAAATAACGGAAATCAAGCCCCTAGTTTAGCATTTGTGTAGTTACATGGTAGCGGGGGAGCAATGTATTGCCACACTTAGTGACAATATCGTTATTGATTTAAAAAATTGATTTAAAAAGGATTATTTTATTCGATCTATACTAATAAAAAACAGATATTTATTGACATATATTCATATTTGTTAATCATTATTTATCTATTTAACTGTATTTATTATCTATGTTGTATATGGCGTCATGTTTAACGGCAGGTGTATACGAGTAAGGTGATATTTTGAAAAAATACTATCGATAATAAAGAACTCTTTCATGCATGTGTATGTACATACCTACAGATATCCATGCACATTATAGGTTAATCTGCAAGAATAAAATCGTGGATTTTCATAAATACAAATTATAGATGAAAGAGAACGGTTCTTGTTGACCCTTTGGTGAGTTAAACCAAAGGCTTTTATTTGAAGCCAAAAGAGTTTTCATTGATTTTGGTCAGATAGTCGCCTGTCTCTTTGCATTGAAAATCTAGCGTGTACGTCTTGTAGACCGGCGAGACGAGTTCTGAAAAGTGATTTTGATCATTAGAAGTAAACTCGTTGGAGATGTTCTCAAATCAGCTTATTGAGATTGAAATTCGTGAAATTTCCAAAAACTCCACGGCTCAGCATCTTTGATTAGTTTTCTTTTTGTTTATTGAATAAGAAGGGGCTAACTTGCCCCGATAGCTATCAGCTAAACTGTGAGTTTAGTCACAATAGTTATGTCATTTATTGACATCTTAGATGTAAGCAAGACAAGAGTGCGAAAGAGTCAAACAGCCGTGGTATATTAAAATCTAAAAAGTACACGAAACAGAATTCAAACAATATTATTCTAAGACTACGTCATTGATTCCAACATGTTTATTAATAGTCCATATGAATGGGATTTGCAAACTCCAGCAGAACAATTCAACCTGAGTTAGGCCCTAGACGGGACGGTGAATTCGTAAGTACTTCTTGTATAAGTCGATGTGTTTCTGTTATCTGTATATGAACTCACTCACTTTTCTTCTGGTTATCATCATAAGTTATTGTTGCACACGGGAATAAAGTAAAAACTTATTTGTAGCAGTTTGACAGAAGAAAGAAAAAGCAAATTCAGCGTAATGGCTGATCTGCTGCTAACAGCGAAAGCAAGAAAGATAGAAGAACCCACTCAGCCTAATAGTCAATCCACTGCTTGTGGCAAAAGCAAGAAAGAAAGGAGAGACCAACTCAGCTTAATGGTTAATCCATCAATGACCTTGAAAGCAAGGGAAAAAGAGAAAATGATTTGCTACCAGATGTATTCGATCCGAAAGTCTACTATTGTCTAACAGAGCGTACTTGATACCTGGGCCACGGAAACACTTGCAAAATTCGAAATTTGTTGAAAATTATGAATGATATGATCCGACGAATACATCAAAATCACGGACGAATATCAACTGCGATTTTAAGATTCTTTGTTTTTATATTGTTCGATGGTTTCATTATTACATTAATTGTTCGAATGGCATCCTCAGTAGCAAGGCAATTTTTGCTGGAAGGACAAATGAATGATATATATATATATATATATATATATATATATATATATACATATATATATGTGTGTGTATATATATATATATATGTGTGTGTGTATGTATGTGTGTGTATATATATATATGTGTATATATCTATATATATATATATATATATATATATATATATATATATATATATATATTTGTGTGTGTGTGTATGTATATAGATAGATAGATAGATAGATAGATAGATGATGACCGTGAGGTTCTCGCTCCAGTGTAATAAATGAAGTGATTATGAGCATGAAAAAGATTTGAATGACTTTGATAAAGGCCCAACTAATATGGTCAGCAAACTATATGAGACCATTTTGAATAGGCACGGTTTGATTGGCGGATGCTCACGTTCAGTTACGCTGAGTACATTTCAGCAGTATTGTACAGAGGGAATAATCACAACCGCTGACGAAGCATGACAGCCAAGACTTATTGATGCCAGAAGTGAACAGAGGTTTTAAGAACTCGTGAGAGCTAAAGGAAAGGCTATTGGCATACGATTGCAGATAGCTTTAATCAAATTGAAAGAAAGAATGCATTGCTACACACACTATATCGATCTTTGTAGCCCTCAGGGCTGCGTACCCTACAAGCCAGAGTACGATGTTGATCATCAAAAGAGTATTCAAATGCATACAATAATTCCAAATATATTTTGTATCAATGAAAGATTGCTTGGTTTGATGAGTCTTCTCCTGTTTCTAAATGATGAGAAAGGCAGGATATACGTGCATTATTATTCTGGGGAAGTGATGGTACCAGGGTGGGCCGTGGGAAAACAACATTGGCAGAGGTAATATGATGATATTTGAGTCATTTTATGTGGGAGATATTTTGTGTACATCATCTAATAGAATATCATTGAAGGCCAGGTACACCTTTTCATGGGAGCAGACATCTACGATTACAGTAGCAGCTCTTCCTGGACAATGTACTTTTTATATTTCACAAATTTCACGGGTAAGTTTTTTTTAGGAACATAACAATGACTTTACTGTGCTGTCCTGTTTATCAACTCATTAGATATCAATTTCCTACAGCAGTTATGGGATTCGGTGGATGAATAAGTTTGCTCGGCAAAACCTTCAAAATTGTGCTGCTGTTTAAGGGATTGCTTTCAACAATTTAACACCTGATCTGAGATGAAAAAAAAATCTTTAGCTGCCACAAAGAACCCAAACCTGATCGGATCGGATCCTTTGCAAGCATATGGAAGATCAACTACCAATTTTTATTTAGTCATTGTGTTTTGGCTCATCAACGTGTTTATGTATATTATTTTTCTTTAATAAATGAATCATTGTCCAACAAGATTCAAAATAATGATGAATTATAATTATCTTCAATATTAGCCAAGCTAGTGCAGAAGCAAAATGAAATAAGAGAAAAAAACACAAAAAAAACATGCATAACAAAACAACGTGACCGGTATCGAATACTGAGATTAACAAATATACTATCAATGAATCATGACAAAATAAGTGTTGCATGGCCACATGACCACAGGAAAAATTAATCAAATTCAAAATTAACATCTAACAGACCGAGGAAGCTGAGTAGTTCATTGAAACGAATATCAGAATAACACAGTTGGAAGAAAGTATGATTTTCCAAATTTGTCATTGGAAAAGCATCTCCCATTAACGATATCCTTTTTGTTCTGTAAGTCAGTGAGTCATTCAGAGATTCATATTGTCAGATTTTATAAAACTGTATTCCTTCAGAAATAATTTGTGTTCAAGTAAGAGCTCACTATACACACACACACACTCACACACACACATACATGTATATATATATATATATATATATATAGAGAGAGAGAGAGAGAGAGATATAGATATATATATATATATATATATATATATATATATATATATATATATATATATATATATATATATATATATATATATATATATATATATATATATATTCATATATATATTCATATATATATTGTTAATGGACGGTGCATTCCCAATAACAGATTTGAGCAGTGTATTTCAACCGATAAAAATCACTTTATTCATGTATGGATTCCAAAGAAGCACAAAAAATAGGTAGGAGTACAAAAAAAGAAACACCCTGTTTCATTTAAAACTGCTTGGCTATCATTCACTAGACGGTAAAATACAATGTTTTTCTCTCTTCAGTCGTCTTACATGAAAACAAAAAGGGAAGATAAACATCTAAACCGATGAATCTTGACTATTTCTTTTCATTAAAAGATAGAATCAGATTGAGACAAAAACTAATTGCTGCTCTCAAATGCAGGAAATAGCACAACTACCGACTCGTTTAGAGTGTTTGTCTTTGATTTCAAAGGTGTGGGTTCAATCTATCACTGAAATGCATGTAATATAATGGGGCTGTATAGTTATCAAGGAAACAGAAAATATCATTAGGTGACGTTGAGTCACAGAACTCCTTCTGTTGTTATGTGGTAGAAAGGTTACTTTTGTCATCTCGTTGATGCCTGGTGAAGAAACTTCTGATTGGCAAAATACGTCAAATAGATAAGAGATAGGTCCCTTCCAACAGCTGTAGTATTCATTTCGAAAGAATATTTTTTGCATGTTACTGCAGAGACAGAGAGAGAGAATATGATTATGAAAGTGAAAAATGATCAACTTGAAAAGTGGCACCTTCCCCAGGTTGGGAGCCTTGAGACCACCAAGCCAGCCCCAGCTGCCGGTGGTGTCTAATGTCATTTGGTTCCAACAACTCAATCTATTTTCAAACTTGCAACAGTCCCGTATTTTAATTAGAAACCTTGGACTTGGAAATGTAAAGAATTTTAAAATTATGAATCAAAAGGCGTATTTCATTAGCTTACGTCAAACCATAAACGAATCAAATGCATCTCACTAGTCTATATGATTTTTTTTTTGGGGGGGGGGGGTTGATTTGAATAATCAATTAAAATTAAATGCCCATTGTTTTTCAATTCTATTGCAATGTGAATGAAGGTGCAGAATTTTCGCTCTCCTTTTTTCTGTCTTCAGGTATACGTTTGGTTATGGGTAACATCTTTCCCGAAGAGCAATGATAATACAACAATATCCCAGGTGTTTTTGTTTGCATGTGGCTATCCAATTCCTCTAAACAAAGCTTCGTGTCATTTGTAAGCCTACTTCAGTGAGCATTTTGATTCTACATTTTGCGCAAAATTCAACGTAATTCCCTCACATACAAACCAACCCAGTAGCTTATTTTCTTTCACACGTCCATTTTTGTTGAAACAAAATTGTTTAAATCTACATTTTCTTGAATATAGACCTTTCTTGATGTTTCTTTCTCACTATTTGAGATGTCTCCAAATGTAAAACTCTAGTTATTTTCTGCCCATGTTTCTTTTTCTTTAGCTTCTTTTACAATACAGTTGTTCAAGTATGAAGTTTGATGGTGTGTTTTCCTTTCTTCTTTTGTTGTTATTCTGCCCTATTTCATATCTTTTCTTATATAATGGGACTTACTATCACTTTGTCCCTAGTACCAGTGCTTGCCGTGGTTTTTTTGTAGTTGGTGAGATTTCTGGTCTGTTTATGCTGGTTCACTAAACACCCGAATATGAGACTACGATGAAAGTCTTTTCGTCCCGAAAATTCGAATAGATGTTCCGGCCATTCATGCTGTACTCCACGAAATACCTTAGTTGTAGAACATGACGTTCCTCAATCGTTGTCCTCATGCTGAATGTTCAGGGAACACACATTGAGTACCATTTTTGAAGTCAGTGGTATGACTCAGCAGTGAATCTAATCATGCTCTACTGAGCTGAAGGAGAGAATACTGCTACTGGGTCACAGTGATTGGTACAGTCGACATTACCAGATTATAATTGAAACTGGCATTAGGTTTACAAAGGTTGTAGCGCAGGGGGCATAAAACTCCTTTCTCTTGCAAACAGTCTTTGAAAGCAGCTTGCTGATTGATATTCAATGTCATTGGTCGGGAAACTACGGCTTGAGGGCAAAATCATTCGACCCACCAACTCCATTGAATAAGTGATGTTGCACGCAGTAATTCAGTATTGTCCTTATCCACCTTTAATTAGCTAACAATGATATTCAGTATCCAAAAATGGAACAAAGCCCAATCTTTCAATGTTTTTAATGATTCATGATTTATAGTTCAGAACCTTTGAATACCATTCATTCATGCTGTTCTATGTTACCCAGATATACTTGAACGACAGTTCGACACTATTCAATCATAAGAGAGAATTTTAAAATCCTCAGTGATTTATGGTACATGGGAAACTGTAGGTATATACTTCTATGCACTTTTAAAACCACACGAAGAAGTTGTTTCAAAAATCACTACGATCAGACTTTTTTTTCTGTTCTCTTTGTCTGCAAGAGAAGAAATGGTTCTCATCAGGTCACCATGAGTCTATGGCCAATGCTTTATGGATCATTACTAAACCTAATACAGCCTGATAGAGAGCTATGGCAGAGGTTCAGATAGTGATAATCGATTTCAGCAATACCATTTGGGGCCAGCTACATGTGCACATTAGGGAGTCATGCTCAACCTCACATGGAAAGATCACAAGACAGCACAGTATATCAAGGCGGGAGTGAGAGTTGAAGACATCATAGAATCTACAAGAAAACTTGAATGTCAATGGGCTGGTTACGTTGAAAGAATGGCAGACAACAGATGGACATCACTGCTCTCGACATGGATCCACAGAGATAACATGCACAAGTGAGGCAGGCAGAATGCAAGATGGAGAGACGAACGAAACTCCGTGACGCCCGAGATAGAGAGGTGCAGTGAATCCTGCAGTGGGTCCAAGTCCAACGACAGACAATAAAAGACTGATGATGATGATGATGATAATGATGATGATGATTATGATGATGATGATGATGATGATGAGGTAACCATCAGCAGAAAGCTAGCCGGCACCCTCACACTTTCTCGAGCATCAGCTGTCCCTGTCTGGGCTTCTTATCACAAGTTCTTCCCTCAGCGTTCAATGTGTGAAATAGACTTAGAAAAGACATCAGTCATTTCTAGATTCTCACTCATGACACCTGGTTCTCCCAAGTGGTCACCAATCTAAGTATTGACCAGGCTCAAAGTTGCTTAATGATTCATTGAGAGCACTGGGAAATGTTATTGTCTTACAATGTGGTCCCATTACCTCAAAAACCTCAGTGAAAGCATAAAAAATTACTAGCGAAAACAACGTTGCAACTATCACAAGGGGGTAACTGTTTTTTATGTACGATTGGCTGAAATGTCTAGTTTTGTGTTAGACTTACATTGCAAATATTACCCTCTCTCTAAAATTTTGCAGTCTGTAAGCGTAATATACGATATTAGTACTAACCAATTAGCATTGCAGTTGCATTTATGCGTTCACAATTATCGGAGGAGAAGCGGCTTGAAAACTGAGTTGGGAAAGAATGAATGAATGAATAAAGATATTTTGAAGGACAATAGTGCGCATGCTCCATGGGTACTTGAAGTGAAATCGAAACGAAAAGACTTTCACCGTAGTCTCATATTCGGGTACTTAGTTAACCAGCTGAAAGTGATGATGTATCATACACTGTGTCATTCGTCATAAATAGTTAAAAGAAAACAGCATATCTTACACAAAAGATTATGTTCTGAGTAAAAACAAAAAATGATTTATTTGAAGTAAATATAAAACAGACCAACATGCACTAGCAACAACATCTTGATCAGTATAATTTAATGGTTGTTTATTAAAAATCCCATCCTTTTCACATGTCGAAAAAATTGGAAAACTCCGAGACGAGAAAACCTATGTTATGTTTGAAGCCAAGACAGACATGGCTATTTCCATAGCTACTATGAGGGCACTTCCTCACTACTTAGATAACACCAAGAAAAAGTCACAATTTGCATAGAAGTACTGAGAGTATTAGTTCTTAATTAGTTTTTTTGGAACAAAGGTAATCCCATAGGCATATTTAATTAGGTTCCTGGGTTTTGAGAAACGTTCACCTTCTAGGCATACGATGCTACGTCAGATTTAATCTGCAAAGAGCGCTGTTTCATATTGAAAATTTAAACAAAGGCAGTTAAACATCGAACCCCGGGGAATTACAGTGTAGTTTCTGACTTTTGATATAATGCCATCATAGGGTCATTCATTAATTCATTTTTCTGCCTAGAAGTTCTGATATTCAAAATCGTACTACCTTTGTTAGTGGTTGGGCTTCTGGCTCTTCCTATTCTTTAGTTCGGGAGTTAGCTAGTTTGGGGCTATATATTCATTTTGTTCCGCATCAGGAAATTATGATATTTTGTATTTTCATTTGCTTTGCAATATTCGGGTATTTGATGTGTGCTGTTCCTTAGTTCAGGAAATGATCACTACTTTTCCTTTGTTTTCCTGAGAATTCTCAGATTCATATCTCGAAAATTGGTGTCATACCTTGAACATGAATGGATGAAGTTTCGAACCATATCCTGACTAACATCGCTTCTGCTCTCTCTCTCTCTCTCTCTCTCTCCCCCTCTCTCTCTCTCTCTCTCTCTCTCTCTCTCTCTCTCTCTCTCTTTCTCTCTACCAGGGAGAGAGATTTCCTTCCATCAGGGATTTCTTTGAAAGTCTGAACTTGTGCTACTCGTCGATAGCACATTTACACGTGTGTAGGACATCAATCAATTCATGTGACACCGTGTCGCAGGTGTCGGAGGTTGTCTCCAGTAGCAGATGTCTTTAACCGTTGATTAACTACACAGCTTAACTGCGAGAAGCTCGCTACCATCATGCTTGTAAAATCTTACCGGGGAGGGTCTCCCTTCATTGTCACATCTGAATGGAGAAAAACGAAAGGCAGATTAAGAAGTTTTTTCAATCATTTTAGAAATAAAAAATATTTTGCATAACTTCAAAGCATCTCCCTATAATCAAACTATCACCAAAACTGTAAACATTAATTGCTTTTAATTTTTTTTTTAGTTTTTCAATTGGTCTTGCTGGTATCAAGCTAGATGCCTGAAGATTATTACCCTCTAATTATGCCTGATGCATTCTTTTTTTATCCTCCTCAAAAAGGTCTTCAGTGGATCGATTCAATTTACTAGGTATGTTTATGCTAAATTGTTCCTTTCAATTGAACGTCGTTTCATCGGATATGACATACATACATATGCAACTCATAGACAGAAACATACGTACACGCATACATACCACGGAGACTCATGCCACATAGTCATACGTATGCACACATACTCCATACATACATACAAATGTTCTCAACCTACATGCACTCATGAATCAAATAGGCTCACACATTAATTTGTGCACACATGTCACATGTACATACTTACAAAAGCGTACTGTATGCACACATATGTGCTTGTTTATACGTATATGTATGTGTTTGTCGCATGTATGCATGTGTATTTTGCATTTTCGATGGATTGTCGTCCGATAAATGCAGAAAAGCAGAAAGTGGCACTAATGCCCTTGAGAAATGCATGAATCCGACACCTTTACATAGATATGGGTAAAAATGTCTATGTTTTACTTACTGACCCCATTTCGGTTTTTTTATCATCTTTAAGTCTTCTTTTACACGTCACAGAAACTAAGAGGAGCTCCAAGACGAGGAGAAACTTCAGATATATGACGTTGGGGCAGGGACAGATGGTGCCACAGTCAGCTAATCCGTATAACGTTTTGAAATCCAACCATTCCATTCAACATTCTTACAACATATCGTCTCAGTCAGTAAAGCGTGTTTTTGCAAAGATGAATCTTAGCTGAACACCTCAATTTACAAACAAAAGAGTTATAACGCATCACCGAGCCTTTCAATGCAGTAAGTTGCAGTCTTCTGAAAATGTTATTAGCGCTCATCTTAGGCTCGAACTGAAATCACAGTTTGATTTTCACAGACAAATTTACTGAGTAACTCTGACAAGTGTTGTTTTGATTATGGCCTCAAATTTGTTGGAATGCTCAATCTTGCAGAAAGACATTTAGCATGGCATTTCCTGAAAAGTGATTGTTAGGATTCGGTAACTTTTCATTGCGACTTTTCAGTAACCTTTTCTTTACAGTAACATTTGAAATCTTCTTGCAAAACTGTCACGAAAAGTTTATTTGGTCTTTAATTTGTATGCTTTGTATTTTCCTTGCATACAGACTGCGACAATAGGGCTAGAAGGCTAAAATTGTCAACATTTAATGTCTATTATGTCTGATAAAATCGTTGGTTATTTCTATGTTTTTTGAACCCTTCTTCTTAATTGTTCTTCAGTGGGGGATTTAATATGCTATGTAAATTTATGGTTAATTGACCCTCAATCCATGTCCATCAGCAGTCATCTATTTTAATAACCCCAATACAGCTAGCTGTAAAAGAGGTTTAAATGTGACTAGGAACTTTGGATTTGAAATCAAGACCAAGTTATCAGTCTAAGCCAAACTGATAATTCTCACACATCCACAAATACTTAAATAACATATATGCAATGGTCCATTTCATTATAACAGAGAAATAAATTGATAGAAAGAACATTTCCATTGGGAGGACATAATTCCATTCTAATGAATCAATATATATATATATATATATATATATATATATATATATATATATATATATACGTGTGTGTGAATGTTTGTGTTGTTTACATAAATAAATAGATAAATGAAATATATAAGTCGCAGTGATCATTTTGAGTCGCAATAGAAGGAGGAATCGATTTTGATTCATCAGCTGGGCTTGTTACAAACGGATCGTCCGAGTTTGGTTTTGGTCTTGATTACAAACTTTTTGAATGCTTCGTCTTACATAAAGAATGTTCTGTATAGCCCTCCCCCAGTAGTAGAAATAGTTGAGCTTTGGTGACTTTTTCTCACTACTTATCAGGTAAGGATTATTGTAAAATTATCCCTATATATAAAGGGAGTACCAAAAGTACCTGATACATTGCAAATTGTGTACATTAACATAAGACTTCATATATACATATCTATTTCTTTTCTCATATAAGCCATTTTCATATGCCATTTAAAGTGTAAATGAAGAGTTTGTTCCCGAAATGCAATAAGCGTTATTCCAAAATTAACCACTGGGTTTATTTAAATTGAAAATCAAATTATTCACTAGAATTTTAAATCTTATTGCAGCTTATATATATATGTTTGTGCGTGTGTGTGTGTGTGTGTGTGTGTGTGTGTGTGTGTGTGTGTGTGTGTGTGTGTGTGCGTGTGTTAAAGTATCACAGCTTCAAACACTAAACATTCAACAGTTTTCTTGATTTTGTGTTGCTCCAGTCAATCATTTCCCAATATCTGTTAATATAATTCATGTACTTTTTTTTACATATCATGACACAATGTTTAACCTTCATCTTGTTTCAATCATCGGTTATTTACCATGTAACCGTTTCGAGAACTTCGAACTTGAGTCTTTAATCCAAAGCATTTTTTTTTTTTAATGGCACTCATCGTGTATTGGAGCTTCACTCGCCCAATACTTAATGTTCAAATAAAGCAACATTAGATGGTAAATATTGTGTGACCATTGATGTTCTAGAAAAGACTGTTTGGCACTCAACATAACTTTTATCTGGGCTTGGATACATATTACTTGTGACGAACAGAGTTAGTAAATACCTTTTTGGGGCAATCTGTAACATGCATCCTCATCTATTATTATAGATTATAATACCCTGGTTTTAAACCTTCAAGAATATAAGGGTCAAAATCTAAAATGGGGATTATTAGTTATTTCTTGCTTAGGTTTCAATGAGTTTTATCAGGATTTTTCGCTGGGCAACATATCTAGCTAAATTGTCAGTGTATGTATTTCATTTATCAACTATCGTCACAAAGTAATTCTGAAATTGCAATTACCTGAAAACCTTGGAATATGAACATGAAGTGTGAAACAATTTCAATCGAACAATTGTCACAGAATTCAAATATTGTTGTACACTATCACCTTTCACTTACAAATTTAACAAAACATGAATACCTCCAAGGGAAGTAACTCTTGCATCAACATTTAAATGTTACTTACCTTGTATGACAAACAGACCAACTGCGTATATTTAAATTCATTTGAAACTGTTACCAGAAATGATCCACGAGCTTTTTCAGTTTTTCATAGTTTCTGACTGGTTGATTGTGTATGCATGTATATGTCACGCACACAGGCCACAGCAATGGAGCTATAAGGCTTCAAATGTATAGAGAAAAAAACTTTCATTTTTGTTTATCAAAGATTCACTCCCCCAAATGAATATGAAACAGAAGATTATGCTGGATCTGCCCCTTAGATTATGTCTGGCAAAGTTCGTCTTTGTTTTTTGCCCTTTCCTTAAATTCACACTATTTAGTGCTAAGCTAAATGCGACAGAAGTAACCTACTCATAAACTCCCCTTCTTCCTTGAATTTTTAATTTATCTGATCAAACAATCATCATCATTATCATCATTGTCTTTTTGGGGGGACAAATTCTTTTCTTTGGATTCACCACATTTCACTATCGTGGGTGTCATGGAGCCAGTATTTTCTAAATTTGTCTAGTTCATCCATCCATCTTGTATTATGCCGGCCTCAATTTTGCATGAGATCTCGGGGATCCACGTTGTGAGTTATGATTTCCATTGGTTGTCTGTCCTTCTTGAAACATAGCCTGCCCATTGCCATTTAAGTTTTCTGATAGATTCTATGATGTCTCTGACTCCAGTTTTCTTCCTTATATACTGTGCTGTCGTGTAATCTCTCCATGTGAGATTGAGCATGATTTTTTCATGTGAACGCTGTATGCCTCTCAGTTTGTGAGTCTGTCTCTTGGATAGGTTTCATGTTTCAGCTCCATAAGGGACAATTGGGAGGGTGCATTGGTTGCATACCCTTCTTTTCAGGATCATTAGAATCGCTACCAAAACATTTGATGGACAAGTTTTTTCTATTCAGTAACCAACCAGACCTAGTTCTCTTTTTTTTATTCACTTTTTCTTCCTTTGAAACCAGATTCTTAACCTAGATTCAATGGATTTGAATTCTACATAGTTTCACCAATTTATTTTGCAGTATTTGGAATATGATATCAATGTTGTGTGTGTGTGTGTGTAGAAGAGAAAGGGAGGAGAAAGAGGAAAATATATTTGGCAATAGGGATGACTGAGCGGTAAATAGGGACGGGGGTGAGAGAAGGGAAAGGAGAATGGGATGAGTAAGAGGCAAAGAGAGAGAAGGAGAGAGAGCAGGGGATGAGTTGAGAGAAAGGAAATGAGAGGGAAAAGCGGCAAAGGGAATGAGAGAGAGAGTGAGTGAGAGAGAAAGAGGTTTTCATATACAGCCCTACTTTTCCCTCGCCTATATTTCTTTCTCAAGTCTTTGATTCTTGAGATATCTAAGTGAAAATGAGAACTAATTCGATTAGAAAAAAAAAGAATGAAAGTCTAATTCAATCTAAATAATGAGCCTTCATTTTGCATTTAACATTCATCGGATTAAAAGCCGAAATTATGGATCGTAAAAAGATTGAAATTTGTTAAAATGCCTGACGAAACAATGAAAATGAGAGCACTTACAACGTTAGAGGGCGCAGCATTTCACTGCTTTCTTTCTAAATGAAATATTTAGCTCTGAATTACATTTATTAAATTTCGAGAATGATTTTGAATAACTCGTGATATACTATGAGTTAAAAAAAAGTATGTGGTCCATTTAAAAGGATTTATGCAAAGATTCTCTTATATCTTCAAAATCAACAGAATTTCGAACAAAGATTTATGATTTCCTTACATAACTTATAAATCTTCAACCTTGCTCCAGTGTTTGGTATAACTCAACCATGATATGAGCTCATGACCAAGTAAAGCCGGGAAATCACTCTACGATCCATTCATCGTCAAATATCCTTTCGATACCTACAAATCCTTTTCACGTCTTTGGACTTCTTGTCCTCAGCCAATTAGAATACTTACCATGAGATCCTTCAAAATTAGACATCAGAGTTATCAAAACTGTACAGTATTTCAAAGTTTTCACATAAAATCGTTTCAAATCGACACGCTTTTTGCAGGGAGCTGGCGTAATGGAAGTCAGGAGAAAATACTCGGATATCTGTCTCATTACGTTACGAATTTATAAGAAAAAACTTTTTCGTCGAACATGCTGTCATACTTTGCCTTAACTTTATGATCCCTCGAAAAGAATTGGTCAATTTTTTAAGATAAATATCCCCACTACACAGGTCACAAATAAACATTGTAGATATTTAAAATGAATTCGAAAAATGTTATATAGAACTACATCAAGCAATCTTATGTATTTGACAACAGCTAATGTAGCGTGTTTAATCCTCTCCGCAAGCTCCGAAAATTTGGCCAAGTCTCTCAAAATGCTAAATGAATACATTTAAAAATAAAAAAAAACATCCAGAATGACGATGATATTCCTGTGCTATCTTTTTTTTGCGTGTCTACTGATCTGTCAATGATTATGGAGCAACATGTTTATCATGAGATCAATATGAATATCATCAGTTGAGAATGCAGCCAGATGGTCTTTGACCTCTCCTCTAATCATATATGACTTTGATTTTTAATTCATGTGTTTGCCTCGTAATATGTGGATTTCTGTCATTTCTTCATGATTATCGTCATAGACGTACGAGATAGTACTCTTGCACCAATTGGAGCAAGACGTTTGAAATTTAAATCAGTGTAAACCGTGGAAATCTCCAGGAAAATCAAGCATTTTGCTCTCCTTATAAAAAGAGTCCCCATAACCTTCGTTAATCAAACTTCGACATATTAATTAACATTTTTTAAATGAGCTTTATTGCATTATATTCCCTATTTCCTGATCTGTATTCCTACAAATTCGCTAATACAAGCTAATGTAAGACACTATCTGTTATATCGTTCGTAGGACTGCAGTTTGCAAGCATGCCTCAACTTACAAATGTAAAATTGTCGCTCCTTACTTGGCTTCTCAATATGTAACTTTGATGTAAACATCCCATCCTCGATTTTAAAATCTAAATTTAGAAACGCTGTTTGCATTCTATTATGTTCAATTTTCAATTAAGATCGTTAGGTTATACATCACTCTACGATTATCCGAATTCTCCTCCATTGTTAAGAGAACATGAGTCGTCAAAAACAGGTGAAATCTAAAAATGAACGAGCTCGCTCCATATTAGTTTTAATCGGAGATGACATGCATATATATTCATGTTGATGTAAATACAAATCTGCCCAGGAGGGGCAGGATCATTCCCATAGGTACATCTATGTTCTGACGAATTATGATATTACCTGTTTAAAAAAAACATTTCATCTTTTCCACTTCATCCCAGAAAGCTTAAGAGTTTCTAAACCCGATACATTTTTATTTTCCTCCAACAAATGCCAAGTCTATTATTTATTTAATTCTTTGATTAGATCCTAATAAGTGTAAAGTGTAGTAAAATTGTAGGTTGAGATAGATTTATCCCCTTTACGGGTATTCATAATATCGATTTTTTTTTCAACCGGTATGAAATCATTTACTTCCCCAGAGAGATTCAAATTAACATAGACTTTTATTTTAATATACAATTTCTGTATTTGATAAAAAAAACAAACTCCCAAAACAGTTTTGTTAAGAACTGTAGTACCACCAACTCTCGAGGCTACAATAAAACGAACATCTTTTGGATTTCAATGCATTCAATGAGTCGAATACATAATTGGTAAGTTTTGTGTTCATTTGCTATTTCAAGGTTTAGCTTTCCACGCAATACGATGTTATTACATATAATTTCATCTCTTTCGCAAGTACATATTCTATACGTGGCTGACGGTTTTCCAATTAAAATTCCCTTAGACAATATCCTTTGGATATGATAATTCTTTCTTTCTTTTTTTTTTTTTACGTATAAATGCTTTATCATTTCCTGTTTTATCAAAAAGGACTGTAAAAATCATTCTGAAGTTCAAAGAGATCAGCAAATACTTGAGAATTCTTTAGCGCCGGAATCGTTTTTTAGGATGTTCAAAGCATTCTGGATCTTTTCATTTGTTAATCCAGGGGACAGGGAAATTTACAAAAGTAGTTACGTATATATATATATATATATATATATATATATATATATATATATATATATATATATATATATATATATATATATATATATATATATATATATATATATATATACATACATACATACATACATACATACATACATACATACATACATACATACATCTCTGTATGTTTATGTGTGTGTGCTTTCAAACAAAATCGATCACAATTTTCGATATGTCTTTCAACCTGGAATATCCAATATCCAGAATGACGTCAAGACCAATTTCTATTGTTTAAAAGTTAGTTTGTTTTTTCCCCAGTCACGACTCGCTCCAAACCAAAGAAGAAAAAAAGATTTTCATTCCTTTTTTTTTTTCCTGATATAAACAGGGATGTAGTTTTTAAATCGACACGTCTGGTTAGTCGATCAAGAGAAATTGTCACATAACTAGCCTCATCTGTCAGTAGGCTGCATCAGTGGTGATCAATTGAAAAACTAGAATCAAGGGTGTAAATGAATATATTAATTCTCTCACTTTCTGATGCCCTGGTCGGTAAAAATGCCTGAACTTTCAAAAGGTATACATGAACTCTTCAGGACATTAACTGCGGTACCAATTTTACATAAACTTACATTGTAAATTGAACCCACCCCAATGATTTAAAAATCAAAAACAAAACAGAGCCTTTTCAGACCTGATAAGAAGTTAATACTTGAAATTTCAGTCCCATAGATTCAGTCGGTACTTGCTATCAATACATGTAGAGATAAAATTTAAAACTGGAGGGATCTATGTTGACAGCTTTGGTTGATAGTTTCTATTTGGTACATTGGTAGATGGGATCAAATTTTGTGAAACTAAGTATGCATTAAAGTTCTGGATTGTTTCATTTTTTTTATCCATTTATATATATATTGAACATTCCTAAGAAGAGATAAATGCAAAAGAATTTATGAAATATTAAAAATAAATGAAGAAAATCTGTTGACAATCTATTTAAGTTCACATACAAATGCATTCGCATACTTATCTTTGAATGTACATACAAACACATATTGGCGAAGGCACACACAAAGAAGTAAATGGTAGCAAATTTTGAATAATTAAATGAAACCAATGAACGAAAGAAAAGAGAAAATAGATAAAGGGGGCGAGCACCTGCGCGTACACATATTACATACATACATACATACATACATACATACATACATACATACATACACGTAAATGATGACAAACATCTGAATAATTAAATGAAACCAATAAAGGAAAGAAAAAAGAAAATAGATAAAAGGGGCGAACGTACATACATACATACATACATACACACATACATACATACATACATACGCATACACAAATATACATACATACACGTAAATGGTGACAAAAATCTGAAAAATTAAATGAAATCAATAAAGAAAAAAAAAGAAAATAGATAAAGTCAAGGCAAAATTATTAAGAAAAATCCCTTAACAAGATTGAGATAGGGATCATTAAAATATGTCGAGTAGCGATAGGGAAGTGATTTCAGTCCTTTTGGAATAGCAACAGTAACACAGAGGAACAGGAAATAGCGAAATATAATTGATGGGCTGCACAGATGGTGAGAAATGCAACTGTTGGCAATAATGCCCGGCAGCAACATTAGAAATTGTAAAATAAATGTGAAATGGATGGATAAAAAATGAAGAGAAGGAACTGAACTATTACCTAACGTATTCAATCTATTCGCCAAAATACACACTCAACGAACTAACATGCACTTTTATTGGAAATTAGCTACTCTACTTGGCAGGCTTCAGTAAAGGCTATGTAACAATAGGCCACTTACATACAATAAATCAAATAATAAAAAAGTTGTTGGAATCCAACTAAACACTTTGTTTGGTCTTAAGAGATTATGAAAAAGCATTTTACTCAGTAGAGCATAGGACAGTCTTTAACTCTATGTAAGGCGTTGACAAAGATTTTATATAGGTCATTGGGAATGTATAGTAAAAATATTGTACATAAAGATAGGATAGGAGACAGGAGTAAGACGAGGTGATACCGTACCTAAACTATTTACAAAAAGCCCTGGATGAGTATTCTGGAAAACTGCCCGGTATGAAACGGGAAAAACGTAGACAGAACATTTAAACAATCTGAAATTCGCCGATGATGTTTCGATGCTGTCAGTGGTATTCATCAGATTTTCAAA
>OY735198.1:90279866-90322449 GCA_963457665.1 Thysanoteuthis rhombus
TCGATCAACGGATCGATTCGTGTGAGAAATGCAGAAGTTGGACAAAGAGAAGAAGTGTGTTTTATCGGAAGGTAATTATATTTAAACTGCACTCGATAACGTGGTCAGTTATTCGTTGGTCGGCGGTTACTCTTCCACAATCCTCTGGTATGCGAGGCAAGAAGTGTGACTCCCCATCACACGAACCCATACACGTGTGTGTGTGTGTGTATATATATATATATGTGTGTGTGTGTGCGTGTGTGTGTGTTGCCTGATGGCATGATGCACTTGACTCTCCCTACACACACACACACACACACACACACACATATTGCTGGTGAACATGCAATCACACACACATAGACACACACACATATGCACATACGAACATACACTGATACCTTATACGAAGTCCCTGGAGTTGGATAAAGCTTCAGCGATGACTATGTTCTCCAATATTCCACAACCCTTTGAAAATTAATATCAATTATTGATCACCAGAGTTCACTGGTGAGCCTCCATCACATTTATAACCGGTGCAACACAAAATTCTTATAGGCACACACTTATCAATACATTTGAGAACAACTATCATTTTTGCAGTTTACTCAAGCTATTCTGAATGTAAGGGTATGCCTATAGGGGTCGATATATAAATGCATATAGATCTGAGCTTTTAAATGAGTTTGTACCTGAATTTGTCAACAAAAACTGTCACCAAACCTGTTAGCAGAGGTCAGTTCAGTTTTTAAATTAGTCTGGCTGGATGTATTTACTGCATGTATTGGCTGCACCGATGGAGCAAGAGAGTTTGGAATTCAAATATTCACTCATTATGTTTACAGAAAACTTTCTTAGAAGGAGGATTCAATTTACAGGGTTTTTTTTCCCCTAAATTCGATTTTAGTTTGTGATTGCGCTTTTAGTTCGGAAATTTAGATTTTACTGACTGATCACTGCAAAAGAAAAGGCGACGCAAGTAGCTTATTCATTGATCACCTTTCTTCCCAATGTTCCAGTTAATCATCTCAATATTGGTAAAGGCGTTTGTCATGTGACAGCTCCTATGGAGCGACAAACTAGACCCCTGCAAAAGTTTTTATGCTTAATCATTTACTAAGCTCGCTATTGTCTGGTTCAACTCAACAATTATTAGGTGTCCAATGACAGGCGAACTAACAAATACATAATTGGCCCACGAGATGAGCTTGGCCGGTCGTGGAGGGCCAGAGCAATTTAGAAAATACTGGCTTCGCTATACCCATGGTAGAGACAGTCTAACGAATTTCGGGGTTGGTCTATGTTTGACGAGGAACCTTAGAATGCTTCTGATGATGATATATTTATTATTGACACATGCATCAGAGTTTTGAGAAAAAAATTGAGGATGTCAAAAAAAAAAGAAGAAAGATGTCATGACGATTTGCACGTCGAGAAGGTATTGGCATCATGAAGCCCATGAGCTATAAGGCTGCCAATTTTTTTTTATTTTTTTATTTTGGCGGGGGGTGTTTGTCAGACGACGGACGTAACGACATTGCTGCTCCAGCTGCTAATCATGATAAATCGTTGATAATACCAAACAATGCGCATTCATTTCATACTTATACATAAAACTTTAATCTGTATGGATTCATTCTTGTTATTTAGAATGGAGACATTTTTCAATGATTGAATTATTGACTTAATGAAGGAGCAAATACACGGATAGGCAAACTCAAACTAGCAAAACTTCCTACCAAATAATTATGATTTTACCCCGGTGAAAATTGTAATATATATGACTATTCTTTATTGATGTATGTTTGAACCATATTGGGGCCTGAAAAGACGCCTATGCAACGAATGTATCATGCAGTTAGTCACCTATGGAGCTAGAACACGGAACATAAGAAAAAAATTGACGCTCAAAATGTGAACCTTGCAACATGCACATAGAAAAATCATACTCAAACTCAAAGGAGAGATCATGAGACAGCACAATATATTAGAAAAATTACAGGAGTCCTATATATCATGGGAACAGTTAGAAAACCCAAATGGCAATGGGTTGGACATATTGAAAGAATGTCATACAACCGTTGGACATTACGACTCACAATTTCGATCTGCAGAGATCACATGCAAAAATGTGGCGAGCAGAAGGTAAGATGGCATGATGAGCAAGATAAATTCAGAAAAAACTGGCTCTGCAATGCCCATAGTAGAGAGGTGAGGCGGATCTTTGGGAAGGAAAATGTCCATTGACGGACGCTATAAGGCTGCTGCTGATGATGAGCGCTTCTAGCAACCTATTATCTAGAATCAAGGCTGCAAATACAAAGAGACCTTTTTTTATCCGATGAGGGATGATTTTTGTGACAGGTTTTAAAGAACTATAAACGAATTGATAATTGACAAATCAAAGATGATAGAACCAGAAATATATTCATACTTTACAGCGTTATACAAATACAACAAGTTATACAATATGCATCGAATATTCTATTCTGTCAATATATAACACGCATATACAAATATGTGTGCGATTATATGAGCCAATAACTTTAAATTGTACAGATATTACAATATTTTCACTCTTTTTGTTCCTGAGTACTTCCTGTTTTCTCCAGGAAAGAAAAGATCTAACCATCTATGAAGCTGAAACATGGAATCTGAGCAGAACATTGACTCTAAGACTAAACAGCATGCAACGTGCACAATAAAAAATCATAGTCAACCTCACATCGCCAGAAGACAGCACAGAATATTCGAAAAAAGACAAAAGCCAAGATATCATTGAAAAACGGGTGATACATTTGGGAGATTTTTATCATCGTGCGAGCATCTGCTGATGCATTTCGATGATTGCCAAACACTTTTTTCGAAAGAATTGGCTTTGGCTGGGGAGAAAAATGTTGGATATTTTACGAATTAAGTGGGGAAATTTCTGTGTTCTGGGCTTTTAGTACGAAGGCCAGTGTTTGTATTTCTGTAGATGAGGGTCAGGTTTGAAAGCGGAGGGGAGAGAGAGATAAAGTCGAACGATAGATATACATAAAAGACGATACAAATTCATGATAAATGCTGTCTCTGTCCGTCTGTCCGTCTCTCTCTCTCTCTCTCTCTCTCTCTCTCTATATATATATATATATATATATATATATATATATATATATATATGTATATATATACATGTGTGTGTGTGTGTGTGACCCTGTGTATATATGTATATGCCCATTAAAGAAGAATTAGATATCATAAATGTACGTAAAGGGACTAAATCTTTCTAAACATACGATTTTAGGACTCTTTACCCAGAAAAGTAGTTATGGAGATCTTATTAAAGAATTAAATGAAATACAAAACTTTGCATTTGCAGAGGGAAATGATGAAAAAATAGGTTTACAAAATCTTAATCTTAATAAATCTTTGTAAATCAAAAAAAGTAAAACTTACTTTACGTTCTTTGCCCCTGGAGCAATTGTTAGTCATCTTATTCGGGAATGTTACTTCAAAATAACAAATAATTTTTCTCTACCAGATCATACGTGTCCTTATGGGAATCGATCTTGGCAGCTATAAGCAAACTTTTATTTACATAGACACGAATATATATTCACGTTATCTCTAATTAAAATTAATATAAAACGAACTCGTTTTTCTGATGACTTATGTTCTGTAAATGATGTAGGAGTATTCGGAAAATCATATAGTAATATATACCCTAAGGCTCTTAGAATAAAATATAAGACATAACAGAATGTAAACAACGTTCCTAAATTTGGATATTAAAATTGAGGATGGGATGTTTATCTACAAATTGTTTGATAAACGAGATGTCTTCTCGTTCCGTATATCGAGGAAGCCTTTTATTACGAGTAGTATTCAATCTCATATATTTTACCAAACAATGTTATCAGAATATTTGAGAATTGCATGAGCAACTCTTATATCTATTGATTTTATACTGAAAATCGTGTCTTTAGCCGTAAGGATGGTTCAATCAGGGCGGTGAAATTAATATGATTTTTAGACACTCTAATAAAGCCATGATTAAACAACATCTTCTTTTTAGAATCTATCTGCTTGACCATAGTGAAATATTAACAAAAATTAATTAATACATTTTGGGGAATGCGAGCAAAGAGACCCTATTTCAAAAAATAAATGATATGTAGTATAAAATAATATATATATATATATATATATATATATATATATATATATATATATATATATATATTTATTACACAAACTATATATATCGTCAAAATACATGTATGAAATGATGAGAAAGTTGGATGGTGTTTGACAAACACCCCTGCTATGCTATGTTAATATAACTACTTTATTTTTTAAGATTTGTGAGAAATTACTTTTCTAATCTCCACTTGGAAATTGCAAAACTGACCCCACCCTACGTTGATCTTTAAAGACTCTGCTTGTCATTACCCACCATCGATAGTTAATCTCTGGGCAAGGTATCACTTATGCAAAAGTCTTCATTCCATATGGTGCAATCACTCCTCTCCCTTTTGAGATTGTGTAAATTGACCTGACTATCAATCTCTCTCATATTTGTACATGCCACGAGGATGATGGATGAAAAAAATAGATCAATGAAAGTATATAAAAGTTACCTTCCTTGCACTACATCAACCTAAGAAGATTTTGACTTTCACGGTGCCATTCCGACTGTTACCATGTTTCTTGTGACAACAGCATTAGTGACTTGCCCCTGATTTCGAGCACAAATTGCTCGAAAAAATAATTGGTGGGTAATGACACTGACCCCAGACAACCACAGATTTTTTTGGCACGACTTTCAGACAACAACTGTTGTATTAAAAAAAAAGCATCCACACCTGATGATGGACTATGGATTACAACATTTCCACACAATTGTTGAGTAGGACTCTCCCTCATCTCGATGGTCAAAAATACACTCATCACTTGACGATGGTCAAAGGGTACAACAGCCGAAACGTTGTGTCTTTTCTCATTCATTCTTATACGAGTACGCTGTGATTATAGAAAGGAAGAAATAAATAAAATGTGTTTGAAAGAGAAAATTTTAAAAAAAGAACAAAGAAAGAAATGTGAAACAACGATAGTACACGCGTCCTCATAGGTGCGCTTGTTGCGTTAAATTTTAATAATAGAACATAGGAACCATTACAGTTTATCATTGTGAATTTTCTTAATTATGCAAGAAAGCAACGATTATTATACCTGGGCTTTGTTAATGTGACGTTGAGTGAATAACTTCTCCCGTGCTCACAACAATATAATACAAAATATAATTGCGTATATCAATCTTTATTCTGGAATGGGTATTTTTTGCCCTATATGTAAGAGCATCTTCATAGAAAAATTGCGTTTCAAGCATTTACAAACATTAATATATCTTGCATATTAAGAGGAATTATTATATATCAAACAGCCTGCGCACATCCTTCAATATAGGCAGTGGTATATTAATTCATCAAGACGGATCTATGCAATATATAATCATGAAATATAATGTCAAACCTACAGGTAACCAAAACGATTCATTACTTCGGAAAAGGATTGCATATCTACATGCCATTATCGATTCTAAGAGTCCAATTGTTTGCCTCTGCTTTCTCTCTCTTTTTCTTTCTCTTTCCCTCCCTCTCTTTCCCCCTCTCTCTCTCTCTCTCTCTCTCTCTCTGTCTCTCTCTCTGCATATATATATATATATATATATATATATATATATATATATATATATATATATATATATATATATATTAAACAATGAAATTGAATCTTTGGCGGACATTAGCGAAATTGAACAAAATGACAGATTGTCACATAACCAGTCTCTTTTTTTTTGAATGATAGAATGAGCTTTGAATTTTAGTGCAATTCCCCGGGCATATAATCTTCGTTCTTAAAATCGAGACGCAAAATTAAACTCGAGCCCAAAACCAACGAAAACTGCTAAGAGAAATAGCGCATGAGTGATCTTGTTGTTGTGCAAGAAATGTCATTTTTCGATTGAAATATGAAAGATGATATTTACACTGAAAAACGTTACATTTCTATTTCAAATAAAACCCATTTGATGCAGTATCTTTTTTTTCACAAATATCATCTAATGATCATATGTTACTGAAATAAAATTATCCTTGTTTGCTGTTCAAAAATCAGTGAAATCATCATCTATGCTTTCACTATCATTTAATCTACGGTTGAATAGTTCAAATTTATTGAACTGGTGATGTCAGCAGAATAAAAGCATGTTGAAAGAGTTCATGAAACAATCCTTCAAGATTAGACACAATCAGCTGAGAAGTTTGAGATTTGACACTTTCTTGAAACTTTTCATTCAGTCCATGTAAGACAAATCTTCTAAAATTTATAACTTTTAATATCGTCTTGAAATGGTGCAATATGGTTGTTGTTTAAGTCTTGTAACCTTCAAAATTACTCGTGTCATTCTCCAATGGTCATTGGCTCCTGCTGCCGATAATTCTCCATCAATTAAGGGTTATGTTTATCTCAAGGTTCAATATTTGTATTCATAAATGGATTCATTGGTTTCTTTTTTTCTTTTTATTAAAATCGTAGATCTCCACACAAATGCGTGGTTTTCTACATGGGTATTTAATCATAGGACGGGTAAGATTAGCCACACGATAGAAACCGTCATGCTGCAAATAACTTTTGGCAGCATGCTATGTTGGGGTGATCATTTGAGAAAAATGGGAAAAGGGGGGATCATGTTACTTCTTCCATCTTTTATTAGTTGGTTGGATCACTACAAAAAAATCAAGTGCGAATGCTACGAGACATATAGTAGGGGACAAGTAGGCATAAACTTACATTGTAAATTGAACCCAAAATCGAAAACATTTTTCTTATTATTCATATTAGGGAGTGGATGTAGAACTTACCAACCCTTTAGCTCCACCGGCATGACCTGTACACGCGATACATAAATACATACATACATACATACATAAATACATACACCGTCCACAATCAGGGAATAATCTGGGTGGGTGGAAGCTAATGGTAATTATCTCTATGATCGATCCAGTTTCACTTAATACGCAGACTCATCATCATCAATCTTTTATCGACGGTTGTTGGACATAGACATTCCCAAATTTTCGCCTTATCTCTCTATTATGAGCGTTGCAGAGAAAGTACATTCTGAATTTTTCTTGTTCGGCTCTCATTTCAAGTATTGTACCAATCTCAGTTGTGCATGTGATCTCTGGGGTTCCATGTTGTGAGTCGTGATGTTTATCAGTTGTCTGCCATTCTTGCAACATGACCAGCCCATTGCCTTTTGAGTTTCCACGTAGATTCTATGATATCTTTGATTCCAATTTTCCCGCTGATATACTGTGCCATTTTGTGATCATACCATGTAAGGCTGAACATGATTCTCTCATGTAGACGTTGCATGCTTTTCAGTCTGTGGGTATGTCTCTTGCTTAGGTTCCATATTTCAGCTCCGTAGGTGAATACAGCGAGGATGCATTGGTCATATACTTTTCTTTTTAGGATTTATGGTATTTTCTTGTTTGTGAGGTTAAGCTTGCTCTGCCAAGGGATTGCCTTGCTAAAATGATTCATTGTTTGATTTCTTCTTCTTTGGAGGGTATCATGGGGATGCTGTGGTCTACCTTCACCAGTTTTCCATCCTCAATTTTGATCCTTGTGTTCTAATTTCCGATGTTGTTGTTGCACATGACTTTCATTTTTCTGAAGTTCATGTGGAGGCCAACATTCTTGTTTTCTTCTTTTACTTCATCTGGCATTATAGGAGGTTGTGTACATTTTCTGTGATAAGGGCGATGTTGTCTTCAAATCTGACGTTGCTCATATATTTGCAGTGTTTTTTATTCTTCCATTCTTCCAATTTCGGTTTTAGGAGATCATCTCAAGGCAGACAGTGGAAACTTTAGGTGAGTTGGGACCATCTTATTCTACTCCTTTCGAAGCTGATAGTTCTAAGGGTCTTACAAAAATAATTTCACACTTTTCTGGGTGAGAATTTGCACGTCGGAGCAGACCCTCAGATTTATATTGTGCCAATATATTATTTTAGAAGTATGTTTGATGCTTTTGCTCAAACAAGGATAATATTGCGATAGAGTCAGATTCTTTAAAAAAAAATACTGCTACATTGGCATATGCACTGAATGAAAGATTAATATATATTTCTAATGGGAAATAAGGATCTAATTTTCCGTGTTTGTAACCACTGAATCATTTGTGCTTCCACTGATTTTTTTAGGATCAAATGATTCTTCAAACAAAAGCTTACGAATAAGAGTACATAATTGTAGTTATGATCCAAATTTAACCTTGAAAAATATCGGATATCACTGCAACCATTCAAGTCCAATACTGAAGCCAGGGTGTAGCTGTTCACGAGTCACGGGTTTATCAGATGTAAACACCCTAGAAAACAAATATTCGTTGTCTTTATCACTCACACACAGACACACAGACACACACACACACACACACATATATATATATATATATATATATATATATATATACACACATACATACATATATATATATATATATATATATATGCACATACATACATACATACATATATATATATATATATATATATATATATATATATATATATGGAATCAGGTATCAAATACCAATTCCTTTATGCTTATGATCCACCCAATTCGGCAGTACACATAGTAAAGTTGGAATGATACAGAAAACATGAATTCTGTAATCCTTGATAATGTAGATCTGGTAAGGCCGTAACCAAAACTGATAACATTGATGTTTGCTCAATCACCCTGATCAATCGATATCCGATCAACAGATCGTAGATTAAGATTAGTTGATGTCAATCGACTGTATGAAAGACCATTTTACCCTTTTGTTTCTGAAGTCTTCATTTGACAGACAGTTTGGGAAGTTGAAAATCACCATTTCCAGATTGACCAGAACAGTGTTGGAGACGAAGCATGGGTAGAGGACACTAAGATCGTATTGTACCAGACCTATGTTTCATTGGCACATTGGTCTATGGCTGTGAGTTCTCAACTACCTATATGAGGCAAGAATGCCACCTTAATATATTCCAGATGAGATACCTCAGGCGCTTCATTGGAGTTAGCTGGTAGGACCAAATTGAGCGAAATTCCCAGAGCCCATTACAATTCCAGTCATGTACTTGCTGCTGAGTCAGGGTCGCATCCGATGGCTGTGATGCGTTTGATACATAGTGGATGGAAGACTACCAAAATACTGTCCAGACAGCTGGCCATTTGCACCAAGCATGTTGGCCGCGCCTTCTCCCATATTCTAGACGTTCGCAAGAGAAACTTCAATGCCTGAGATATCTCTGCATACACTTGGGAATTACAGGCTTATTAACGTGATACATGGAGACAGATTGCAAAGGCTTTGCAAATGTTGGAGTGAGGAACGACCAGCTTGCTGTTGAGAGAGGGGGTCGAAGGGAGCGTTCTGTTGCAAACCTCTCAACCAAGGCGTCTGAAAGCATTTATACCCGATGCAACAGGGACAGTCACTCTCATCTTGAAATATGCAACCACACCAGACGATATCTGGACCCAGAAATCAGATTACATCCTAGGGATGCATAAGGCATGGTCTCTTGATATTGAACCCCTAATTAGGATTTGATTATACAGCATTTTATATAAAACTCTTATGAATGAACAACTCAGCAATAGATGTCGATTTTCCCGATTCACAAATTGAAATTTTGTAAGGACGTAACGCAAACGATGACTGGTAATATTTATGCCTGCTCAATTGCTTTCTTTTAGCTGCTTGCTTCAAACTTCAACTTGCTGACATATATTCGAATATTTCCCTCAATTATCAGCAGATTGTAGATAAGAAGTAGTTGATGATAATTAATATCATAAATCGGGTAGACTCTTTGTGCTTCTGAATTAGTTATTAGGTATATGTAAGATAAGTATACTAGCCTAGTAATCTGTTCTGAGTATTAGTAAGAAAATAAAGATAAACTACAATGACTGCGTTGCATATCTTACATCGATAGATAATGACGCCTAATGGCGAGAAAAATGATGTATTTTATACAACAAATATATTATTTACCCACCTCCATTAATGCACAATACTAGAAGTTATTATCAATCAAAAAGATTATCCATTGTACGCCAAGTGGCATGCTATATATATATATATATATATATATATATATATATATATATATATATATATATATATATATATATATATAAACCCTCAGATACATCGGATATCGCATTGTATTATATTATATCCAATCATATTATATCATATTTTCCTAATTTGTACTATGATGTATACATATACATACACACACGCACACACACACACACACATATATATATTTACTCATCCTAATGATGTATGAGTATGGATATATATATATATATATATATATATATATATATATATATATATATATATATATATATATATATATATATATATATATATATAAATTATGATTACAAATCCATTGATAAAACAAACGTATATATGCATTTGACAGCTTGAGTAAAAAACAGCTGCAGGGACTTTTCATTTTGGTTGATATGTGCCCAGGGACGTCACTGAGGTGGGGAAGTGTGGCTATTTGAAATCTCCTTTGGGACACAAAAGCTCATAAATAATATTTCACCTTTTGCATTCCTACAGGGATTATTTAGTTTCAAGGATATTTTTATCCATAGATGCATTTGAAAAATAATATTTCAGCCTTAGGGATTGAACCACACCAAAAAGAGTGATAGTGCCCTTCTGTTTATTGCAAATGTTCCTTTTCATTTTATCTCACTGAAACTTGAAGGGCCCTTGTCAAGGTTCAACACACCCAGTAGCCTGGAGATATCTCTTGATCCCTAACTTTGCCACAATATGTGCATAATAGTGTTTTTGACAACTTAACGCTGTATCAGCTTTTGAAAATGTCCGGGTATGCATATGATGTATTTACGTACCCTAGCATATATTGCAGCAAACACTCTCACTAACTGACTGACAAATCGACACTGCAAACGCCCCAAACGATCTCCACGAATTGCTATATCCCACTCCTTCTATGAATCTTATGTAGCTTGAGCGACATGTTATTATCATTTCGATTCAGTTACGTCGAGATACAAACATGCGTCGAATGCATCGATGGAATTCCATTTTGAAACAATAATTGAGTTAAATGTCGGTTTCAGAATAAATGGCTCATAAACGAGGCAGATTTGAAAGAGTAGGCTTTTAAATGAAGGGGTCTCGATCTTATAACTGTCTCATATGAAGGAAGAATATGGAATATGAAAAGATGTTCTCATAAGCATCGATACCATTCCAATTAACAAAAGAATATATATATATATATATATATATATATATATATATATATATATATATATATATATATATACATATATATAATTATTATTTGAGTCAGAGGCTGGCACTTTACCCCTGTCCTACGTAGAACGGGAGGGTCAGTAGGAGCGGATTTAAGCGATACATTTACTCATGCACAATTCCCCATCTACCTGAGTGCTCCATATCAGAGTTGATGTTGCGGTGAAGTTGGTGTATGTACGCATATATAAGCCTGATTGTATGTGTTCATACAAGTCTGTTTTTTGTCAGGTGAACGAAACGGGAATATATCTATGAATAGACACACCAATATGGACATACATGAAGTGGTTTTCGTAGTGTTTATACACACTCGTGAGTTTGTGTGTGCATCTATGTGTGTGCTTGTGAGTGTGTAGCTTGTTATTGTTCGAGCACAGTTGGAAAAATAGAATGCTGATTACTTGGAAGAGCTGGTGTCTTCTTATGGGAGGCTCGACGCAACAAATTTTACTGTCTGTTGGTCTTGTCAATTTACTCGTATAATGAACTGTTTTTGAGTATCAACTCACGCCATTTTTCGTTTCTTCAAAAATAGGCAGATCATGAAAATGGCGTTCAGAGTTTGTTCTGCAGACAGCCATCACACAGTCAGCGCACACTCTTGTTCTCATTCACCTCAAACCAGGTCCTGTGTACTTTCAATTACTATGATCTGTGTTGACATACCATACGAACTATTTTTTTTAGGGAACTCTTAATTGTTTTGACTCAGAAATGATAATTCCTCCTTTTCGCCATTTCGGCTTATGAAATAGTTTATAAGAAGGGTTTACTTTTGGATAATGGGGAAAAACATTCATTTTTCTGGGTATCGAAGGCTGGCTAGCTCTCTGTAAAGAAAGTCTAACCTTCGATGACTATAATATCCCATTAGTCCTGAGAAAAAAAATTAAGAACCAATGCATACTCCCGATACTCACTTATGGAGCTTGAACATGGAATCTGACTAAAAGATTGACCCTCAAACTGGGAAACATCAAAGCTGCACAGAAGAGAATAATGCTCAACATTACATGGATAGATCACAAGACAGCACGATATTTCGGAGAAAAAAAGAGTTATCATAAAATTAATTAGCAAACTCAAATGGCGATGGACCGGTTATGTGAAAAGAATGTCAGACAATAGGCGGACATCAGAACCCCGGATCATATAACAGAAAAGAAAATGGTACAATGAACAAGACAAGTTCAAAAAGCATTGGCTCACTGAAGCTGATGATGGAGAAGTCTGGCGAATCTTGGGAATGTCAATATTCAGCGACGGACACTACTAACCTGCTTGCTTCTGCTGCTGCTGTTGCTGCTGCTGCTGCTGTTGCTGTTGCTGATGAGGATAATGATGATGATGACATGGATAACTTTATCCTCGATAATCACAAGTTAATGTCTGTGTCTTATATAATATTCATAAAGCGTAGGTAATTCGGGGTACTGTTTCCCCCTTCAACAGATAACTATTTCAAAATTTTTCGCCATCAAGAAACTGTTCTAAAATTATATTGATCCTTCCAATATTTGGTTCTGGAAGGGCGTAACCATAGTAACACTACTACCTAATTTCCTGATGCGCAAAAAGAACACATTTTTCGATCATTATTTTCATTTAAAGCAAATGATTTCCTTGGTAAGAATTTACACTGTTACACGATTTCCGTCCTCCAGCGATGCATTAAAACACATTGACAAAAAACAAACAAACTCATAAACATAATTACATTTTGATAAGTCCGTCTTTCTCTAAGTACGTATTTATATATGTATAACTGCATATTTATATACGTAAAGGCATACAGATTTAAATTCATTTGCAGACACGCACACATGCTAGTGACTATCGGGTAGGCACATTTAGCTGCCTGCTTTTGATATGAGCGAGTTGGAAAATCGGCGAGTTTATTTTGAAAAAAACTTTTGTAGTATTCAATCAATTTCATTAAAATTTACTCAATTTTGTAGAGACGGTCATTTGATTTGCTTTTTTGTAAAACATCAACTCACTTGGATTTCTCTGAAACCCAGTGCATACAACTCTTTAGAGAATTCTTTACTTCAAAATTTATATAATGCCATGCATACCTAAACCGTAGAAGTGAATCGCACCAAATCTTCCATGTACAAGTCATTCGATTGAACTGTTTTTTTCTCTATTAGTCACATGACATTTAGTGTTGGAAAGATTTTGAGAGGTAGGCACACAATATTTGAATTCAAAAATGAATTATTCCTTGTTAATGTAATCAAGATATTAGTATTTCGAATCCACGTGATAATTACCCTTTTTTAAACCATTACCAGTTATAGCTGAGGGCGTAGTGTGTACATAATGTTATTGATGAAAGCAGGACGAAAACATGTTAACATAATTATGAAATATTTACAAATACTGCATGCTAATATCACAACATAAAATTGACAAAATAATGCAGTGGCATAATTGAACTATTATATTTTCAAAGTTGAGTTAGATGTGGGTTCATGCCACTATATATAGGTATTTCGTTGCAATCCATCTGTATCTTTTGTGTCAATGTGGTGGCATTTAGTGAAAAATAAGTAGTATCCGTCGTATAATGGATTACTGTCTTGTCATTGAAACCGATGTAAACTCCTCTTGCCTCTTCTAGTAAACAACCAAGAAACCCTTTACAAACTATTGGATTCCTTACACTTGAACATGTGAGCATTCATGGTTTTCTGCTATTTTCCTCTCAAATTCTTCTCCCCTTTAAAGTGTCAAAATATCATAATTATTCATATATATATATATATATATATATATATATATATATATATATATATATATATATATATATATGTATATATAAATATATATATATATATATAATCATATATATATATATACACACACACATATATATATATATATATTATTGTATATATATATATATATATATATATATATATATATATATATATATATATATATATATATATATATATATATAAGAGAGACGGAAAGAACCAGTTGCACTGAAGAAAATGACATTCTTTACAATAACAGATAATGGGAAATAAGTGACTGAAGGGACAAAAAACAGTTTTTGATGTGTTTAGTGTTAGAGCTGTAGAGCTTTCTGGACTAAATATATATATATATATATATATATATATATATATATATATATATATATGTGTGTGTGTGTGTGTGTATGTGTGTAAATATGTATGTATGTATGAAGACATTGTATTATAAGTCTCCATAAAACTTGGTCCACATAAAGGTTATGTGCAACAATTAGGTCGGAAATAAACAGAACGATCAAAATCGAAGATGCGAAATTGGAGAAAGTACATATCTACCTGGGACAACAGATTCCCAAGACTTCTTTGAAAGAAGGAGGAATCAAGTGAAGTATCACTCTAGGATGGCAAGTTCTCGGCAGACAAGCTCAACCTTCAAGAACAAGAAAATCCCATCAGTCCTGAAAAGAAAGGTATAAAGCCAATGCATTCTCCCGATAATCTCTTATACAGCTCAAAGAATGTTCCCAATTTTTATTGATCACTCCAAACACTTCATCCCGGAGAGATTGTTTGTCAAGCGACTGTTTCTATTGAGTGACCAACAAGACCAGACTTTTTTTATTTTTTTATCAGTATTTTTTTAATTTGCAACCATCACTTATCATTTTGCTTGCCATGTTTCCTTTTCAATTTGTTTGCCTTTGTTTTTAATTTGTTCGAGTGTGGGAGAGATGTGAGTTTTATAACTTCATTTAAATTTGTTGCCGAATTAAATCAATCATATCTAAATTGAGATCTACTGTCAGATTTGTTATATCTAAATTGAGATTTATTGCCAGTATAGATATATTTTATGTGAATTCAGATCTAGCGTCAATATAGATATTTTATGTCAAAATTGGGATCCATTGTCAATTCTGATATTTCATATCTAAATCCAGACCTATTGTCAATATAGATACTTCATAATTAATTACAGTTTCATTATCGATTCATATATTTCATATCTAAATTTAGATCTATTGTTGATTTAGATGTTTGATATTTGAATTCAGATCTAGTCATTTCAGATATTTTATGTCTAAATGCAGTTCTCTCATCAATTCAGATATTGTATATCTAAATTCAGATATGCTGTCAATTTAGATAGTTAATGCTTGATTTCAGATCTCTTACCAATATAAATATTTTGTATCTAAATTCTGATCTATAAAGTGAATTTTTTCGAAACATTTTTTCAATTTCTATATCAGATTCTGAGAAAAACATTCATCAAAACAAGTTGAAAATCTAATACCGTTCGTGCCGTGTGTCATGTACGGTGAATGTTGACTTTGGGTCAAGTAATCTCACTGCACACTCACACGCAATAATTTTGTCAAATATAAGTAGACAACGTCTCCTCATAGAATCTTCCTCGTGTTCTTGCAATTTTAGATTCGTACTTCTTCTTTTATCTCCTGCAGCTTTATTGAATAATATTCAAGTATTCTGTTTTATTTTTATGTTTTTTGTTGTCCCAAATCAATTATTAAATAGTTGAATTCCTTAAGTTGGGAACTGTTTCCCCTTGTGCATCTAAAGAATTGCATATTATAATGTTCAAAATTCAACTCCAATATTCTGGATGATAATTATATGATTTTAAACAAATATGTAATTCGATTTCGATAAATAAGTTCAGTTTATACATATATACCTGATAGCTGAGGTCATATGATGAGTGAGTAAGTTCTATCGTCTTTTACAAATACAATAGTAGTGATGTTGATGTTTATGGCGGTGGCATTCTATTTATATGGTGTTTATGTGTTCAAACAAAATGAATAATATTGTAAATGGCACGATGGTTATTAATTCATTATAAACATATTTATCAAAAGACATTCCTCTTGTTTTCGTTGTGTTTTTCTCTTGCTTATGCAAACCTGATTTTATTTGTTGATGCTGATGTATTTATGGACGTCTTTATTTTTCTCTTTCAAATGATATATTTGCTTGTTTCTTTGTCTACCTGTCTTGGAATTCAACTATTTTTGCCACTTTTGTAATTCATTATTCCTTTGTCGATTTCCTGAACGCTGTCTGTTAGAAACTGTCAATCGAAACTGCCGTGAAAACTGTCAACATAGATTTTTTTCAATTTTCACGTTGGTCAGGCTGGCTGACGATGTATGAGTGAATCAAGCGTACAGGCCACATCAATGGAACTAGAGGGCTGAGACTTTGAACTTTTAGACTTTACTACGTCCAGAAATTTATTCTTCCAATTTTTAGTATCTTCATCCCCTATGTAGTATTTTAGAGGGGTTTCGATTTGCAGTACAAGTTTTTGTTAAATCGATACCTTACTGTGTTAAGCTAAAAAAAAAATCCATTGATCAATACCCAACTGGGAGCAGAGAAGTAACTTTTTCAGAGATAACACAACCTTCTTTTTTTTCTCATTGATCACCCCTAACACGGCATGCCGTCATAAGGAGTTGGTCATGCGACAGTTTTTATTGATTGATCAACCGGTTTTCCCATTTTCTTCTAATCTCTGTACATGTTTCATTCACCTTAGGTTTGCTTTTAGAGGCTTTTCCCTCGATTATCGAACGACCGTAGCACCACAAGTGGTTCACCTGACCAACCAGTGGAATGCAATGCAAATTCCTCTGTCTTCGCTCGTCTGTGTATCTGTGTGAGAGTTTGGTGCCCCTGGTTACATTGAAGATGCTAGAACCTTTACAGTTGATATGATTACACCACTAGGCTCTATCTAAAAAAAAAACTTGTTCTTTCCAAAGGTTCTTTTCTGGGTAATTATAGTCATTTTGAACCAACAATACTCAATAATTGTTCTGGTATTTTGTTAAAGATAATTTTTAATATAATATCTTTTCCTCGGATGGATTTAGATACATTATTTCAGATATTAACGGGTATTGGCGCCGAAGTCGTTTCATTTCCCTAGAAGCTGGCAGTCATCAATTTTCAAACCCCTGGTATGGGTAAAATAGTGCTGGGTGTAGTTAGTGACAACACTCCAGGCAATGAATACCACATTTTACTATCTGAGTAGTTGGCTGAAGCACCGAAAACCAAAGACGAATAGTAACGATTTATTATTTATCTAAACCTTTCCAATCATGCACAAATTTCACATCAATGTTGTTTATATCATTGTTGACTTCTAATATTTTTCTTTAAATTTCATATTTTATCTTCTAAAACTAACTGATATAATTGATACATGGATCGCCTATCAGACTAACATATCATATCACTCACATATCATTCACCAATCGTCTGTCTGTACAATATTCCTATGAAATTTTCTGTGTGTACAAATGGGATCCCAAAACATGTTTCAAATGGGTTATTTTTCAAAAATCCCCAAAATCTGCGAGATATCAGCAGGAATTCAATTTACAATTTAAATGGTTGGCTAAACTTTTATCGTCACTATCTGTCCGGCTTCAATCTTGCATACAATTTCACAATTATCATACAATAATTCTACAAACTAGGTGAAAACCCACTCCACAGGTTTAATTTTTAGCTAATTACCATAAATCTTTCGATTTCTTTCATGGATTTTTATAAGTTTGATTTGATACTTTCTTTTATATCGTTACGCAATGTTAATGGTTATCATAGTAATACAATAATATTGTGGATGCTTGATAATGTAATAGGTAATGACTTGGACAATGGAGCCGGCCACCTGGAACCAAACTCCGTTGGCATAAGTGCCTAAGGTGGTTTGATGCGAAATTAGACGTCCTTCCTGTATCGAAGCCAATGTCTGACATATCACTCTCTTCTTCCGTCTGGGCTACGTCAGCAATGCTGAGTGGGAGGTCCTGAAAAGTTGGTATCCCAAGATCATACGCCTTGCCCAGTCATGCAACTCGTGGACGTGGGACGTTCCACATACCAAATGGAGGCTGTGAATAATACCAAGTTTACTCTGTAATACTTACATTAGAAATTGTTCTTCGGCTTCAGTTTCATTCTTTGTTTGTTTGTTTTTGTTTCCTTTCTCCTTGTTTTATTCGACAAACAACTAAACTCTCCTCTGTTATAGAGTTGCCGAAAACCCGTCCGTATTTAGGCTAGTATGTATACTTCTCGTTTCTTCATTCGCATCAATGACCTTTCCAATTTGAAGGTGACAGTTTTGCTGATGAAAAGATGTCGTATTAGCCCTCTGAGAGAACATATCAAGTTTTCATCACAAATGCTTATTACCAGTTGCTTGGTGGTTACCGCTGGAGGTTGAGTGACAGCAACTCTCCTCAAGTCTCTAGCCCTCTTCTCATTCTCATAGACCACAGCAATACTGTAGTTCACAGTTTCTCACCAGTTGCCCGGTGGTCATTGCTGGAGGCTGAGTGACAGTAAATCTCCTAAGGTCATCGGCCAAAATCTCTTCTCTCCCTTGCCTATCACACCAGTACCGTGGTTCACATCTCTGCTTCCGTTTCCTTCCTCTGTTACGCCACTGCAAACATCTAGTGTCACAAACCTTATATTTCTAGCACTTTTCTCAGTATCCGTGTGGTTCCTAGCAGTGCTGTGATCTGTACAGTCTCAATCCTTTCTTTTTTACCGAGCTCTTCCAGTCTCGCCCTTGATGTCTTTGGACAGTTCCTACAGCGCTTATTATTACTGGAACAAACCTGACTTTCATGTTCTAGATCTTCTTCAGTTCTCTTGCTATAACGTGATATTTTTCCAGTTTTTATTTTAATCTTTGCTCTGTAGGTAAAACCAGGTGTATTATTTGGCAGGCTTTCCTCTTCTTGTCTACGATTACCAAGTCCGGTTTTCTTGCCTGGATGAGGTGATCGGTTTCGATGTGAAAGTCCCAGAAAATAATTTGTGGTTTCCATTCTCTGGTTTGTCCGTATGGTCAAATCTTATTCGTTCGCTCAGTTCCAAGTGTATCACTGTTGCTACTCTATCGTGTCTGTGTTTATACTCCTTCTGAGCTAGTTGACTACGTTCACTAGTTATGTGGTTTATGGTCTCATCTCTTTCACCACACGGGCGGCACTTGCTGTTTGTCTGTGTTCTGTCGATTTTTGTTTTGATATAGTTTGTCCAGATGCATTTGTTTTTCGCTGCCATGATAAGTTATTCTGTTTCTCTTTTCAGGTTTTCATACCTATGTCCATGATCTCACACCACATCCTGTATCTGTCTTTTCGATTCTCCGTATAATTTTTTCTTTTCTAATTTTTCTTTCCTTGTTTGCTGTGCTGTCCCATTGTTATCTACTTTTTGGTTGTTCGTTGCGCTGTTTCATGCACTCTTAATGATTTCTACTCCGTTTGTTGCTTGTATTTTTCTAAATCTGCTTTAGCTCTATGCTGATGAGCCCCACTGCTACCTTCTTCTTTCTTGACGTATAGTCTATCTGAGTCATCTCTGGGGTGAAAGCCTTCATGCATCAAGTTTCCTTGTTCGCCTGTTCATTGATTTTATTTCTTCCTTTTTCCATCTTAGGAATGGTCCTGTGTATCTTACTACCGATACAGCCCATGTGTTTACTCCTTTCACCAGATTCCTGATGTTTAATTTGGTCCCTCATATTTTATTTATCTTTGATGATGATGATAATGATAATGATGATGATGATGATGATCATCATCATCATCATCATCATTATTATTATTATTATTATTATTATTATTATTATTATACACAATAAAGATGTGCAAATGACTTCTTGCCGAGGTAGCTCAATTGCATACTTTTTATATGAACTGTAGAATAATCAAATGGATTTTCAAGAAATATCTGCAGTAAATATGATTTATTATACAGTCGATTATTATCAAGTTTCATCTTCAATCTGGCAATACCAAGTGTATTGTTTAATGTAGTTGTCAAAGGAGAGATTATTCATTATCTACAATACGGAGCTGATATACAAAGCAGACAGAAGCGAAACCATCAAAGATATTCAAATTCTAAACCAAGTAAACATAGGAAGCAGCAATAAAATAGTAAGATAGAAAATGCAGGTAAACACCAATATAGAACATAGAAAAATGTTCAACACCCAATAGCAACTACTGAACGCAACAAAAGGAACTCACTCGACCCTTAAATCTAGAATTGAAGAAAAGATTTAAAATAAGAATGACAGACAACTGATGGATATTGCGACTCACAACATGGACCCCCAAGGATCACATGCGAAACTTAGACCAGCAGACTTCAAGATGGAGAGATGAACGAGACAAATTTAAAAAATAATGGCTCCGTGACGCCCACTGTACAGATGTGTGTTGAATTCCAGGGAAGGTCTATGTCCAACGATAGGCTTTAAAAGGATGATGATGATGATGATGATGATGATGATGATGATGATGATGATGATGATGATGATGATGATGATGATGATGATGATGATGCAAAGGGAGATAATTAAACACACACCAAATATCAGTGGCAGCTTTGATCAGATATCGATATCTCCACATCATTAGAAAGAGGATCTAGGGTATTACCTAAACGTTTTGAGGGAGTAGTGTAGCTTGAAAGGCTCACATGATTTGTGAATTTTAAAATGCTTCATATGAATTGAATTTTTGCCATCAACTCAAAGGTCAACTGACCATCCTTTTCAGTAAGAGAGAATACTGGGAATTTCAAGAAAATAGGTTCTGCTGCCGAATTGGCAGGTGATTTTTTCCCTTCACATAATGTAATGTCTGATAATAGAGCAGTTATTAATATTCATAAAAACATCCCTACTGAAAAAAGTTGATAGATTTGTAAAGATGGACACCCTTGCCGTTTGACATAGCGTGGATATCCTTGCCGTACCAGTCTGCAAAAGATGAGAGATGGTTGGCTCCATCCGTTCAGTAAAACATCAGTATCTGTTGCCTGATTATCAGAATTGTTTTAAACACTAAAACACATTGCCTGCACAAAATATAAGGACTGAAGGTCATTCAAAAGCTATGCTATATAGGGTCCAATCAAACATTCACATCGGTGTGTATGTGCTAAGCGCAGCGAAAGAGAGCACCAAAGATCCTTCTTTAGCAAAGATCTCCGTACTTCAATTTCACAGGAACCCTCTTCAATGAGTATGTTTAATAGGGAATTCCTCAAGAAAAACAACTTTCCATTCTACGTTTACATATGATCCATGTATAGGTATGGCGCATGCGCAATCCGACTATATGAGAATGAAATGACAATATAGGAATAATTGTTGACACAAGTGGCTCTGAATGTTACCCAGACAGTCATTCAGTTAAATACCATCCTCCTTCAAGCAGTTCATAATCTACTTACAGAAACACCAGATTCTTGTGATACGTCGGTCTTGAGGGAACAATACTGCGGACCAAATCGTCAAAATAAAAACTCATTTGTCTCAGCAAGTCTCCACATTGTCATTTCATATACATATATTTATATGTATTTGAGAAATGGACATTTTGGTTCGACAGAATTAATTATAAATTGCGTTATATTGTATAGAAATATATCCGGAGTCATTTCAGATAAGTTTCTATGTAATATAACACAATTAATAATTCATACGTACATCTGTATGTAACTAATGGATATTGGTGTTGTTTATGGAATCATCCAAATATGCATACGCCCAAATAAAAATCGCACTCTTGAATGGAACAGTATGAACGAAGCTTACGAAGGAGAAATAGATATAATAACAACTGATTAAACAGCGCCAGTGTCACATAAATATGTTTTTAATCGGGGAGGCAAAGTACTATTTATCATATAAAATCCCGGAATGGGAACGAAATACTAAACATTTTACGATTTTGTAAGAAATGAAAAAAAATATATAAAAATCATGAAAGGACGAAGAATCATCAATAACATTCTAAAAATGTCATTGATTGACTGAGCCCCTTGGAAAGCGTGGAACGTAATCTAAATAACACGTTTCTATATCAACCAGGACGGAACTAAACGAATTAGTGAATGAATAAGGGACAAAAATCAAGAGATACATTATTTCCGTTCCTAATTTGGCATTTCTGATTAGGTTTTCAATTGAGTCACATGACCTTGCTTTGTCTCACATTCCCCCAAAACATGTCGAGATTTGTATTTTATCTCTTTCTCTGGTTTGTAGTTTATAAGTTTCTAAATTGCATTCGTGACTTCCAGCTACTTGGTACCAAATGAATGGCCCAGGAGAAATACAGTATTTTTAGTGCATGTTTCAAAATTAGTATTCATTAAATCATGCTCAATGCGTGGATATCTTGTCAGTTAAGCCATGCAAGGGTCATGGAATGATCAATCGACCCTAATCCGACCCTGCAACAGTCAATACGCTACTGACAATGAGGAAGATGATAAAAATAAACTCATCTTGGCAAAGTTGACCAGATGTATCAATTGATGATTGTGGTGTCACAGAAAAATGAGCATCTACATATTGTCCATTATACAGGAACAAAAGCAAGCCATAGCATTCAAAAGTATTCGATTAGTTGTAGATTAATAAAAAATAAATACTCGCCTAAACAGGTGGATAGTTGTCTACCAGACACCAATAGAATTTAAAGAAATGGATTGATATTTAAAGTGCGATCTTAAAAAATAGTTAAAAATAATGTTGGGAAAAACTGATGCAGAAGTGGAGGTATTATTAATAAGGAGGGTTAATGCTAAAAAAACGTTTGGAGTGTTTTTCAAAAACCTAATTTGCAAGAAACATTTCCCACTGATCGAATCCGTACGTACAAAATGTTTTATCGGCTTATGCCGAGTAGTTTTAGCGGTAAGCAAGTAAATACATACACACATATTTTGGAAAATTGTTATAAGGTATAAATGTCTTTCAAAAAAGGATTTGATCAACCATTCAACCTAAAATGGTGAAGTCCCTGTAATCTGAAATGCTGCTCCCGTGGTAAACATCAGATCATCTGCAATAAGGAACTTTATATCGTTACATCTTATTTTGTATAAATGTTTAATTATGGTTTCGTGATGGCTTCATACTATCGTGAAGAAGTAAACAGGTCAGCAAGTAAGTGATTGATGTATCACTGTAGATTTGGAAGCCTCCCACTATCTTAAGGACAAGAAGAACATGTTCCAAAAAGAAGGGTCTACATCCAAAATGCGTCTTCTCGATAGTCACCCATGAAACTGACAGTTGGAACTAAACTTGATTTGCACACAGAACCACACTACCTGTACATGACAGGACAATGCTTGATGTTTCATGGAGAAAAATGAAAAAAGGAAATAACATTACCGAACGAACAGCCCTGAGAGATATAATAAAATTATGAGGAAACTCAAATGGCGATGGACAGGCAAGACTGTAAGACAGACACTGGAATTCACGTCTCTCAATATGGACCAGCCAGAGATTGAATGCTGAATTGTGGCTGGCAGGAAATCATATGGTGTGACAATTTGGGAAATATTGGTAACAAACCACCCATTATAGCGAGGTCCATACCGAACAATGTATGCTGACTGGGTGATGATCATGTGTAGGCTGTTTCTGCTCCTGTTGCTGCATTTTTTGCTGCCGGTGATGATCATAATGGTGATGTTTGTATTCATATCTTACAGGCTGGTTTTAAGAGTCAATTAATGACTTACGATTCTATAAGATTTTTCTGACCAGGAAAATATGTGTTGGATATATATATATATATATATATATATATATATATATATATATATATATATATATATATATATATATATATATATATACTACATTTGAAAGCTTAATTGTTTTGTTAATAGATGTATCATATCCACATTTCGTTACCGCACGCAAGCGAAAAGACAAGTGAACGTGTTCACCAAAATATGGTTAAGAGGGTTAACTAACTTTTCAAGAAAACTACACTCTTTCTTTTGATTCACCGTCAGCCTAATTTCGTTTCCATTACTTCAGCTGTGTAATCGATCAGTGGCAAAGCGTGGAACTCCATTGAACGTTAAAAAATGATGGATTACTTTCGTTTTTCCAGTTATTAAAATGGATGTTGGACTGTTAAGAAATCGATGTTGCTCGCTGAATTAGGCCGATAAGTTTTCTCTTTGAGATTGGCTTGGCGGATATATAAGAAAATTTTCAATATATATTCGGTCTTACACGCAAGTTTAAGGAAAATAGTCCCAAATTTACACCAACGACGCTATTTTATGCAGGATGGGACACTAGTATCCCGCTTTTCTGATTTTTCTTCATGCTACTTTCACTATTTCATCAAAAGAATCTGATGGTGTAATGGTTAGCACTTCTTCTTCATATGCAGAATGATATGTGTTCTATTCCCTGTGTGGGCTTAGAATGCAACCAAAAATTACATCTTGGCAAATTCCTCTGGGCACTCAGCAGCTAATTGAGTACATCCCCATCTCTGTAATGAAGGTGAAATAAATTGGCATTGAAGGTTGACGCAAGCATACGAAGAGATGACGTTGAAAACATTGTCGAGCAGGGGAAGTGCACTCTCTCCACACTCGCAGTCTTGGCTCGGATAAGTCATCCTAATATACAAACAAACTATTTCTGGAGTCGGAAAACGCTGAAAAAATTAAAAAAATGTTTTCTTCTTTAATTTACACTTTTCTGACTTACGAAATTTTTTATTTGATCTCTCTAGGGAAGACTTGGGAACCCGTTTTTCCTTAATATCTGTAAAATGAGCTAAAATAATGGTATCCTTTTTGCAAAAAAGAATTTAAAGAAGCATATTTTTAGAAATTACTATACCTACACTCACTGAAAAGCTGAGTATTGTTTTGAAACGGAGAGAGCAAGGCCAGCTCGAGGTTTCCTGGCACCCCTTCACTAGCTCAACTTCTACACCCTTTAAAGCCTGACTGAGTTTGTCGTCGATTATGAAAATTTCCTTTACCAAATGTTTTTCTTAATTCCTCCATAACAGGAAGTGTGCAACTTCAAGAAAATCATGAAAAGTCTCCGTATCAGTGAAGCTATTTATTTTGACTGTTTTAGTTATTTTCCCATTTCTCATTTTAATCTGGAGCGTTATACCTTCCCATACATATGAGAAGCATCCCCAGGACTTCGTACGATATGAACTTATGTCTTTAGTTCATTTAGTCAGATCGATATTTAATTTTTTTTTAAGTTTTAAACTGTCATTTAATAGATGAGAGAAAAAATATCTAGATAAGAAAAACTCGTAAAACACGCACTATTTCGATTCTTCGTATGTTTACATCCAATTAAATAGTATTTTCAAGTATTTTTCATGATTTGAATTCTCATCTGTAAGTACCCTTCCTAATAAATCACAGATTAAACAGATCATACAATGTATGTATGCATATATGTATGTATGATTGCTTTCCGCTGATGCCCTCATCAAGTGTAATGTCTGTTACCGTACACCTCTTTCAAAGGCATGGAAAATACGATTAATCACACAGAGATCTGCAAAAACAGACTGCATATAACCATATCTAACCTCCTTTCCCTAACAATACAACATGTACCATAGGTGACATTGTGTGTGAAAGAAGCCCCGGACTGAGATGACTTATGAAAGAGTACGACTGCAATTTCAGAGAAAAATTGAATCAATCCTGGGAGTGGCCTGACGATGTCTGTCATGTTTGCTTTTTATAGGTCAGCAGCTGGTCCTAAGAACCGCCTTAGAGCACAGGGGCATAGTGGAATGAAACAACACGACGCTTATCATCATGTATCATCGATTTCTGCTAATACCTACATCAAGGGTGCCGTAGGGTTCTGTATAAACTATCGATTGATAGAGAATGAACCTACTTCAATTCGCTAGTTCTATCAGAGCTTCCCCAGGTCTTCATTCTGATGAATGATTACGTTTATAGCAAAATAATATTCGTAAATATATTTCATTCATTATATATATATATATATATATATATATATATATATATATATATATATATATATATATATATATATATATATATATATATATATATATCATACAAAAGTAATCATAGTTGAAATAGAAGTAGGAGTGACATTTGAACCAAAAGCAACCAGGCTTGTTTTGTTTCCATTCGAACTCCCCTGTATTATTTAAATATCTTGTTGAGACTTTTAAAAGATGTTTTACGTTTTATGTATTTCTGGTTATTTTTACTCTTTCTTTTTCGTTGATTCACATCGAAACGTCAGAAACAAAAATGAAAAATCATTTCATGAAAAAATAAAACCAAATACATCACCCAAAATAAGCATAATTCAGTTGAAAATGGAAAGGTTATGAATTTATATATGAAGTTCATATATTAATTATATACACTGGATAGCCTGCTTTTCTACCTCTTTCATATACTTTTTTTTTCATTTCATTACTTTCTTTTGTCTTTTTCTCTCAGGTACTTTCTATCTGTTATTTCGAGAATCGATTTAGAAAAAAGAAAATTATAAAAACGTAAACAAGAACAAAAGGCCCCTCCTTCTACGCCCGCTCCTTTATTCCCCATTCCTTATGAACGCTATCAACCGATCCAAATTGGGTCTGAACAAAAGAGCTCTTGGCCTTTTTAGAACTGTCGACTTTCGTTGCAGTCACCAACAACAATGAATATTAGCTCTACTGAATACGATAATATATATTATCTACGCTAAGAAATCTGTCGTCTACAATGTCGACTAAATGATATTCGATTTAAAAGTCCAACAAACTTTCGAACATATATAGGCTTTCGACTTGTGAGACTTCAAATTGGACAGTCGACGATGTCAATGACAGCTGACAGTGGACGCCGGGAAGGTGCGATTATTTGTGAATCCCTTTGATGTATTGTAATCACTTGGCATTGCCAACATCACGGGACAACGACTTCTCAGATGGTCAGAACAGCGATGAAATTGTTCATGCCGCAATTTCTTTGTCTGGATCCATCCAAGTATTGAGAGAGTATTCTGTGGCGCCGATCTGGATGGTTACAACATTTTTTCGCCACCCTTCATGCAAGTGTAATCATTGCTAATTAGACTGATTCATATTGAATCAACATCATCATAATCATCATCATCATCAGACCGTTGCTTGACAAATCGTTCTATGTCAGCCGTGACTCTGATGTGCTTCTGCCATGACTTACGACCCTCCCTCGCTCTCTTTCCCCCCTCTCTCTCTATTTCCCTCTCTTTCTCTCTCCCTTGATCTTATGTCTAGTCTTCTCCCACTGCGTTTGCTATCAGTGCACCACCCATCTGTTAGATTATCACAGTATATTTCATCCTTTATCATTGCTTGGGTTCCAGCATATCTCCATTTTTCTTGCTCATTTATAGATCTTTCTCTTGGTTCTTATTACATAAACTGATTGATCGTAGCAAAATGCATATATAAACAAGCATGGAAATATATGTGAATAGACAGATAGAACAAGTTTAGTTTGTCAATCAGTTGGAACCGTAACGTGAACAACGTGCTCTTAGCAACACTGAGTGTTGAAGGTGATCAATTGAAAAAATGAAAAACAGGATGATCAATGAATGCTACGTCTATCAACTTTTGTTGGACAGTGATCTGAAAAGGGAGTATAATTTTTCAAAAACATGCAAACATATACTAAGGACAAATTTAAAATAAACACAATGCAAAACGGAAAGCATATTCCAGGGGATTTTAAAAACAACTTGTTTTTACTACATTATAAGGAATAAACGTCAGAATTTTCAGCCCTATAACTCTCTTGATGCAGATTGGTCGTATGATACATACATACATAGACAACCAAACTACTAACTGGAACAATATGGAAACTTGCATTGACAGTTTTGGTGACGCTTTTTAATGATATTTTGAATGATCAAAATCACAAAAATAATTAGTTTTGAATGATCCGAACTTGGACATCAATAATCAAGGGGTGAAAATCACTGATATAGTTTTAAAAGCACTGATTTATGTTACACGTGTTGCTGGAAATGCAATCCACTCAATGTCATGATATTGGTATTGTGGCCTTTTTCTTCATCACAACCATCTTCATTAAAAAAAAAAGAAAGCCCTCTCTCATTTCTTTCATATTATATCCCTGAAGGAGGTTGTGGAACGGATTCTCAGAAACGTTGAAATAAAAACGAAAGTAACATAAAGAATGACTTCAATCACCTGGACGTCTTTTAATTGAGACGAAAAAACTATCAAAAACACTGAGAGATCTGGGAAAACATACGATAGGTTTTGTTTTGATCTTCTGCCAGCTGCAAGAATTGTGGTAGTTCAAACAATAGAGACAGTCTTCGTTCACAAACAGGCTTCCATGGTAAAATGGATGCTAGTAAGAGTCTCCGTAGGACTTTATTTCTGATTTTCTATCAGTTTTATATTCTCTGTTGTGGACCGATAGTCTGAGTAATGTCGATGAGAAGAGACTAAGATTGAAATAAATAATAGTTTAGAATCGAAAATAGGTAAAATTTTGATGGAATAGAATATTTTAAAATTACATTAGTCGTCCATCCATCCATCCATGCATATATACATCGTGGTGGACCAACGAGGGGGCAAAGTAACTTAAGTGACACGATATAAAAAAAAAACTGTCTTAGAAACCTTTCTTGTAGTTTCTTTGTAATTATTTCCTCAAATAAAACATTTATCTTGCAATATGTATAAAAGATTTCTGCATGAATTTCAAAGGAATTCGTTGGAGGGATGAGCAATGAAACAAAGGTGGTCAAATTTCAGGTTGGATCCAGGAAAGTTCCATCGATTGAGAAATATTCTTATTTCTTTTCAAACACTTTCGTAAATGCTCATGAGTGTCCACATCCTCCAGGTGGGTTTTACTAAATCACATTATATACTGTTAATACAGATGACTACGGAAGAAGTAATTGAATTTCAAATGAAAATATCTTCACGGTAATCATATTCATTTTCTTCACATTATTCCACAAAATCAAAACTCACAAATTGGTAGCCAAAGATGACATGAGTTGTTAGTGTAGGCTTATGCCATCACCTGAATAATGTATAAAGATCACCAAAATCCTAGGTATCGTGGGAGGAGAGCATGTTCTGGAAGGGGTTGTGACGTAATGAGTCACAGCCCTAGGTGGCACCAACCATAGGTCTGCCACTGTACAAACGTACTACCAGATTCCTACAGGTCGATTCATATATAGAAACATGAAAGATTATCAGTTCTTTTTTAAGAAGGACTTTATCAAGTGCGATTAACCTACTTGAACGTTCTGTATTCATCTATCTATTCGTATTTTGAAATCAAATACTAATATAGACACGTTCAAATAATGAGTATTTAGACAGCTGTCTCCAATTATTACGAGTTAGTTCAAACACCATAGCGAACGAACGTATTTCTGAAAAAAAAATTAGTTAAATTCTTACCTGAAAGTGAATTTCAGACGCATGAACTTCTTGTTATTCAAATAATAATTCGGCTAATCCATTTTACGGCCTTTTTTCACAAGAGTAGCAATGCTAAAACAATGGATTTGGGTGATGTTTTTTTTCTGTTTTCTTTCCTCATTTGACCTGGATTTCGATACTTGTCCCTGTTGGGAATGATGAAGCCATATCGGGTTGGACTCCTAACTGGTCTGACTAATGCACTCAGTTGAAATGCTGCTTTGGACTGCGTCTTTGATTTCCTTCGGTTTCCAACAGTGTTCCCTCCTGTGATACGGACTTCTTCCTAGAATTGATAGTATTCACTTTTCTGTTTCTTGATATCCAGCCATTCCAGGTCTTTCTATTTCGTCTCTGACGATAGCATGTTGTACTCATTGAGCCGAACTTTAGGAGGTCTGCTATATTACCCAGTATAGACTTTCGGAGATTCAGATGATACACCTGGAAAATACCTTATAATGGATCATCAAAAACGTCGTAGTAATAACACAAACAACAAAGCTAGTCCGAGTGTCTCTAAGATTCTTTGAATATTAATAATCCTACTCTTAATTATAAGATCCTCCAGTTTTTACCGTTCACACACTACGAAAAACTTATCTCGATTTGAAGAAAGTTAATATCATCCAAACATTTGTGAGGTAGTACTTTCGAGTATTGAGATAGAGGAAAAACTGAGCTAGTTGTCATTTTTTTTTGTGTGTTTTTTTCATTGGAAACAATATCCTGTCATTACATGAGTGTATCATCTTGCGCAGATAAATAGGAGAAACAATTCTAAATAGAAAAACAATTAAAATATGATGGTTAGTAATCGACACATATATATATATATATATATATATATATATATATATATATATATATATATATATATATATATATATATATGTATATATATATATATGTGTGTGTGTGAGTGTGTGTGTGAGTGTGTGTGTGTGTGTGTGTGCGTGTATGTGTGTGTGTGTGTGTGTGTGTGTGTGTGTGTGTGTGTGTGTGTGTGTGTGTGTGTGTGTGTGTACATGTATCCTGAATATTAAATATCATCCATGTAGATGAAAGTTACTGGTGTTCAGAACAAAATTATTTAGACGTATTTAGTATGGTGTCATTGCAATAATATTGAAGGTAAGTTTCGTCTCTTTTAGATATAATTGTATATTCAAAAGATAACTTTTTTTCATTATCTAACAAGCCTGGAAGTTGAATCCATAGATTCTTAGGAAGTCCATTCATGCAATAGATGCAAGTTTGTATTTTGGCGTAATAAAAAAGAATTCGATGTTCTAAAAAAATAATAAAACAATGACAACTTAGCAACATCAGATTCATAGACAAATGAGGGGGGTATTTATGGAGATGGGCTGAGGGTTTTTTCCATGTCAATTCATCAAGCAGTAACATCAATCGTTGCTATGTATAATATATGCAGCCATACGAAGATTATTTGACAGAGGATTCTGCAAGGTACGACCTGGGGTGTTTCAATAATTTTTTCTCTCTTTGAGAATCACCATTTATATTTCACTATTTCAATGGTTGTCAAATATTATTGCATGACGGCAACCGACGGTGTTCACAGAGATGTGCTTTCAACAGGGCTCTGCTGAAGCCGGAATTTAGTTATAATATGATATAATATGATATAATATAATATGATATAATATAGTATAATATAATAAATCACTCAAGCGAAATAAAGGAGAATATTGACAAACTGATAAAAATGACACGACATCTGCCTCCATCATTGAAAATCATGATTTTTTTCAATTATAAATGTATTTGATTAAACTAGTTTAAACTAGTCCGTAAGTCAGTCTCCTGGCAATCATTGATCATGAATTCTAATCACGGACCAAAATGTGAGTTACATAAGTCCAGTTTATAAGTTTTGCATTTTATAACAGAGCAAAAATGCCACAAAAAGAAGACAAATTAACTGCAAAATAATCAACATATGAAACAAAGGCATGCTGTGTGAATCTCGGATAACATAATGCTTTACATCGAGAAATTATCATGGAGTAAGTTTGGGTAGTATTAAGAATGTAATTCTAGGCAATTATAGTCCTACATATTACAGGAATGATTACATAACTCTAACTAGCTTTAGTGGAAAGGGATGCAAGTCACGTCATTAAATACTTAATTCCTTGATGAACAACTGGAAAACTGATTTTTTTCTCAGCCCGAAGCGATTTGAAAACTATAGCAACTAGAAAGCTTTCAGAGAGTGAAAACCTATACCTGTACCATGCAATAAGTAAAAACTGAATGAGAAACAGTTTGTACATGACAACGACGGGATATTATCTACATGTTGTACTATTGTTAATCTGTTTTCTGATTTTTTATTTATGCCATTTCAATGTTCAATCTAGATTTAACATATAGATTTTTATAATCTATAATCTCCGGTCAGAAGTCTGTCAGTTCTAGAAGTAAATGAGAATGCTGAATTGAAACTATTGAAATGTATCGGACAAAGTTGCACTCACTGTATACCTCATCTGATTTTGTTGGCAGAGGTATTTAAAAGCTCAAGTATTCTAAAAATGTTTGGAAATACAAAAATAGAAGTTACAAATCTATAGATGGATTGTCAGATAGATAGACGGATAGATATTTGTTCAGAATTGAGTGAAATCTTGAAATGTATAAGGATGTTACTTTGAAACTTTACCATTTACAATGTATCGGATACTGTTACACTCGCTGCAAACCTCATCTAACTTCGTTGGCACAGGTAGTCAGAAGCTCTGATATACTAAAGATGTGTGGAATTACAAATATCAGCAGTTTTGAACAGATAGATAGCTAGATGGATGGATAGATATCTATTTTGCATGACAGGAATTGTCATATATTGAGGATCGAATGCCATATAAATGACTTATGAGATTATATCATCCTACAATGTGACCTCTGAATGATGCACAAAAGTATTTGTATATCCCCTGACTTAGCGTTCCAGTGTCGTGTTAGGCTGTGTAAATATATCTCTTGGAAATGCCAACTCCTGCGCTATAACTCACGAAATATTATGTCACTTTTTATCACACAAAGGAACGCTGGTACTTCTGGTTGCTTCATGTGTTACGTCATAGAGAGGAGAGAAAGCAATTCGACTTTAGCACAGCAGGGAAATCAAAAATTGATGAATGGTGTTATAAATTTACTCGGTTCCGAATACCGGAGAATATACATTGAATACAACAGCCAGGTAAGAACGAACTAACATTATCATTTTTCGCTATGCTCCAACAATCGCCATCGTGGGCTTAAGTTACGGACAGGGATATATGATGACGCTGGTGATGTTTTGAGCGTGGGTTCTCCAACTATTCTCTTCCAGTGTACGCAATTGCCCTGCCCCACCGCATTGGCACGCCCCTTGTGGAAAATGTAGAATAAAATACTGAATTCCATAGAACAGCTATATAACAAGTAGTAATTGTTGATATGAAATATAGATTCAGCCGAAATAGATGACTAACATATATCATCAGCAACCAAGAAATTAACAAAGATTTGAAGAGACAAAGTTTGCCGTTATTTGTAATGGTATAAATGAAAAGCTGCAACTTCGATACATCGATCGCCACCTTCTTTCCTGATGTCAGCGCCAAAACATCGAGAAACTGTGTGCAAGCTAACAAATTTAATTACATTGAATAATATTTATTGGTGCATAAAGGTTTGATATCATACCAATATATATATATATATATATATATATATATAAGATTTAAGTAAGATAATCCTAGAATTATGTGGTATTGTAAGGACAGTTTCATATTTGGAGTAATACATCAGGCAGCTCATGGAATGATACATTCATATCTAAAGTTGCTTAAACATAGTGTAAACATGTTCTACTCAGACAGGGTACTGATATGGTTTGGCTTCATTAATTTCATTTAATGTTGTATTCTTAATGAGATAGATGAGTTAGTAACAAGTAAATCAATTCTAGGCATAGTTCCAGAGAGATATAACCGTATACCACAATCAATTGAAATACCATTGACTTATACTTTTAAAATGAGATATCCAGATCAAAGTTGAAGGTCTACAAAGCGCAAATATACTATCAAAACAATAGTGTTAGATTTTACAGAAAGATACACTTTATTAACACAGTGCTGCCGATGACTGTTTTCGAATTCTAGCATTTTCACAAAACTCACATACTTTTGCCATTTCTTATGAATATAGGGGTACACTAACCTGATTTAGATACCCCTGGTTTAGGTAGAACTTTATTGTGTATGTTTTTGCTTTATTAATGCTCCAAAAATGAAACTTTGATTCAATGACTATATGAAACATGATATTGAAGAATGTCTGTTGGTTTGTATAGACAGGCATTGTGTTTATTCATAAGACTGCTTATACACACATATGTAACGACTGGGTGTATACATGCGCATGCATAAAGTCATCTTGTGCGCCCGTTGAAAGCGTGTTTCGGGATTTGTGGCATATACATGAGTGAGTGTGCGTGTGTGTACGTTCATCGGGTGGATTTGGTACCAGTTGCCCTAATTGTTAACATTAGAGTCAGCCTTGGTTCGATGCTGGGTGTAAATATTGGTAATTGGCACTCCAAGATCGATCGCCCACATACTCTGCAAGAGATCATTAAAAGGATACGAAATTAATCGATTCCACACGTCCAATTGTACATTGGGCACATATGCACACATTGAGGCACGCCCTAAACACCAGCTCTGTCATCAGTATACATGCTTTCATACACACACACACATACACGCACACACGTTGCTGGGTTATACAGTTATGCAGCATATATTCACTTCGGCTCATATGAATTTTCCTCATGGCAATTATGTAGATGGGGCTAGACTCAAGATCTAAGAGAAGCTATTCCGCCACATAATCACCGGGGGGTTCTGGTAGAATTACACGTAATAAAGATTTGGGAATACTTTCATAACCTTACAACCGTACACACACACACACACACACACACACACACACATACAAGGCATTCATATATATATATATATATATATATATATATATATGTGTGTGTGTGTGTGTGTGTGTGCGTGTGTGTGCGTGTGAGTAAAAACAATCATAATAAAAATGATTTTAAGCACATCCTCTAATACACATTTGCATGAACCTGCACACACAACATGTACCTATACAGTGCACAATGGAACATTAAAAAATAATTTGAAGATTTTAAACGATTCTGTTGTTATCTGGAATAAATTCATTACCTTTTGTGGTTACGAAACTAAACATCTCATAAACACTGTCAAATTAAAACAAGGCATAATTTTTGAAAATTTGCCATTTTGAAGTGCTGAAAGCAAATCGTGAGATTGCATAGCAAACGGTGTTTTTTAGGGTTATTGAGACCTCCCGAATCCAAATTAGCCATATGCCCAGCTAAAAAAAAAAGGCTTGAAATGCCCCAAAATCGAGAAATCGAAGGTGAGTGCCGTTCAAGCAATATATATCTTGGAGATGTTAGAGGCAAATTTTGTTAATCTATAGCATACAGTGTTTTAGAAGCTTTAATGGATGTTGAATCTAAATCTAAACATAAGCTGACAATGCATAAAAAGTCTGAGCTAAATGTACGTATGTGTATACATATTTGTCTTCACTGAAATTGAATGGTATATGCCTCGATAGGACTTCATTTATTGGGTATCCAATGCTAGCATGCTCATCAAAACTGTATATGTGAATGCTTAAAACAGGATCCATCCTGGTAATTCTATATTGCGACTTTTTCTCCTAGGATGACTTCAATAAGTTATTCAGGTCTCCCAAAGCTCCATTCTTATTTCAATATCCCAATGATCACCCATTTAGGTACAGACTAGGCTCAACGTTGCTTAACCTCAGTGATCTTACGAAATCATGTCAATCCAAAGTGATTCGTCTGTAACACCTTATCTAAGGGGAATAGTTCCTCAATCCTATTCTTTGTTCTTGGCGGTGATGAATCAAATACCATTATAAAATTCTTTGGTATGTCTTGGCAGTAGATTGAGCTGCTGTTAACCGGACCAGAGTTGAGTTCCTAGTGATCGGTTAGGATTTTCTATACTTTTCTAGAACAATACCAAAAGGAAAATAAACATTGAAAAACACAGAAATCAAATCTAGTAATTCAGCAACTGAATTTCAATTAATCAGTTCAATAAGTAAGGCAACCAAATATCAAAACACTCCATGCAAATCAGAAAGACAAAAACTATGCCAAGCAAATTAAAAAGACAAGTGAATTGAATCATGCATGGATTTTCAGTTTGTTTTTTGTGTATTTATTTGTGTATTTACCGTATTTTGAAATATTGTCAACTTTGTTTTTAAATTTGCTTGCTTTAGATTTTTTTATCGGGAAATTTCATAGTATTAACTAAATGAGAAAAGGTTTGACAACTTAAATTGAAATCTAATATGGCTTCGACTGTGAATTTGTAGGTGTGACATTTGTCCCACAACCGGATGTTTAATCGAGCAAAATGGAATATACATTTATAGAAGGACAAATTGTGAGGAAAAGAAGAGAAATAAAACTTGGAGAATAACTAGAAGACAGATAAGTTAAAAATAGCTTAGTGTCGTACCAATTTAAGAAATTAATGAAGTTTTCTTTGCCATCTGAACTCAGTTTGGCTTTTGTCTGTCTGCTCAGGGCTGGATTAAGCTGATGCAGGACAGTACTACAGGTTATAAAAGGAACTCAAGGAAAATGTACGAATATTTAAATGCATTCAATATAAAACCACATTGAATTTATGTGTTGTATATGTATCAGATAGATGCAGCGCTCGCAATAATCTTTGTATTATTGTAATATTGACAGTTTTTTCTGTGTCTATCTTCGTATGTTACTGTTAGCAAAAGAATACGACTAATGGCTGGCTGTATTCTTGCTCCACATCTTCAAGGTACTTTAACCTAGAGAGTAAAATAAAATCCAGGTGAATTTCAAATGTTACATTATGTTTTACAAGATGGGTTCGATTTACTTTGCAAATACAATACAGAACACGTAGAGTTGATGTTTGTTTCCGTCTTAGGAAACAAAGTGACAAAAAACTTTTTTTTCTAATTTTCAGAGTGGGGGATACCGATCAGAGGGCATTAGTGCGACATGAAAACAAATTGAATTTGAACACAGCTCGTAAGGTCCATTATCAGTGACCCCCGGACGTTTTCCATGCCTGTTTTTTCAATGTTTCTTCCTCTTTCATCTTTCATTTAACATCTCACACTCAGCATGCCACATTCATAATCCAGTTGATATGTTTATTGGCATTGGTCCATGCTTTTAAAAAATATGGAACTTCAGCAAGTGTTCCATGTCTACATCTGATTCATGATAGTCGCGATCACTCGACTCTACATACTAAGCCCATAGTCCATAATCTCGTTACACAGCACAGGGTGTTTTGGTCGCTCGGACATGTCGCGTGGACATGTTTTTTAAAATGTTTTTTTTGGTGGGGGGATTCCTTAAAACTTTTATTCATGGTGAATGTTTGAAAGAAAAGGCATTGAACACAATTTTTTGAGTCTTTTGTATGACTCGACCATGGATTGAACCTTGACCTACCGAACTGAGTGCTAATACTCTACCACAGCAGCACATTGACCTGTCTTACTAAAGCGAAGTTCAATAAACTGTCGCCGCCAAGAATCTTTATTAATCTACGAAGGGTGCCCACCCGAGGGTATGACGTGCAACCTCCATGGAACCAATTAACTTCGATGCTAGTTATATACCCGCTCAAGCGGACATAATCATTTGGTTGATGTGCATCGTTTCTATTCCAAACCCACAGGCTGGGAATTAATCTGGCTGTGGACCACGCATTCCAGCCTCCGAGGTTAACAAATAATAATATTATTACAAGCAGTAAATCAAAGTCACTAATGAGGACATGATTAGAAAATGTAGCGTAATAAGCCAGAAAAGTCAAAAGGAAGCAATGTCGTTAAAAATCACAACAGAAACCAACCTCACTTCAGATCTTGTTAGTCTCTCATTAGAAAGCATAGAATGGCCGATGTATTTTAGCAGCATGCTGTTTTGGGGGTGATCAATTAAATTATTAGAAAAAAGGGCAATCAACGAATAACTTTTCTTTCACCCATTTTGCTAGGCGGTTATCACTGAAAAAAAATTTTTTTTTTTCAAGTGTGATGTCTGCCCAGCACAAACTAAGGGACAGATGTAACACTAATTTACATTGCAAAAAGTTTGATGACAGTTTTAGTAGAGGGTTCCAGATAACCATCCGTTCATGTACATGTAAAAGATAATCATGAATCATTTATGTATAATTCAGTTTAGGTGCACACGGACATTCGGGAGTAAGACCCACTTCCGGCTTTTTAGGTACCAAGTATTTTTGATGGCCATCTATTTAGATGCTGTTTGGGGTCAACATCGTTGATTTGGTGATTTTACGAAAACCAATGTATCTAACGAGATTTGGCCGTAACCAGTCAACATAAGAGAGAGATTATTCAATCCCAGCCCTCTTGTTGACTGCTTAGCAAATTATATTGTGTGGGTCAGGGGTTTATTTAATCGAACTTGGGATGAGAACACTATCATTGGGCCACGGTGATCGCTGAAGCAATAATTATCCAATAATTGACTGCCTTGTCAGAGATTACCACGAAAGTGTTAATACTATAATTATAGAAACGATTTCTTATGACTATTACAGCATTAGTAATACGTGAACACCTACAATGGAGTACTAACCAATATTTAATATTTTCGTAAGCCATTGATAGTTATCATTATTGAGTTTAACAAAAACTTCACCACAACACCAACTTAAAAACAAACATCTACAATTCTTAAGTACAGAAGATTAAAAATTATTTTTAAAAAAGAAACGTTGTATATTGATTTTTGCTTTTCTATATATCATTTATGTTCTTTGTATTTATTTTGTGGTGATAGTTTGGGGTCAGATTTTTTCACATCAGTTTGATGAAAAAGAATCGAAATATTTCGATTTTTCCCGAAAAATCAGTATTCTACATCTTTCTAGTGGGGCAACAATCAAGTGTCAGATTTTTGCTGCTTCGGAGAATAAGTCAATGAAGAAAAGGTCAATGCTGTCAGAATTTTGGAATAAGAAAAATCATCAATATAGGTCATAGCATCTGGATTTTTGTTCAATAGTCTCAACAAAATGAAATTTTCGTACCCAACGGCAAGATTTGGGGCTTTTGCGCCCCCGATGGGGAATAACGGAAAAGACAAAGCATTAATAGTTTACTTGATAAGAAAAAACACGCATTATATTTTTTAGGCTTTCGTATGTTAAAACCATGAACGTCAGCTTCAGGTGGCGACTAACGAAAGATAACCTACATGATAACAGTAAACATCAATGTGTGCTCTGCAGGAACTTAATTTTACTAGATATCATACAGAGCAAACTGGCAACTCATTGTAGAACAATGATTGATGTGGGCTTAGAAGCAACAGAAAGAGAGATCGATCATGTATGTACCATTGTTCTCCGCTCTGACTATTCATCGTCAGTGCCGTGAGATCAGGTACACACGGGGGATTGTTAGTAGCGTATCATTCCGGCTTACCAGGCCTGTCTAAGCTTTGTTCGGCCAACGGCACCTGACATTCTCGAATTGGCACCCATTTACGTACAGATTAGGATCGATGATGCTTAACTGGAGATCTTATGTGAACTGGTGTCTGCAAAGGGATTTGGTCATAACACCTTTGCCTTGGAGATTATTTTTGTCCTGGCACTGAGTGCTTAGTGGAAAAGAATCGATTATGATTTTAAAGGTCTTCGGTGTTCTTCGATTTAACCAAATCAGCCACTCTACCTCTGGGTTACAGTGATCAAGTGGAATTGATACGCATAGACCATCCAAGAAATGCAAAATGAGCCATTAATTTCTTAGTTAAAAAGTACTAGATTTAGATATTTGTCACCATTATAACAATTTTGTGGATATACCCTTGTTTCTCATCTCAAATATTTCCACGATTCCCAATGGGTTACATCTCACACCCAGTCATTTCTTATTTTACTCCTTTTGGGATAGCTAAGAACATTTGTTTATTTTATGAGTGACAGTTTCACTTCTATTTCTGCTCTGTCTAAATTTACCATTACGTTCCATTAGGCTCGATGTCGTTAATACTCAAGGAATTGTCCCGTGTCGCTATAACTAAAAATTCGGGTTCACTTTTGAAATGTCAACTTTGTAACGATGTAATGAGATCTAAAATTTCTTCTGTTTATTTATTTATTTATTTTTTTGTTTCTTCATTATTCAGGGTTTCGTATTTTCATAATTTTCTAATCATCCATTCGCTCATCTCTAAATTCTGTGTCAATCTATGACTGTCGCCGTAAATCTTCATTTTATCTAATGATATTAGAAACAATTAATATTGACTGTCACCAAAACCGTCGAGAAAGGTTTTTCCACTTTCAATGTTGGCCTGTCCGTCTGGCTGACTGTCTGGCTGGCTATGTATGTGAGAATCACGCTTACAGACCACACAGATTGAGTTAGAGATCCTGATATTTAAATGTTTACCCCTTATAATGTCAAGAGAAAATGTACTTTCTTTTCTTTTTTTTTTCAATTCTATCCAAGGAGGGTATTTGGCTCGGGGTCAATATGCAATGTTAGCTCATGCGGGATCGTTCCTTAATTTGTATCACGTTTGGTTTTTTGAGTTTGTTTTTTTTTAAATTCAGAGTTTTCATAGTAATCACTGCCCAACAAATGGCAAATGGAGTGACTTTTTATCACTCTTTTTTCTAATTCCCAACTGATCGCTCCCAACGCAGTGCGCTGAAAAAAAATGTTTTTATGAGGGTTACTCTTCAGTGACTAATCAGACATATTACTCGTATTTTTATCATTACTTTTGCTGTTGTTTTCCGTCTTTGTTTTTGCAAAATACATGCAGTGAATGCAAGAAGTGTCCGATACAGTGCAAAAAAAAGTTTTCCATATGAACCTCCGTGTTGACAGAATTTGGACAAGTAATTTTGATACTTGTACATAATTTTCAATTTTCATTTCTCGTTTGAATGTTTCTTTCATTTATTTATATCAATCAGTTTATAAATATTGATGTTTGCTCCGTATTCTATCAGTATTGAAGCTTGTGTGAAAATAAACTTTTTGTTACACATCGGATACTTTTTGCACCGGAAGTAAATGAATCCAAAAGTATCAAATACATTTCAATATGATTATTTTAATATCTTTATGTGACTTCAAAACAGGCAGAAATTTGACTGGATATTCTAAACTCTTGTACTTAGCTATTATAGTATGTATCTTTCCAATTTTCTTTTGTCTTCAAATCTTTTGATCTTTCATCAAACTGTATCAATTCTTAATGTGTATAAAGATGTTTAAATAACGTTTTCTCCATCGATTGGATACTTTTTGCGTCAACTGTGTGTATGATAATGGTTACAGTGAGGATTGATTGGAAAGTTAATGCTTCTAGCAACTGTTGGCTTTTATTGAATCAAGTGCTCGTGAGGGTTGCCCTAGCATATAGGACATAGGATGATGCTAACTTTTCATACCTAAACCTGTAACATTTGTTGCTCTGTATCGACAGAAATCGTATCCTTCCTGCATCGTAAGACGCATTTCTAGACTTCGTGGAACCTGCTCTGGTTATTCAGTCAAAAGAAATTGTTGTATGACCAACATCTAATTTAGCACGAATTTGCATCAAAAATCAATCCCCTAAATATGAAACCTTTTTTCTGACATAATAATTACTAAATGTTTAAATTCTGAGTGCTTTGAGCTCTATTGATGCGTTTTGCCCGGAGGCACATCATCCATTTTAACTTCCTACAAAGATTTTACTACGCTCCCTTTACTTCTCTGATCTGACTATATGTATTTATATGTATTTAAATGACCAAGATTCTCGTTTCATTGGTGATTTCAAGGAAACTGGTTGTACAATAAAGGGTACCATTGCAAAGTACTGTTGTATAATGACATGGAAAACGTGTTTCTAACGTGACACAAAAGTCCGACCAGAAGCTATTTGCATCACAATGGAAAGATCGATTTAATATATAAGTTTGGTTTAACGTGATGTGATACATAAATGATGAAGAACATAAAACCCTATACTTGATGGGGATTCTTTTTGTTGTTGTTCTTTCACAAACTAGGACTGGAGTTTAACAAAATCAAGATGAATGGAAAGAGTCGTCATAAGATTCAATATTGGTGATTCGTAATACTAATCGAATAGAAATAGGTAATTAACTGTATTAATATTGATACTACCAATTTGTACATTTGTAGTGAGCTTGACTCACCTCTGAATGCTGAACTATACCCTTCGTGCCAAAATAAGTTAACCTCAGTAATTACCCTAGAACACTGATATGAAATATGAACTAAAAGTTAAATAAACGATAAGATTTACTGACGAATGGAAGCCTGTACGCAGTAATCAAGTGCTGGAGCGATTCAGAAGAGAAATTAACGATGGTTTGTTTCCAGGCAGAATTCAATGATAGCTAAGCAATATCCGCAGGGGGCTTTGTTATCATCATCATCATCATCATCATCATCATCATCATCATCATCATCATCACAGTGCTAATAGTTTTAAAATGCTGCTCTGTGTTGTTTATAGATAGTTTTCTCTTCTCGTGGCCGTAAGTAGTTGGCTCAGACCACCGAATCGATTGGTCCGTTCGTGCCACTCTTGGCCAAGATACTCGAAATGATTTC
>OY735198.1:90322649-90327649 GCA_963457665.1 Thysanoteuthis rhombus
TTTTTTTTTCAACTTTGAATGCAATATATCGCACAACAAAGGTATGAACTCACCCCTCAGAGCCCCAATTAGTCCCTCGCACACTTTTTGATAGTTTTTCTTTTCTCAATGGAATTTCAGACCGCTTACAAGATTAAAGGCTGAACATATCGTCCTCATTCTAGATGAACTCTTTTGAGATTACGTGAGTGTTAAAATTCTGCAGGCCAGTTTAATGCTCTTTTCAGTTGTCCGGACACGCGCTGTAACGGCCGTAAGTTACCAGATATCAAGAGTCCTTGCTGGTCAGTTTACATGATCACGTATCACACTTTCTGTTACTGCACACATTTTCAAAATGTATGATAGCGTTTATTTTTTGTTTTTGTTTTGTTTTTCTCTCTGATCCTCGCATATTTGGTGAACTTTTGTCAAATTACTGAATGCTTCAAGACAGTAGATATTGGTTCTGGAAAAAGATTTCCCAGACTGCTTAAAGAAGAATTGGAAGGGATTCAGGGTGATGTATGTGACATTCCAAGGGGGAGTCTTTACAAGGAGTGTAGGGTGACACAGCTATTTATGTTATCATTAAATCTTTGGACACTTTTTGCAATATTATATAGCGATAGAAAATTAAATTTCAGTTTGAGCCCCTCAAAGGCTTTATGCAATTTATAAATGAATTACGTACGAAGCCATGTACATTTTACATATGTATATATACACACACACACGCATATCTACATATCTACACGTATATATATATATATATATATATATATATATATATATATATATATATATATATACACATGCATGCATATATATATATACATATTTATATATATATAAATATATATATATACACATGCATATCTACATATCTACACGTATACATATATATATATATATGTGTATATATTTATATATATAAATATTTATATATATATGTCTGTATATATGCGTGTATATATGAGTGTGAATATGTAATTATGCATGTGTGCATATATATGTGTGTGTGTGTGTGTGCGTATGTATATATATGAATCTCTTTTTGTGTGTGTGTGTGTGTGTGCGTGTGTATGTGACTTCAGTCACTCATTTCACAATATCTGTCAATGCAAACATGTGATTTTTTTCCAATGCTTTTTTTCTCCTGTCTCCTCTATAACTAACTGATATTTTGGTATAATGTATAAATTGCCTCTTGTTGGAATCATTTGTTGCTCACCATGTAACTGTTCCATGATTTTGAATAACAAATCAGTTAAATCTATATAGCAGCCCAGTAGAGTAGAGCAAACACTATCTTTCCTTAATTTTGATGCTCATGCTATAAATATAGTTTGTCATTTCATATGAAATTTTCATAAAATATGGATATTAAGTTATACGACGTATCAAAGATAAGTTGAAAAAGTTTTTAACGAAAAGTGATCAGTAAGTGTAACAACAGACATGACTCGTTCTCCAGGACGTTTCTATTGAATGTTCTCCCATGGTAATATTGAATCCGTTATATATATATATATATATATATATATATATATATATATATATATATATATATATATATATACACACACACACACATATATATATATATATATATATATATATATATATATATATATATATATATATGTATGTGTGTGTCTGTGTCTGTGTGTATGTGTGTGCGTGCGTACGTGCGTGTGTGGGTGTGTGTGTATTGTGTATTGTGTGAATTCTCAAAGTCAGTAAGACAGTCATTTGAATTTAGTAAGAGCAATGGATACCAGTCACTTTCCTTGTGATAAACCCTTAGTTTTAATTAAGGCATGTGTGTAAGAGGAGGGAAACTTGGATTAAAAAAAAAACAGGGTAGATGAGCCCTTCAATAGTTGATTGGACGAGAGAATGATACTATAAAATAAAATCTGCAGTGTCTATAACCTCTGAGCATCTTATTTTGTGCTTGTTGCTGGGTCAATTGTTGCAGACAGCAAGAAAGTGACTCTCACGTTTTATAACTTTTTTTCCATGCCAGTTCTCTCTGCTTCTCTCAGACAGCCGTATCATCTTTCTCGAGTATGGAACGAAGTGGATGGTCTTGCTTGTGACCGAGTTGACAGCTACCATATATATGTAAATATATTACTCGATAGATAAATATTTGTATGAAGGATCGTTTTTATTGTTGGACTAGGTCGCACTCGTATATTGCAATGTCCACTTAGATCTGCAACCCTTCAATAGAGTCTCAGATGTACATCAAACGGATGATATTGATTTTTGTTTGAACAGGACAGCAATTAAACGTTCATATAAATGTCCTGACACGAAGTGCAAATAAAATTGCATATAAACAGGTCGTGTTAGTCATTTGATAGAGACTGTCACGTGACGAACATCTTTTGGCAGTATGCCGTATTAGCGATGATCAATCAAAAACACCCCTCTCTTTTTGTTAGACAGTGATTTCTAAAAAGTCCAAATTGAAATAAAGCAACCGGACACAAACTTGTGACCAATCTAGCATATAATTGTATTGCAAATTGAACCCCCACTAGAATCTATTCATGGTTGACTTGCATACATATATACTTACACAGCCAGCTAACAAAATCAATTTGGAACTAATGTTGACAGTTTTTGTTGAAGGTTTATATATATATATATATATATATATATATATATATATTACCAGATCTAATGATTACGAATACATGTACGCCAAACGGATATATACATGAATGGATAGAAACAATTTCATGTACATTTGTTAATGACTGTCTTTGCGCGAGTGGAGGTTTTATGTGCTGAAAGAAAAAAGCCTTTCTCCATTGACTATGCTGGTTTCTTTTAAAAAAGTATTTGCAGGAAATTGGTTGAAACCGCGAAAATCATTATAAAATAGATAAAACGAGTTTTGGACTCATAAATATCAGATAAAGAATGGTACTTCCGGGATGGTGAGAAGCATCTTTTCCCTGGAATATATTTGATAATCAGTTCAGAATATAATTAACTACAACCACCAGTGGGAACAGCTAACGAAAACGTTAAACGGATAGATAATCTTTTAAAAATTTAGCGGAACCCAGGATAAAAGCTGACCGCTAATTTGTATTATATGAATTCCGGCTAAGTTTGTTTTTTGTTGCTTTAAAATCTTAGGAAACCAGAACTGAGCAGCTGAAATTTCATGGGGAGCAGAGTCACGGGGACAAGAAGCATACCATCCCTCACCCTGCCTCTCAAAGATCCATTTCAAATCAAATGTTCCCCCCACCACTAACACAGGTAGAAAACATCTACCTTTTCTACTCTTACCAAACAACCAAACACTTAGATATTTATATTTTCTTTTTCAACATCGAACACGTGAACTTTTTCTCTGAAAGAGATGGTTGCCCCTGTTGAAATGCACCCAAAAGGCCTACAAAATAATAAAAGCTTTTTGAGATATAATACCTATCTATTAAATTTTCCTTTTCACCTTCCCATTGTCATTTTCGTGTACATCATAACCACTATAAAATTATATCTATCTAACTATCATATGCATATATATATATACACACACACACGCACACACACGCACGCACACGCACGCACGCACACGCATACACACACACACACACACACACATATATATATATATATATATTGAATGGAGAGAGAAACAGAAGTAAGATTTCGTTCATCTGTGTTTATAATAATTGTCTGTAATATTTATTAAAATCAGCAACTATTAAACATTAATTGCAAAGCAATCACTTTCTTTTTGAAAAAAATGCTTGAAAAATTCGAATTATTCTGGTTGAACAAAAGCAAGAAAGATACAACGCTACAAACTGTTTTTGATATTTTTTAAGTACAATGCATTATCAAAATAATCTAATCACCACCGTCATTTTCTAACAAGTAAGCAATAACGTATAATAATTTTTAAGAGTAACCATTTCCCATTGCGTCAGCATTCCAGAATGGGTAAGATTCCAATATATCTTAGCAGATCATCGCACCAAAATGAGCACAAGAGAAAATATTCAGATTCGTTATAGAAGAATTCATTTGTCAATTGCTTGAGAATAACCTGACTGAAACTTAATCACTACCACGTGGAATTCCAAGAGGAATGGTAAAGAAAAGCTGCAAACATAAGATAGCCCCGAGAGAAACCGAAAATCCTATCTTTACGGGGTTTATGGATTGGATTTTCATTCACTCCAATGAAAACTTACCAAAACTCCAATTTCTACATTATTGCATAATCTGAAATACGTCGCACACATAACACAACTTGAAAATTCTTCGTCAAAAACACCTGCTGTTTAAAAGGAATGGAAAAATATTATCTTGGCTTATGGAAGAAATACGATAAACAAACATCAACGCCGACTGAAACTTAGGAATCAAATTAAGCCGGTTCTATGTCCGTGATGCCCCAAATATATGTCGTCTAGGAGACACTCTCCAAATTCCAAGAATTCAAAAATCGTAAAAATGGTCATCATAAATAGTCTCAAAGGTTGAGAATTGATATGAAATTCTATAAATGTATTTACTGCTACTGATATGATTGTACAGGTTCCATAAGCAGGTGGCATGTATCAAATTAGCAATAGTAATTAGCATGATTCTAATCTTACTCAGTCTGTGTTGTATTTGACTTTGAGTCCTTAAACATTCTAGATAATCGATATATTCTCATAATCTCTGATCCCCCATGGACTCCGAAACTTGCATAAAATAAGTAAATAGATTAGTCACTCAATAGCAACAGTCATATGAACAAGGTCTTTTTGTAGCATACTGTGTTGGGTGTGATCAATAGAAATAAAACGGAATGAAGGGTGATTAATGATAAAGTTACTACACTTCCCTCCTGTTGCGTAGTAATCCCTAAAAAATCTGAATTTTCAAGAATAAAAGCGGGCACAAAATGGAAATAAATATTGACTTATATTGCCAGTTGAACTTCCAGCTAAAAGTGATATTGGGGGGAAAGGGTTCAAGAAACAAAAAAGTTA
>OY735198.1:90337649-90497649 GCA_963457665.1 Thysanoteuthis rhombus
ACTTTCGAATAATATGTATTTAATGGATCTATCTTTTGGGGAATTTCAATTATCAGAATAAAAAACTGGTACAGGACCTGCGGACATTTCATCAGCGCCCTCTGTGGGCCAATAATAATAATTTTTTTTTTTTTTTATCAATTTGAAATTTATACTTCTTAAAACTTTTAAAACTCTAAAAAACTAATGATGACTAATTTTCTAATTCGACGTTTCAATGTTTAAAATTTCAATGCCCTTCGATTATTGTATCTGTTGTTATCTGGTCCAAATTCTGTCAACTTTGAAGCAGTTTAAGGATGTTAAAATTAGGTTTTTGAAATGTATTGTACTTGGTTTTCCTCATTGTATTTGAACTAATGAAAACTAGACAGAAAACGCACTCACTTAATCTATTTAAAAACATGGTGACATATACATCAATATATGAAAATACAATCACACGTCCATAAACATCTTTAATCATTCAAACTCTCGGAAAAATTTTCTTTCCACGTAACCAAACATTATTGTATGATAAGACTTATTTATTTACATCATCCAGGTTTTCAAAGTATGACTTCAGTGTATTGTGAGAATGGCAAATAGGGAATCACTTCTCGTTTTCAATGCTACCAATACTTTTCATTTTGGATGGTGTGGCCAGAGTTTCATCTAGCAAGTGTGACTTCTGTACTATGTGCTGTGAACATAAAAAAACTTATATTCCAGACTCCTTAAATCTTTTATTCTTCTCAATTTGCCTTTAATGAACCCTCAACAATTATTGTAGCAGTTGTTTTGCCTAATATGTGACCAAAAAATGATTTTGGTCTTTTACAGTAATGCAACAGAATATCAACCCAATCAGATACCAAGTTGTATCAGTCCTTCCAATAGGTTTAAAAAGGTCATGAAACACTATTGCGGCACTTGTTTTCACAAAAAAATGATTTAATATCTACAAAAATGGTGTTTCAACCCACTGTGGGCCTCCAATTAAGATAATGCACATGAATATTAAGATACATAACCTTTTTTTTTGTTGCCTAGTAATCGATCTCTTTCATTTGATATACATAGAGATAATACGACAAAAGTCTCTGATGTTACATTACAGCGTTTTCGTTTCTATTTTTCTGCAACAATGAAACCCATACATCACCGTACTTAAGCGTTGTATACGTACCAAATTAATACCACACTTTCATAGATAAAACAACCATCTCCAATTAAAGGTGATAACTTGCTAAAATAATCACCTTTGAATATCCTGTCCCTCGTAAGAGTTGAGCAGCATAGTATTGTAGTGTTTGAGATATTGCATAACTATTGAATCAGAATTGACAGTTTGCAAGCATTTAGCGCGGGGCTCTTCAAACAGCGGAGGTTTCAGCAGACATTACACTTGCTCAATATTTAATCTGGCACTGTGATTCCAGTAAATTGTAAAGATGGAAAACAAACAAAATAATGATTCCTGTGTTCGCTGCTTTGAATGCTTTGTTATTTCGATAACGGAGAAGAGGTATGAAAGACTGAGTTCTTTGACAGTGCTTCATCATCTGATATCATTCGGTTTCGTTCTCATTTTTCCGCACCGAAGCAATTAGATTATTCTAACCTACGGGGAGCCACGCCTTCTGTGTATTTTGCCAAGATCATGGTGCATCCTCCACAAGACAATAAAAAAGATGGCGTTTGGCCATTAGCAAAGCCAAGAAAACATCGACTGAGAATGCAAAAGGAAAATCAACGGGAGATTACACAGTAACCAATGAATTATTCATGAAAACATTTACAGTGAAACACCTTTTAAAACGCTATTAGATGACTCATCTTATTTGTTGATATGACCCCGAATATTTGCTTAATGGTAATTGTGATCATTGCGACTAGACTGGGGTCAGTTTTTCAAGGAACTGCAACTGTGATTGCACGGCAGCGTATACTTATGAAAAACCTTAATGAAAACACAAAATGATTTCTTGCGAAAAAAGATTTTACAACCTTCATAGGTCAGGTACTGAGTATGTCCCTACGAGGAGCAGAAAATAATAATCCTGATCAGCCTTGAAGTAACATTGTGAATATAGCACCCTTGAAACCTTTTAGAATAACTCCTCTCAAAACTGAATGTAAGTGCAATACACGGCCTTAAGAGACACAGTTGGAATGATGTCCATATTCAGAGAACTGCTGAAGGAGGGCCAAAGTCAAGAATGAGCAGAATAAAGGATAATACGAAGGAAACTAATATATGCTATCTCACTAATCATAGCTTTTATTATATCCATCACTGTAACATTTTAACAGTCAATGCAGATAGATTTTCAAATTCTTTCCATTTAAAAAGTACCAAAAAAATCACTGTCCATTACATAGATGGCTTCTTTTCTTTAAATTTCTTCTATCGTAAAAGTAAGAAAAAAAGTCATTTAGTTCATTATATATACTTTTTAAATTTACTCTATAGTAAAGAAAATAATAAAAAGTCACATTATTTATCATATAGATAGCTTCCCAAATTCCTCATAGTGTCAGAGTAGCATTATTATTCAGAATTCCGTTTCTTTTTTTTTCGGATAATCCTATGTTCATTCAGGGGCTCTTCCCCCTTTTCATATTTCTTTTGTAATTAGCTTTACCCTCAATATGTTTATTTTTCTTCCATTTAAGAGAATATACCGATTAATGTGGTCGAGTGGTATGATATGTGCAATCAGTTCGGTATACTCTAACGAATTATATTTAAGATGCCTGGTCTGTGTGCACAGCATCCGGTATTCGTTAATGATCATTCATTTACTGACTAAGGTCAACATGGCTTATCTTCATTGGTCTTTCAAGAACATATGTATACAACGTAATTTGGTCGGACCCCTCTGCCTCGGACAGAAATCCCTTAATATTTTCCTGGTGCTCAGTGATCAGTGAACAGGCATTGAGTACCATTTCTTAAGTCTTATGCACGGCTCGCTTGTGGATTGAATAGCATTTTGCAGAACTGGAGTTGAGCAGTCTGCCAGTTGGTCACGGTGATATTGGTCTCAATTCTTTTTTTCGTGGTTTCCTTTAATTTTTTTAACTTCAACGTTTTTTATTTTTATTTTTTTGAGACTTTTAGAATTGTCCATACCTTCTCGTTCAAGATGTTATGCAACTAATATCAGCGATAAGAAGAACAATATTTGAATGAGCTTTACGAATGTTTGCTTCACACTAACTTACTCTTACGAAACACCTCAAGCTGTCATAGCTTTGAATTGTGATTGGGTATCTGAACTTTATATCTATCTTGTGCACCAACTACGGAGATATGTTATATGGTATCAGAAAAGCCTTGAAGACCTCATGAGGATGTTATGCTTGATATGAGAACAGCAGGCACAGAAGGGGGTTATTTTCGAAACCCACAGGAATGTAATCTCATTTTTTTTTCGCTTTATACCGTGTCAATTTACAGAATGCTTCAGAGGAATACTCTCATTTCGGATAGCGGGGGAAAATGAGGTAATACTGGAATGACTACAAAGTCTTTGTAGTTCAGATAAAAAATGTCAATTTTGAATTTAGTAGTATTAGAGATTTATGAGTGATTATGGTTTTATTTGATGTACTAAAGATATTTGAAAGGACTGTATTAGTTGCACCAACATTACTAGTAACTGATGTGAGTTGGGTATTTGAGAGGATGATAGAAGGTATATTTGATTGAATGGGTACACTATGATGCATTTGACTGAATCAAGTAGAAGAATTTATTTTTTCTAAAAAAGGTTGCGATTATAATAGCGGTAATATTAGCCAATAAGCAATCAACATTATTATATTTTTTTAATGTAAAAGTAGTGATAGTTGTTTTACGGCAACCTTCTCAAATTTCCCCCATTTAAAAGAGGAAATAGGCTCAGAATATCAGTTTTGTACGTAAAAATCTCGACTAGTTACTCTATATTACCTCTGTCTTCCCTGTTAGTAGTTAAGCGGAAAAGACGGGAATTGGTGGACAGTCATATTCATTCTTGTTTGGAGAGTTTCTGATTATATGCAATAGTATGCTGTATTTCAGATTAAAGAATGTTTATGAAAATGTGTAATCAAATATAGTAAAGCCAATGTCTTATGCAGATTATTTTTAATGGTTCAAAGCTCTAAGATAAAACTGTTATTTCAGATAGTCTGTTTTAAAGTTTGACTTCTCCAGCCAGGAAGAAATTCTCATGACACCGATGGCCTCTTGAGTCTGACGTTTCCTGCTGAGCCTTATCGTGGATGCGCAGTGGGATGAAGTGAACAGTTCTTTGTTGAGCATATCCGGCAGTGACAGGTAGCATCGTGTGTATGTCTATTAGTAAATATTCTAATGTTTCCTCGATGTCTGTGCGTCTTCTCCTATAGTCAAGTGTTTCTAAGTTCAGATGCTGACGTTTCTATACGTGAGACATATGTCGTATGCTCGGAAATAGTTTTGTTACTATATGACCTGAACACTACTCTATAGCAGTGAAGGGAACTAAATACTTAATGCAATCACGAAGCAGACTCTATACTTGATATTTTTGAATAGTAAATATAGTTTCCAATTTTCATTATTAATTTGTATTCTTTAACTTTTGGCACCGACACTATTAAGGGAATTGATGACAGTGGCGCAGTGGTAGAGTTCCCACCTTCAGTTCAGTGGGCCATGTGTTCAATTCATAGTCAAGTCATCCATTTACGTTAAAATGTCTCTTCACTAAGCCTTCAGCATAGAATGTGATTTGAGAATCTTGGATTGGGACTGGTCTCGTCAGGTTCTCAGCCAAAACACCATCCTGTGATTGGTTCCCTGATAGGGTCACAGGACAAAAGAGTAAAAGTTGTTGTTTTTTTTTTTCAGGGAATTTTACAAGTGACAGTTAATCTTTTCAGTGACCCAGAAAACAGGTTTCGTATAGCCTTTGTTTAGATACTTACGTCTTGCAATTTACGCTTTGACTTCTATGTAAAAAAAAAAACATTTTCTGTAATCGTTGGATGTATTTCTCTAGAACCGATCCATTGGAATATATTTTGCAAAATTCGTGTATTTATCTTCGATACATTACAACCATCTCTGATCTTTACCAACGTCAGTTTTAAGAGAGACAGAGCTACGTTTGCCCCAATTCCAACCGTTGGGTACCATTGAAAATAGGATATTATGACAAAACAATATCTGTTTTTATTTTCAATCTCAAATACCGTTGATAATTGGAACAAACATAGCTCTTCAACTTCGAAAGTGACACGAAAAACGAGTCATGACCGTCGATTTACTTTTTGATCTCTTAGCATTACATACAATTCTGCTGCCCTACTCAAGTGAATCTGGTGTTAACAGATAAATGATGTTGTATGAAATACATCCATAATCTAGAAAGGTTCTCAGGTTCAAACATTTTTTAAAAGTTTTGACAGAGATATACGTTGTTTCAATCAATTATTTCAAAATATCTGTTAATGTATGTGCATCTCAGCAGTGTTTTCTATGCCTTAGGCATAATTTGATACTATAGAATTATGTGTGAATTATTATGTTTGTACTTTTTTGACCCTCAGTTGTTTACCATACAACTGTTTCAGGCATTAAAAAAAAAGTTATATCAAATGGCCCTGGACTACATGTTAACCAACTCATGGTATCATCTTCAAGGATACGAGTTACACGGAAATGTTATTCCAATTTGTTTTCTACCAACGGATTTAATCGGAACATTTGATATCTTTTTTCACTAACGTAAGATTTGATTTCTCCACATTGTATACAATTTCGCTTCCATCGATTACGCAATTTCTAAATTATCAAAGAAATTAGCCATATATCTACTTGACACAAAGCAAAACAGCATTCTACCCAGTCGCAACATTTAAATGGGCCATTCTGTTAATATACTCGGACATTTGTTACTTAGCATTCCATATTCGATCTCCTATGCCACTCAACCACCAATCAATCCAACAAATAGACCAGGGCGAAGTGTTTTCCCCTCTCCCTGGTTCTAGTCAAGTCAATAATCTTTCACGGAGACAAAGAGTGAATCGATCTCTTTTGGTTATCTAATTGGCTTAGCATCAATTCTTTTGCTTGTTTATTTGATTTCAATACTCTTGTTAACATTTACTTTGATTTCTTTAATTATTTTATTACTGCAAAATGGATAAGTTTTCAAGTGATAAGAATTTCTAGTCATAGCTTTGTTGAATTGTCTAGAAATCTTACCAACTGTACCGTCTAGATTGACCGTCTAGAATTCTTATAACTACATACCGATTACAATATGAAATGAAAATAAATGAAGTATTCACATATTATCCTCAAATATTCTGATATTATAATTTTATTGAACTTATATTAGAATAATTCTTGTTCTAAAAGGCATACATAAGATGTGGGGTGGAAATGAATACCATTTCTCCGATGATTTATAGACGAACATTTGATTCTGGATTCTAATATCCAATTCAAGTTCCCACCTTGGTTTTTTAGGATATAAAGCACTGTACGTTTTTTTCCGAATTTTCCTTCATCTTTAATACAGCTTGCTATTAATTGAACTGATACAATCTGGAAGAAAGCACAGAATAACTTTGTATTAGCTGTAATCGAAGACGGAGTGAATATATATTCATAATCATGTTGATACAAATTTGCCCAAAGATCAAGCTGCATACCTATAATCTGATGAAATAATGTATAACATATTGTAAAGTGACTTTCCACTGTGTGTGTGTATATATATATATATATATATATATATATATATATATAATGAGTAAAAATATTTCTTAATGGTTCATTACAGATTGTACATTATGTTTCATTAGGAAAAGATTTTTGAATTAACCCCTTGTATAAGCGTACAATCTGTTAAGGACAACTGAAAAACATCTCATTTTCTAACTGCCCTTTTAATGGTAGTATGCACTTTTAAAAAACTAAGATGAACCTAATGCATCAATAGGTATACACAAGTTGTTTATTTCATCATTGTTTTCACTCTCTTTACATTTAAATGGTATCCAATACAGCTACTTCTAAGAATTTTCGAAAATTCAAACCTTCCAGCGATTCTGCAAAAGGCGACAAAAATAACTTATTCATTGATCAGTGGTTTTCCGATATTTTGATTGATCACCTTGATAAGAGCATGCTGCCAAAAGATGCTTGTCCGGGGACAGTTTCTCTGGTGTGATTAACCAATTGTTAATACTACGATTACTATTTTCATTTGTATTATCATCCGTGTTAATAATATCTTATATCAGATTCCCTGAGCCATTGTCCATTGTTATTGTTGTAAAGCACAACCTTCCACCAGAAGTGTCAACAGGCGTGTTTGCAATTTGATTTAATGATAAACGAAGTATCCACAGAAATCCAAGAAACCATAACATGATTCCATTATCGACTTCAACAACTTATTATTTCGATGAATTTAGCCACAACACAAGAACGTGCACATGTGCAGACACGATGAGAGTTATAATTTGCTCATCATTCTATCAAATACCTTTTGAAAGAGGATGTTTCGAAAAAGTTACGAGCATAATTATCTGGCTAAATAAAGAACGTATGCATATAAATTGGAATCGCAAGTGGTCTCAATTGGCAACTTGTTCACAATTATACAGAAGTGCAGCTGGGCTCTTTTTTTATAATCATTAGTGTGTGTGTGTGTGTGTGTTTGTGTTTGTGTGTGTTTGTGCCTATGTGTGTGTGTGTGTATGTGAGAAGGAGAGAGAGTGTTCGTGCATGTGCGTGTGTGTATGTGTGTGTGTGTGTCTATGTGTGTGTGTGTGTGTATGTGAGAGGAAGAGAGAGAGTGTTTGTGCATGTGCGTGTGTGTATGTGTGTGTGAAACTATACAAAAATCACACTCTCTTATAAAGATATAGCCATAAGTGCAAACCTATTTGTGAATTTTATATTGTAACATCGCATATAAAATTTCCCTTGACAACTATTCTAGTGGAAATGTGATTTTTTGTTTTTTGTTGCTTATATAACGAAGTATCTCAGTAAACTTGGAATATTTGCCAAATGAAACTGAACAACAGCAACAACAACAGCAAAAAGACGCCATAAAACTGAGGCATTTTTCTCTAGTCATTAAACGGTGTTCAAGTTGAGATAAAAGATTGCAGAACCATCCACTAAAACAATCAATATCATCACAGTGAAGACCAACATAGTTAGTACTACAGGCCGACTGGTAAACCATGTATATGTCACGTGCACAGGATGCACCAATGGAGCTAGCAGAATTGAAATTCAAATTTCATACTCCTGATCATATCTGAAAGAATCATGTTTTAACATACCCCTCTCTTTTTGGAATAAATTCTCTATTGGGATTTATATTAGTGTATACATTTGTGCTCATGCAATACGCTTCTTGGTGCCCAACTGGATTAACGCTTGTTTTTTGTTGTTTTTTTTGTTGATTTTTTTGTTTTTTTGTTTGTTTTTTTATTGTTTTTAGGGGTTTTTTGTTTGTTTTTTTAGTTTGCTCTTTTTAGGATCACCCCTTCCCCTCACAAAAGGCAAGAGAAATAATTTATCAATTGATCATCCCTTTTTTTCCAGTATTTCAATTGATTACCCCAAACATAGAATGCTGTCAAAAGACGATTCACCTGAAGACCTCCCTTGGGGAAGGAATCAATTAGTTTCTGAGTTCAAGAATGTTATTATCCAAGTCGATTGCTTCCTTTGAACTACATTCAACGAAATTAAACATTATTTTTTAGATCCAAAACTTCCAAGATACAATAGCAATTTAGAAAAAAAAAACTTATTTCCCCTCGGGAATCATATCTCTTGGATGGACAGAAAAGACCCTCCAATGGGGTCAAGAGTGATCCTTCACCTCTTTCTATAGGTGTGTGTGTGTGTGTGTGTGTGTGTGTGTGTGTGTGTGTGTGTGTGTGTGTGTGTGTGTGTGTGTGTGTGCTGACTGTTTTGTAAAATATCTTTGTTGGGATTAGGGTTTTCTACTTTTTGAACAGGAAATTTTGGACGGGGAGGGAAGATTGTGAAGCGCCCTGGTGATGATAAGAACACTCTTAAATTATCAGAAATATTGAGAACTTATCTATCTTCAGATGAAAAGTTTCATTGAATATGGTATCTCCTGACCCACACAAAAAATGAAAAACATCTTATTAGTATTATATCATGATATAGAACAACAACTATAAGTCAATTTAGGACGGCATATCCGAACCTGACTTCTACCTTCAAGATACTGGTCGGTATTTGGTTGAATATAGCAAATATTTCCGATATTTCCTTTTTAAATATTTTCTGTTACAATATTGGATGGAAATCTGTGGAGACAATTTTTTGGCACGATTTTTATTCACTGAGTTATAGTGGTCCGTACAAACTCTAACTTTTTGAATGTATTGTTAACACGATATTTTGGCTGATCCATTCTACGCCGTTCTTCAGGTGTACTATCCGTATATGATGATTGTAAGCTAGATCAGCCTCCTCTAATGGCAATAACAATTCAATGATACCGATGTTATAGCTATTCTTTTCAATAAGGAGTTAAATCGCCTGTTCACTGTTAATGACCCTCCTCAAGACCAAAGACAGGATATCTTTGGTTATTATGTGTCAATCCTACGGATTCTGTCTTCTTGAAAAAATATCACATCATAACAGAAATTTCACAATTGTTGGATAACTCTTAATTACCGTACTATTATCACTGACTTTTGCCATCTATTTTCATTCATCTTGATTTTTCTTTCATAGCTCAACTTCAGGATAATTTACCATCTAATGTAAAAGAAAACACAAGAATAATTAATTCGAAGAATAACTTAATTACATGCAGATAATCCAGGATAGAAAATAAATTTTAGGAGTTGTCAGCTCTCGTATACAGAATAATCTAAGAAGAACAAATGAATAAATCTGGTGGATGTTTCTCTGCACTCGTTGGCTTTATTTGTTATAACTAGAATGAATGTACATTTAAATGTTGAATATGTATTCCTTGTGAAAATATTTACGGAAAAGTCCATGGAGGCATTTGCATTTAATAGATCATTATCATACAAGTAAACAGCTCAGATCGATAACAAAGAAACACCCACTTCAAAGGTTTGATTAACAATGAGAGAATAGATCACTGATGTCTATTTTGTGGAAGAGTCCACTGTTTTGAATGATGGATCAGAGATATTTTCATCAGTAAAATTATTGCTTTCAATCGAAGAATCCAAGGATACGGACATAGAAATAGGAGAATTACTCTGTTTGTTATATAAGTAAATACCCTTACTTGTACTTTTTTCTCATTATCGGGAACCTGTGTAATGATCTCCCATGACATCCACATGAGTAATACATAAACAATTGAATCAAACGTCACACTGAGTCACAGTCTGTGACATTAATGTTCTATTCATTCCAGTGTTTTCCAGTGACAAAAAAATGAAGATAATAAAAACATACCATGTTTGTTTATCTCAGCCAATCAAGTGGGAGAGTAATAAGTCTATATCTATCTATCCATCCATCCATCCATCTATCTATCTATCTATCTATCTATCTATCTATCTATCTATCTATCTATCTATCTATCTTTGTCTCTCCCTCTCTCTCTTTCTCTCTCTCTCTATATATCTATATCTATATCTATATCTATATCTATATCTATATATATATATATATATATATATATATATATATATATATATATATATATATATATATATATATGGTAGGAGTGTCAAAATTTTGTTTTGAAGCTATCTCCATCACACTGCAGCAATCCAAACACTAGAAAATATCACCCAAAGTTCTTTTTTTTTTTTATCTCAGGATATTTCCAATGGATTCCAATTAAATTTTCTGGGAGATTTGGAAAAGAAACACGAAAGAACTTATTAAAATCTTTGATGGATACATCCACTATTGCTTCCCATTCGCCGTTGGGACGATGGCATAGTCTGAAGTGGGCGCTGTCTGGGGGGTTCTTAGTTGAGGATATGTATTCATGAACATACGTGTCATTGAAAGGCCAAACAGGCAAAATCTGAAGATACCCCATCTAAGGTTCTTTGGTACGGTATAAATATCGGATAAATATAAACTCGTAATACTTGCATGCAAAAATCTACAGTTATCAAACATTAACCTTTCAGTCATTTCATCCAATAATTAATAGATATACTTACTAATCATTCATCTATAAGATCATCGAAATAATTAAATAATTCAATAAATTAGTGAGTATTGTATCTACAGTGGTAATCAAAATAAGAGAACGATCTCTTCAAACGTAATTCTTTTTTAATTGTAATTGCTTCACGACCATGCATTTCTTTTTCAAATAAAGTTTTCTTCTCAACTGTCTTTTTTCCATAGTCATTTTTGATAAAGGCTTTTTTATGCATGAAGTATATACCAAGAGCTATGATTTCTCTGATTTTCAGGATCATGTTTTCATCATTGTTAAAAAAAGAATTACATTTGATAAAAAAAGTGCTCTTTTATCGTCCGGAACTGTTTAAATATATTTCCCTATCTATGGACCTTCAGTTCACGTTGTACCTCACAAATATTTTCAAAACACTGTGAAAAATGGAACAACCCCCACTAAACACACACACACACACACTCACACACGCACACACACACACACACACAAAAATATATATACATATATCTGAGCTCATCGCAGCTACTGAAACCTTATGAAATGAAGCAATGGCCATCTTCGATTTTAGCATTGTCTTCGTCTGTGAATGAACTGCCAGATTATCAAACTTTTCACAAATGAAGAGTATATAAAGAAGGAGTCTGTTTATTCACTGGTGACCAACGTCTTTCGGCAGCATACCGTATCAGGTAATCAATTAAAATTGGGAAGAGGTAAACAATGTATAAGTTATCCCCCTCACATGTTAATGGGTAATGATCCGTGCAAAACGTCTGAAAAAACAAAAAAAAAAGTGTATGAAGGCTGATTGGACTCTTTAATCGAATATTTGATTTTATTCTTGAACATTATATTTTCAAATATCATTTTTTTTTGTTAAAGTTACCTTTGGTGTTGGTATAAGTGAAGTATACTTGAATAATTGGTCAGAGATGAGAAGTTACAGAGTATCTCTTTGTCAGACGCCAAAAAGTGTATAGAAACATCTGAAGTAGATCTATAGACAAGATGAAGCGTGGTCACTTGGAAGCCCTGCAGATAAATAGCCAGTCACTGCCATCGAAATGAGGAGACATTAGGAGAAAGAAAGTGTAAAAAAAAAAGGATGATAAAAAGGGACAGTGTATGAGAATTCTGTCAGTGGAAGTAAGAAATATAGATTGTATGTTTAGTTGCATGAGAAACAAAAGAAAGCAGGAGGGAAATGAAAGAGAAACGACTAGATGATTGTTTAATTCTGGTGTGAGGTGAAAGAAGAGGATAAGTTAATCCAGTATAAGAGATATTGATAGGAAAGAAACTCTTGCTTATAAGTTAGACAGACCAAAAGTTAGTCACCAGAATAGGCTGGGATTAAGTGATACCAGAGTACCAGGTAATCAGGCGGCCCCTGGCTGCTGGCTGTAGATATACATTGAACTCTCCCTCTTTCTTACTATCACTCACTCTCTTCCCATAACCTCTCTCTCTCTCTCTCTCTCTCTCTCTCTCTCACTCACTCACTCACTGACGGGGAATTTGGTTCAGTATTCAAAGGAAGACTATCGATATTTTTTTTCGGTCGGCCAAAGAAGAAAAATATAGGTTCAATTTCGAATTCTGGGATGAGTCATTTGTCTTTTGTTTCCTCACTTGCTGCAGAATGGTAAATCATAGCATATGATACCCACGTCGTAATCCTTCAAATGCAGCTGGACATTAAGTAAGGGATCAATTTAGGGTGAATTCATTTTGCAAACTGAACCCGACTATAGTCCAATAGACGGGGTCAAAAAACGAAAAAAAAAATCTCACAAAGCATAATAAGGCAGAAATCTTAAAAGTGTCTCTATGACAGCTGGAGACAAACTGTGACACAAAAAATGACTTGGGTACCCAGAGGATCACAATGTGTGTGGGTTTTTTTTGGGGGGGGGGGTCGCACTAAAATGCATTGCTGGTGTCACTTTTTTTCTTCCTCATTGTAATAATTCCTAATTTTAACTTTAATTCCCGGCTTATATGGTTTTCTTACTCCTAGACTGATATTAAACGAAGGGATGGAGATCCCAGTATACCCTGCTATTTGCCAATTATATTATTGTTCTCTCAAGGGAATTAGAGCAAACCGTACCCAAACTGAATTTTAGGTTGAACTAGGTTTTATATTCTCCGTGCTGCTACTTGTAAGTTCAATCAGACCTCCACATCATCACCAAGCTCTGTTTGATTTAGTATGTTATATAATGGGCTACTTGATGAAATAATGCAACTGGCAAAAAGTAAGATCCCTGAATAGCATGTCTTCAGTATAGGCGAAAATCTGCAGAGACGAAAAAGAACAAAACGCTGTAGTGACGAATGCCGCTTTCTCCCTCAGCTTATTCCTAAAACCATGTTATTCGAGACGGCAATTCCCACATAAGATCAATTTTTTCAACGGCAAAAAATTTGTGAGTCAGCAAAAACATTCCTAAGGACCTGTCTTCACTGTTTATTCTGGATATACGCAGGTTATTCTCCAACGGCAAAGTTTGCAGACCATGGAAACGTTCACCATTCCATAACACCTGTCATCGTTGACCAACCTGAATCCACGCAGATTTACTTTTGCGTCCATGAGTGTACAACAGCATTTTTTACACAAAGAAATGATATAGATAACTTTGCAAATACCTCATCAAACAAAAAATATGACTATGAAAAGATAATATGACTATGAACTGCATGAACAACATTCCATGATCTCATAGCAGGGCCTATTAGGGTGACACCAACTATTTCATGTATCTAAACTTTGAGGAATATTGAAAGAAGTTTCAAACCATAGAAAAAAAGTTTTAATCCATGCCTTTGCACATGAGAAAGGTGAACAAACGCACTGACCTCTGTTGAATCTAGGGAAAATAGAGAACAGCGCTGGGAAATGAGTCTGGTGAAAGTATTTACATTCATACTAAGTGATTAGCAAGCTAGAGTAGTGTTATTGATTAGGCTTTGCTTACATGTCAAGGAAAAATGTTAATCAATAATTATGAATATACATTCGTAGAAATGCAAATAATAATGGGGGAAGTTGACGGTATTCAATAAATATCTGTCAACTAAACCGAGAGATCGGTTCATATCTCTCTGATGCCTCCTACGCTTTCTCTATCCCTGTCACTCTCTCTTATATAAATATGTATTTAGTGCAAATCTGCAATGCAATATAACATATATAAGACAATAATTTGATTTCCGATGCATGATGCGTATATTCCATTGAGCGTTCTATACATTCACCTGAAGAGGCCAAAAGAGGGCAGGAACATAAACGTGCTTGTGTAACAAATCCCCATTCTTCTACTACTACTACTGCTGCTGCTGCTGCTACTACTACTACTACTACTACTACTACACACACACGCACATACATATACATAGCATTATCATTAGTACCCACCATCATATGACCTATGCTGGAAATAGGCCTTTCCAGGCTCCCTCCTACCATGAATGTACCAATATCAATAACATTCTTTCACGCTATATGTATGTGTGCGCGTGTACATGCATGTGTGTATGTGTGTGTAAAAACGCTGGACGGTTGAGAGTTTCTTTGTCATGCTGTAAAAAAACAACTTAAACATGGGGGTAGACTCTACTAATTTAGGCTAACCTGCTCAATAGACATCAGAGGATTTCAAGATACAAACTTATGAGAAAATCCATTTATCAGGGTTTTAGAGAATTCGATTTACCATGAAAACAGATAATTATGATATCTAAGTGTGAACTCACTTCCTGTCCATATACATATCGTTTATTTTCTATGTTTACATTTTTGAATAGGGCAAAAGTGAAGGGAAACCATTGATATTATATGGAAAATAAAAATCCCACTACCGTTGACGGGGCCCCTTAGGGAACCAAGCTTCCTGGGTCCTCAAATCTGTAACAACATACTGAGTAGCATGTAAATTTTGCACGTGTCAGAAAGGTTTTCTCCTTTTTTCACTTCCCAAGTATTTTACCCAGCGTACATAGGTACATCAACCAGTGTATTTGCGCAAGAAATTGTTAAAGTTTAAACATTATCTTTATTGAATAACATTTTTAATCGCTTTATTCCACTATCTTATTCCATCTTTCAGGCAGCCTCATATTTTTATCTTCCCGGAACTTTTTTTCATCTTCTTAGTAAAGAGCTACTCCAAGTGTCTTCAAAGGTTTTTTTTTCACATGAGAATCCTGTAAAAATTGTGATAAATGGTAAACAAATCCTTCGTATGCTCATTTCCATCTCTTAGACCTGATCAAGTTAAGCTAATTCAATATGCTTGAATCATGTAACTGAATTATAGTGTATGCAAAAAGTATCCGATCGTTCCGAAGTTTATAAACATCTTTATGCAGGATCAAAATTTACTGAAATGAGGTGTCCGAAGATAAGAAAATACAAGAAAACAAAAGAAAATATCGAAATAAGATTGAAAGATTATAACTCATGTAAGAAAAGGTCAGGAATCTTTTGTCGGAAATTATTCAATTTTGAACTTGTGCAGAGATGTTAAATATTGTATATTTTAGCAGCAAGTTTTTTTTCAAGCAAACTCCATTAAACATTGAGAAGTTTTGAAATAATTGCCTTTTGCTTGCTAACGACCGTATTGTCGTGGGAAATAACATTGCCAAAGTAAACAATCCATATAAACGTAACTATGGATTTTGCAATTTAATAACCAAATATCACTATTTCTGTGAACATTGGGCATTGAACCGTCTGGAACACTTCCTGAAAATGATCGATGTCAAAGTCAACCTAAGAACTGCAAAAACAAGAAAAAAAAGAAAAAAAAGACTAAAACTATTCGTTGTTTTTAATAACACTTGATTCGAAAGGAAGTTTAAATGAATTTCTCAGATGTATCAGGAATTGCTACTCTCGCTTTAGTAAGGGGTTTCTTACTTTCAGCATCAGTTGATGTTCGAACGAAGGTAAAAGCTGAGATTTTTTATGCCAATTTTCATGACACGGAGATCTATACCCTGGTATAGGTTCGTTTTCTAATTCGTAAAATCAAAATCAAAGGGAGGTAATAATTAACACTGAGCTACTCTATTTTATTGCTTTGGTTATGCATGATATAATTTTGGTTTAAGGTTAGTTTTAAGATTTTGGATTAGTATAATGTTTGGAGTCGGGATTTCGGATTGCAAGTAACGAAAACGCTTTTTTTCATAATCGTAAAGCTGGATATGTTGATACCAGGTGAGTCAGAGATGACAGAAAAACGTTGTTTAATTGAGTGTTGACGTTAGTTGCCAGTGTATATTCTTTTTAGCTGTATACTCATGAACACGTCCATCGTTCCTTGAAACCCTAACCTTTAACCCCTAACCCGAGAGCTTACCCTAATCTTATATAATTATTTCAAATAGAATACAATTTTAAATGTTCCTTTTTTTCTGTATTCGTTAATTCCATGATACGTTTGTAACAGTAGTTGCAGTCAAATAAGTAAATGTTATCAATAGGTACTTTTGAATAATTAGTATACGTTCTAAACGCAAAACTTTAACCCGTTCCCACGTGAAGTATTGATAATGTCTATCCTTTCCGATATTGCCTTGAGCTAGATCAAGCTAATCAAATAATTATACCTTCATTTGATTGAATTACTTACTGAAGTTCGTTTGACACTGTGTAACTTTGTCTGTAATGCTGTGCCTTCTCATTGTGACGACATTTATTCCAACGGTTCTATCAAATAACACGTGCTTACAAAAAGCACGTCAGATTGTTGTCGGACATGATACCTTTTATCGATAAAAATAAGAAAGTGAATAACGAGTTTGCCATATTTTTAAAATCTGCATAACTGTCACAATTTAATCCCCTGATTTAACGACAAATTCGTCGTAACGGCAATAGCTTGGGGTGAAAGAACAAAATAGGTGCATTTCGATTTTCTAACATTGTTAACAATCTCTACGATTATATCACAAATTTGATTTAATTCAATTGAATACAATTTCAAATGTTTCAGTTTTCTGTATTCGTTAATCTCCACTAATAAATCAAAGCATTTTACTATTTTGTCAACACTCTTCCGCCGATCCTCCTCACCTTTTCCCTTCTTTTGTGCTTTGGATCTATGGGCGTATCTAGCACCGATGACCATCACCGACTGACTGACTGACTGACTGGTTGACACACTCCCACTACCTCTCATTTATACCATTTTCTTCTCTTTATGACAATGCAAGGGAGAGAACTTGTCTCAATTTTCAGGATGGCAATCTAATTATAACAAACTAACACCTCTATGATCTGACTTTCAAACTTGTTTTTTTTTCATTTATTTATCTGTTCTCACTTTATTCATATATATGCGTGTGTGTGTGTGTTTGTGTGTGTGTTTATTAAATCTATAGTATTTTGTTTCTGTTGTTTATTAATTCATTCATTTATTTTTCAAGTTTATTGACTTGCTGTTTATTCACTCTTCCAGCTACCAACTGATCTACTTGTGTTTGTTCATTCTTTTTTATCAATTCTACTTCGTTGTCTTTTTTAATTTGTTCACTTTCTATTATTGATTCCTATGTTTATTCGGTATTTTCCACTGTTTTGTAATTTCGTTTCTCCTTCAGCGCCACAGGTTTCACTACTTATTTAAATACAAATTGCTTATTTCCGTTCACCCTTGGGGGGTTTCGAAGTTCGTGACAAAACACTTCCGTTTTTCTGCAACTTCAGTGTTTTAAAGAGACACTGGGTGCTGGGTGCTACAAAAAGACAGGATGTTTAGAAAACTGAGTGAGTAAATGTTCAGGTAATTCTCTATACACACACATACACAGACACAAACACAGACACACACAGACACACATACACACACACACACACACACACACATATATATATATATATATATATATATATATATATATACATATATATATATGTATATATATATATTGCTTTTTTATAAAGTGGTCGTAATTTCATTAAATAGCTTTTTACCTTCTTTTGTAGTTCGAGTCAAAATTGATCCGTTATCAGAAAACAATGTAGTTTGTAAGTTTATATAAGTTTTATGGCATATATTCTTTATTTTTGTTTTTGATATTCTTCTGTCAGTGAAAACCATGTTATATGCACCAACGGAGTTGGAGGACTGAAAGTTCAAGCATTTACTCCTTACTTTGTAAAGATAAAATATCGTTGTTGTTTTTCATGCATAAGTGATCTCTTGGTTAGTTTCTGCGTATTTGGGAAAAATTCAGACTCTTTTCAGTGATCACTGCCCAACAACAAGCTAGTAGGGAAGTAACTTATTAATTGATCACTCCTTTTTGCAATCGTTCTGAAACAACATGCTGCCAAAAGACGTCAGTTATGAGACTTGTTTGTGTTTATTTTTCTTTCTCTCGGCGTCTCACCCCTCTCTTTCTTTCTGCCTCTCTGCTGTTTCCCTGACTTGTTTGGGCCATTACATGTGCATGTATATACCCGTTTAACTCTAATGTCCATGTCTATTTTAGTTGAATTACACACACACAAACACACACACACACATGGGAACGCCCCAAGGAGATGGCAACACATGCATTCGAACAGGTCATCAATTATCACAGGGTGCTTCTCATGTTCCATAAAGATTTAGACTTTCCAAATACAAATGGAATAAATTTTTCTAATGGATTAATCAAACAGAATGAAAACAGTCAAGTTGAGAAAATTCATCGTCAGATCTTTCAGCATTATCTGACTGCTGGATAATCTTGGTTGTGAGGGACAATTAATGACAGAATTTCTCACTACTGACCATTAATAGGTAAGATAATACTATACTGATTTCAATTTGCCCAGAGAGCAAGAAACCCTAAGACCAGTTCTGTGCACAGATACTGCATATATATTAACCCAGTCCAGGATTAGTCCTTTGGTCCTTGATATATACATTGTCTACTTCATGGTAGTTGTCCCCATCAAGCTGGAATTTCCATTGTAAATAAAAAATGGTTGGATTAATTGCATGATGCTTGAGTCATCCCAATTCCAAAACACGCGGACACACACACACACATATATATGTATATATGTATGTATGTTCATGTGTGCCTGTCTGTATGTGAGTGTTTGTTCACAACGTCACTCTATTTAGAAATTGCTTTATCAATGAGTAGATTTCTAGTTATCAAGAATTAAGTATGTACAGCTATGCACCGTGTAACATTGAATTTAAAACCACAAGTTGCAATAAAGTTCTAATTGCTGTTATGCAGCACATGCCTATATATATATATATATATATATATATATATATATATATATATATATATATATATATATATATATGTGTGTGTGTGTGTGTGTGTGTGTGTGTGTGTGTGTGTGTTTGGGTGTATGTATGTGTATGTGACTGTATGTGATCATCGTTCATTCTATTTCCAATTCACAGTGGTCTCTCCGGGTTAATTTGTACTCTACTCAATATAAAATTCCTCCATTTAAATTAGATTAAAACAACTCAGTTAACTGAACTGAAGAAATATGAGGAGACAAATTCATGCAATAACAATGAAATATCTAGAGATAAAAAAATAATATACAATAATATATTTCCGTGTATTGTTCAACTCTCACGAAGCCAAAAATTAAACCTGCAATTTCGAATCTAATGAAATTAGCAGAAAATTGTTGAAGTGAACTTCAAAAATCACTCTTATACATGTTTATTTAATAAAAAAAGGCTTTCCTCTAACTTGATATATTTACGATTCAATGCCAATCTGTATTAAATTAAGATCTCCCATGGTTGCCCTGATTACCTCTTAGAGCTCGACAGAGTCGAAATTTACACTGTTCTATAAAATGTCACCTGAAGTTTTTGAATGCAAAGCTTCACAATAGGTTTTGGCAATGGTTGTTCATCAGACGAAACAGTTTTTTCACAATGTAAATTATTCTTTATTTGAGTGAATAATTGGAGTATTCTGTGGATTTACATGAAGTATGCATTTTTGCAGACTTCGCTGAAATCTTTACCGAAAATCAACCTCTTTCTGGAAACAATGTCAGAATCATAGAACCTGCTGTTATCACCTGAATCTTAGTGTCATTTGAAAGACTGGAAATTTGTATATATATATATATATATATATATATATATATATATATATATATATATATATATATATATATATATATATATATATATATATATATATATATATATTTCTAATAGGACAGGAGATATAAATTTGGAGATGAAATGCGTGAATTTGATGACAATGTGAACTAAACGTTTACTGTAGTAATCAGTGCACAATAAATCCAAGTTTTGACTCGCAAAAATACTTACAATTTGAAAATCAACTAAATCAAGCCATTATCGGAATTTTTCGAGTACTTATCCTATAATTCTTTTTAATCTTCTTTTTTTTTCAAATTGTTTAATTCTTCCACATCCGATATGTTGTGATAATCATGTAATGAAAGATTGGTGTCATTTTTTTTAATCACTTGAAGTTTTTTTTTATGATTATTTTATTTTGAGTGGTTTAGGATATTCTACGGGAGATCCTATTCATATAAAAATGCCGTATCTGTATCATCACAAAACGAATACTTTTTCGATGGAATGAAAATTTAAAACAACTGTTGAAATGTTTGTCTTAATGATAACTGAGAACTCCAGTGTAAACACATCGGAACAATACAGATATTAAAAAAAGAACATAAAAAATTCTGAAAAAGTAAAACATACTGAAATTGAAAGATGAAAACATACCTCAAAATGCTTGAAAATGTGACGGGTACTACCTTCTGGACTTGCCACCCGTCTTAACACCAGCTTTTCTGTCAAATTTATCTCGCACTTATTGAAACACTGTTGTCAGCCTGGACAGAGGTTAGCCTCTTCCAAAAGTATCCGCCATTTGTTATTCACGAAAAACACGTGAATTTCTGCAAAGTTTCCATCAGTTATTACGGAGGTAACTATTTCCAATAGAAGAAAATCATGAAAAGAATACATTATTTCTAGTAATTCCCCAGTCTCTGATTTAAAAAAAATCAAAATAACATCTAAAATGGCGCCGAAATGATCATTTTCCGATTTATAAATTAATACTGAGAGCTCGATTCTACGATGAAAATGTGTTCTTCGTTAAAATAAACAATACAATAGTAAACTTTGAAACAAATTCTCCAAATGATAATTCAGTTTTCAGAATGGGGTATCAATATGCAGCCCCATGCCTAGAAAATATATCATTTTCTTCACTGATTGTGAAATGAAAGATTTCAAGAAATTATTGAAACTGTCAGGGATTTTATGGGACATGTGTAAAATTCAGTTCAGAGTAAATGTATGTTTTGTTGCAGTTTGTTTCCCTTGCTTTTTGATTATTTGTTGTTGTTGTGTTTTGATTATTTCACCACGGCTTCGTGCAACTGACATTTGTGTTCGCTGATGTACTATTAAATATTATGTGTAGTTCTTGCCATTTGGAAGAAGTGCTTATCTATTAGTCACAGAAAGATATTACCAATATTGGTTTCCGTATTTTTATTGAATTGTTAAATATACTTTCACTTGCCAAAATTCCCATTTCGTTTCTGCTAATTCTTCTGTTAAATAGTTTTGACCTTTCTAAAGATTCCCTACCCCTCAAAACCGTGGGTGTCAAGGAGCCAGTACTTTCATAACTTGTCTATTCCGCCGCACGACTTAATATTTTGTCGTGATTTCTAGCGGTTGACAGCCATTCTCACAACATGAATAATCCATTATCATTTAATTTTTCTCATGGATGCTATATATTGGACTTCTGCTTCTTTATTATGCTAAACCGTCTTATGGTCCCTCAATCTTGTGTTGATAATGATTCTCTCTCGTGCACCTTGGTTTAAGGGTCAGTCCTTTGGCTAAGTTTCTTGTTTCAGCTCCATAGATGACGACCGGGGAAATGCACTAAGGAAGCTTGTTGTTTTAAGTTTGGTTATTAATTGTAATTTGAATCTTATGCCTTAAAAAAAAGTCAATGCTTTATTGTGTTTTTTATGATTGTTTGTGTTCCTTTGTATAAGGAGACCGCTGTCCCTGTAAAGTCCCCATACATCTTCATTTTTAACAGTAGTTGTCAACCTTTTGGTGTCACCATCAATATATCACTGCCCCCGCCCCACTGCAGTGATCATTGGAAAGGATACCTATTTTCTAACGACATTGATTGACAAACATACAATTAACAAAAATTTGCATACATATTCTGTTTTTAGATACCTACATTGCAATCCCTATGTCTGGTGAGTCACAGCCAATACAGATATATTGGGCTTACATGATATGCAATATCAAAGTACTAAGTTGCCCATGACTCATTCCTAATTGTCAATTACAGAATTTGATACACACAACCCTAAACTACCTTTGAAAACGCCCACCATTTTTTGCACAGTCACTCAAACCACTCCCTATCCCAAGATTTAAAATAGAATAGACCTCTAATTGAGAAACCCTGGTTTATGGTGTCCTTCAGTGGGTCAAATATATATATATATATATATATATATATATATATATATATATATATGTGTGTGTGTGTGTGTGTGTGTGTGTGTGTGTGTGTGTGTGTGTGTGTGTGTGTGTGTGTATGTATAAATATTCCGACCAGGAATCTCGTTAGTTAAAAATCTGTTCATGTCGGCATAAATCACGCGTGTGCAGGCTTCATTTCATGTGCGTATGTGTGTATATGCATGTGTTGTGATAAAAGTAAGGATTAACGCATCGCAATAAATGGGTGCTGTGGCAAATTACACATGTATCAGTTGTGAATCAGAACAATTTCTTCTATGGTGAGCCTCATTCTTGAAAAGTTATGTAACAATTTGAGCAAGAAATTTTTCATAAACTTACGATTCATAGACCCATTCCTTGTTACTCGAATCCAGCCAAGTTAGAGGGTTGGGGTAGGAGGGGGGCTTTGGCTTACGTTGTTGAGTATAGAGTAATGATCGGTCTCTTATTTAGGAAGATCGAGTGGATCATCACCGGGTGGGTATATGTACGATCCCCAACCACTCACAGCATCTGGTTTTTCAAGACGATAACCTGTTTTGGTTTAGACCTTGATTGACGTTGCTTAACTTGCTCTGCATCCAATGCGATTCAGCTGTAAACCAGCATATAATTCAGCTGGAGGAAGTGAACAGACTAATCCATATTCTTTCTTTCTAGTAAACGTTTCCCTATATATCAAGCTTGCTTCGGTTTGTCAATCGTTCTAACTTTCCTACCTCATAGTACTGGATAGATATTGGATAGTCCGTAATCACACTGAAAAGTTGTAATACAACAAAACAGCTGTCCATGGATGACACAATTATCAATAATTATCATTATAATTAACGCTCCCTTCATCAGGGTTTGAGCACTCTTCAAGTCGGGCAACTCGTTCATAATAAGCTATATATATGTATAGCAATGCTCTTTCGACTCTGGAATGTAGCACTCTGGTGGATGGGAGATTGTGTGTGAATAAATATATCACTCAAATTCGGTCCTACTGATCGTCCAGATCTGCAGAGTTCAGAGTACATGCGATCCTCTGGGTCTAAAGCGAAGGTTTCGATCCTATCTCGTTTTACTGGATGGATATTGGACAGTCTATAGCCATACTGAAGAGTTGTTATTCAAGTCCTCCGATTACAAGATCATTAATTCATATATATATATATATATATATATATATATATATATATATATATATATGTATATAATTAATAAGAAATAGGAAATTTATCAAACAAAATAATTATAATTTAGATAATTTGAAATGACCTCCGGTTATTACACGTATAATATGTAAATTAGACGAGTCATTGTAAATAGAAAAACCAAATAAACTTACGATCAATGTAGTGTCACTCCCTCCATTGATCTAACGGCCAGGGGGGGGGGTAGAAGACTGAATAGCTGCCTTTCCATCACGTTCTCATCTTTTTCATCCACTCTCCATGTCTATAGTATCGTTTCTCAACTATTATGAAACAGATGTATAATCGGGCTGAATAATTATGAATGTGTTATACCATTCAAAAGTGATCATCCGATATTTTTCAGAGAACGTGTCACTTAATGTAGACAGTATCATAGATCAACAATTAAAATCACAAGAGCCTTTCGATGTGTAATCGACTTATTCATCTTTAGAGCTGTTAGCTGTTTTACCTTCTATTATTTCTGGATCTTGATCCATTAACTTGTCCTAATTGTCCACGATTTGTTCTGAAAATAATCTCACCCTTTTCTGCAAAGTTCTCTCTCTCTCTCTCTCTCTCTCTCTATATATATATATATATATATATATATATATATATATATATATATATATATATATATATATATATATATATATATATGTAAAATTTCAAGTGTTTTTTCGGGAGGGATTTTTTAGTACTTGAACAAGTGTTGTTGCTCGTCTCTAGATGTACTCATCGTGCAGGCAGGTTACTCGGCTCACACACACACACACACACACACACACACACATATATATATATATATATATATATATATATATATATATATATATATATGTGTGTGTGTGTCTGTGTGTGTCTGTGTGTGTCTGTGTGTGTATCTGTGTGTCTGTGTGTGTGTATCTGAGTGAATCTGCCTGTATCTGTGCGTGTAATCATAACATTTCTCACAGAAATTAGAGCACAAGGATTCTACAGATACATAAATATATATGTAAAGTATACTTATTGACAATTGTCTCTTATATCTATGAAATAGGTTTACCAATATATGGAGAGGAGTGATCTTTAAGAAACGGGACATCTAGTTTCATTCGCGCAGTCAGTCAATACCACTTCGTGTTAACATACTGTAAACACTTCTGTGAGTAGCTTGCAATATGTATTTAGGGACGACACCTCAACATGGACATTCAAACTTGTTTTATGGTTCCAAATGATATATTTCAGGGAAATATTTTCATAAAATTTAATTGTTAAAACAATGCAAGGAGAAGTTATTTTTATCCTAAAGGATATTAAAAAAGTTGATTAACGTTGTTATTTCTAGAGGTTATATAGATATTTACTGAAATAGCCCAACACTCTGCCAGTACACATTCGGGAAAGAAGTCAATCATAGTCAATGTACACAGAATCCCTGTTAGCTTTTTTCCCAAAAAGCCTTGAGAAGTACTTTTGGCATTAGATTATTATCATTTATTCATGCAAAAAAGTTGTGCTCATCAGTGTGTGTGTGTGTGTGTGTGTGTGTGTGTATATATATATATATATATATATATGTATATATATTATTGTGTCTTCTACAGACAGCTGTATCGATGTATTACATCTCTTCAGTGTGGCTATAGTCTTTCCATTACATATACATATATATATTACATATATATATCATTGTTGTTGTGTGATTTTGTTATATATATGTGGCTGCGTGTTTGTATGTGTGTGTGCATATGTATATAAGCAATACATTTTCTATATCAATATGACACAAATGTATGCAAAACAGCTATTTTGTATCAACGCACACACACACATACAAACATATATATGTATAAATATGATGTAACATACATATAAACCAAATGAATATCTTACCCATACATAACACGTACACACTGTTGCACTCACTGTGCATACAAATGCATGGCATTATTGCACTCTGAACTTTGCCAATAAACTAAAAGAATCTTTACATTCACACGTATATTTGGATAAAGCACATTTGACTCTATTTTCGTTGCAAACTATGACTCGAGTAACGCATACGGAAGACAGTAAATGTGATATATTTACCCGAGTGCATATCTTTGTGGAATAGAAATGTTGGCAATATTGAATTATCTTTCTTGGATGCAGAGATATCTCAGAATAACGGGAAAATTATGGGTCAAAAATGTTATCACTAGGGACAATAAAAATAGACAGGAACAAAATGGAGGAAAAAACAAAATGTTTTCTCTCTTTCAATACAGATTGTCTAAGTGCAATGGAAGATTTGTGTTGTGTTTTTTTATACATCTTTCAGGAAAGGAAGAGAAGTTTTCATTTTTTTGTGACATTTCAACGAAAAGATGACCCATGAACACATACACACTAATATATATATATATATATATATATATATATATATATATATATATATATATATATATATATATACTAAAAGATCCCAACAGTTACAATTATCAAGGTAAAAACCTACGTTTTCTGCTCACATCAGTGAGTTCCAATCAAAAAATGAATTCAATTTTCCCACTTTCTTCAAATCAATGAACGTACTAATGACCGGAAAGGCTAAAAAAAAAAAGAAAATCTTCCCAATCTTACGCAAAAATTATGCATGTTCTCCCTATTTTCTGTGTGCTCGTTCTAATACACAATAAAATCTTCCAGAAATGTGTTAGCGTTGAGAAGGAAAAAAGGTTTAAATAGAAAAGGGTTTCTTACAGAGTAACTACTTTGCTAAAATCAGTGCTTACGCCAGTTTGCCTGTCTATCTATAAGGAATCAGTTCTGAACCCTACAATAAAATGTTGTTTCTTTTAGCAAAAGCCCCACCCCTCTTATTAACCTGAACGTCAACCAAAACACAACAATAAGACATGGGTCCCATTTAAATCCGATGATCAGCTTTGACGTGCAAACAAACGCCAAATGAGTTAGATGGTTCCAACAATGTTCCAGGCGAAACTACATTAAAGGAATATCCTGAGTCGTACCGAAAGCAAAGTATGTTAATTGCTTGAATCATCTGCAGTATCCGAAGGTTTGTCATCTTACCAACATTTGATATTAAAGGGTTCAGACAAGAATGAGTTTATTACATGAAGGAACTATTTCGAAAGACGTCTTTGAATCGTGTGTGGAAACCTGTGTTTATAGCCCATGGTAAAATGCCTTTAGCTGCAGCTTGAACAGGCCTAAATGCAACGGCTTTCAAAGTATTAAATGTGAATTGTATCTCTCAGTCGCAAGCTTCAGGGTAGATCGGACTATTATAAAGAAGATTAATATCCTCAAGGAATTTCTAACATTTGAACAGCTTCAACCACCTAATAACAGTTTAGGATGATGATTTAGGGTTTAGAATACCTGGGGCATTTTCTTTTTTCACTTGATATACAGTGTTGAGAAGAAACAGGGCATTCTTTAAATGATTTTTTTTTCTCCAGTTAAAGTTCACCTATGAGTTTATGTGCTAACATTATATTGTATGGAATTCAGTCAGCATTGGTCATTGGTATGTAAAGCAGCATGTTTTTGTAGCAGAAACGTTCAGCAAAACAAACTCCGTAACAACTACACAGCAGGCGTTTAGGAAACACGCTAATCTCACTAACTCGGAGTATTGTGTTAGTGCTGGTAAGAAAATAACATAAAAATGGTTCTGTGCAAGACTCACATTCTCCTGATCACCCTCAGCCAGTTTGTTAACACGTTGTCCATGTTTTTAGACCAAACACTGGAAGCACATGTTTATATCAGCATATATGATATTCAAAATTTTTCGAAATCAAATACGTTTTACTCGAATTCATTGACAATATTCTGATGCACTCTTTTCATACTATAGCTAGTTGCATTTGCTACTTCTGATGGGGTACTTGAATATCATTAAAAAAAAGTGAGGTTTTTGATGAACTAGTTTACCTGTACTGTCAGAAATGACAGTGTTTATGAAATATATGGATACACGCATTGCATTTTAAAGACGTGGATGATTGATATTTTGATTGCAATGGGCTTGGAGAATAGTGTTCTTTTTAAAACAACGGTTTTATATTTATTTTATATCAGCTTTTATTAGTTTTCCCCCTTTTTTTAGTATTCTTGAAATTCAGCATTTTTATTATGTCATTAAAACACGAATAAAATTTTATTTCATTACTTCAATAACATGAATGATGTTCTATTTTACTCGTTTCATCCTTTACCGTGACAGAAAACAAATTTGAAAATTAGTAATTAGTACATGTGTTGATTAAAATCAACAAAAAATGACTCTCATTTGTGTGAAACGTTGCTTATGGTCTTGTCACCAAAAGGTGTTAGACAACATTTGGTAATGCACCATTACAGTAAATTTTCAAAAACAGCAAGTAAAGTTGGCGATATCTACTACAAACACAAGTTTCATCGAAAATAACGACAGTTTTATTAATTTTAGATGATTAATCATCAATTGTTCAACTTCACAACTAACAAAATATTCGCTTCTGGGAAGTAATACATGTCTCATTTCTTTTTTTTTTTTCAACATTGGGTGGATCAGGAGTCATCGTAATGTAAGAACTTCAACTTGTCTTCTTTCATCTTTTTTCATTGGAGAATCAGGATTACAATGCTGATAGGATGGTCACCACGCAGCTACGACTGGCTTTGGAGTCGGCAGGAATATAATTGAAAGTTGGAATTTCCAAGTCAGAATGCCATGCTCCATTTTCTCCATGAGTATCATGAAGTTAGTTTAGAAGTTTTTTGTTCTCTTATTAATATTTCTAAAGGCCTTTTTGTATCGTTGAAAAGATCAAGTATCAAAGGGTAAAATTGAACTACTCAAAGGGTTTCCAACGAGCACAAATATATCAATAACATCTGTCAAAACATCTTACACGGATGAATATATCAATCTAAGAAATAGTTAACCAACTGTGAGGTTTTTTCAGAAAAAAAAGAAGTCAAGTTAGACGATAGAGGGGAACCACCCATAACTCATACAGCATTACTTTAAAGGCGAATAAAAGAGAAAATACCAGATTATTGAAGGAGTCATAAAATTAAACCAAAAATTGAAAACAAAATCTGATATATATCTGGATGGCCCACGTGAGATATCGATGTCTTGTATTTTTGTTATCCAAGACAATAAAGCTATATAAGGGAGTTTTACTGGTTTAAATGAACATGTCCGCAGATTCAATGTAAACTGGGATATAATTCGTTATTTTTTAGATTTTCTGAGCCTTTAATAGCAGTGTCATCTACCTGAAAAGTTTGACTTACTTTCAAGCGCACATTCAGATCAACCCATGATGCTGTTCGGAGTTGTTTTGATGAGTTTCAGAGAAGAAATATATATTATAATTATAATTATTATGATTAATTATTGTAATATTATTATCAATCAATTCTAGAAAGGAACACTGTGGTGGATCGGGGATAGTGCGTATGAAAATATATCGCTAAAATTCCATCCTATTGAGCGTTTTGTTCAACATAGGGTATGGAGTAAAATGTCTGCCTCTGAGTCTGAAGTACTGGAAGTCTATAACCACAATGAAGAGTTGTAATACGACGAAACAGCCGTCTATGGATGACACAATCATATATATATATATATATATATATATATATATATATATATATATATATATATATATATATATATATAGCAGGATGTAATTCGCTGATCGTTTTGATAATTCTTTTCTTCAAAGATTTTAGGCGACTGGAATGTAGGGTTTACTGCTGTTAGCACTACGTTTCGATTGATCCATTTTATGGTATTCTCTAACGGTGAGCGCTGTTTAAAACTGAGATAAATCGACAATACAGCTGACAGCAAGATGTTGACTGGGTTTTAAGGTTGCACAAATGCAGAGTTCAACTCCATGTGCCTTCTGCTACTGGACAATGAATGTAAAGCCAATTACATACTGTTGCTAACATTGGAATAATCCGGTTTATTTCCATCACATTCGGGTAGTATATCTAAAGAAGACCCGAGAATGAATCTTCCAAAACATCACGTTAGGGATACAAACAACCAAAAGGAGTCCAGTCCTCTGGATATATATATATATATATATATATATATATATATATATATATATATATATATATATATATATACACACACACACACACACACACACGGTGGTATTCAATTTTATAGAACTAAGATTAGCGAGCAATCATGCGGAAAGAAATCACCGTTGTTTCCATGAATGATTAACTATGAATTGAAAGCCGCTGAATCGTGCAAATTTCTTTTGAAAGGATTTCAATATCAACCTATAGTGCCCGAGCAAATAAATAGGTAGAAATCTAATAGTCAAGAAAATGATTCATATACACAAACACACGTGCATGAAAATACGTGATTACTCTCCGAACATCGTTGCTATTGAAACAGAAAAATGACTACTATTTCATTTGGATATGAGACCCGAAGAATATCGTAAAAATAGATCCATTAAAACAGAACATAGCTATGGAGGATTTTTCTAGCTGAAAACTCTTTAGACTTATTTGACTTTTCATTTGCGTTGGTCAAATAACTTTCAGCCGACCACTGTTCGCCTAGTGATGAGAAGATATCATCAACATTTAATTTATTAAGATGCTAATGTCTCAATTTTTTTATTTCACCATTTTTTCTCGTAAATAATTGATGGAGATAGAAATTATTCATTTCATGTTTAGAACGGCTCTATGTTAATAAAAGTATAATGAATAGCATAACATTCAATCAATAAATGTGTGGAAATAATTTGATCATTTGTAAAAATGTTGACTACACATGATATACTAATTGACTTCAATCATAGTATTCTACCCCGTGATTTGCAAAACATTGACAGTAGAATAAACCTTAATAAATATACAATGAACAAATATAAGTAAATAAATCAAGCAGCAGTGGAAGAATCCAAATAATACAACACAATGTAATAAGTTCAAAAAGTATAAATATCATCTAAAATAATATCTATGAGAATTATTATAAAGGTGAATGTTCAAAGTGTCGGTCAGCAAAGCGCTAAATGAAGAAAAGTAATTAGAATAGTTACTATAATCTATTATTGCTGATTTAGATTATTTTCTTCTAAACTTGGATTTTGGTTGCGTCCGGATGTTAGAAATTGTTTCTTTGTTTTTTGAGACTTTAACAAATCAAATAAATTTTCATACCATGAAGAGTAAAAAAGATAACCAATGTTAATTATTGCTATCTATATTGTCAACTATTTCACCATTAATTATTATCTTAATAAGATCAAACAAAAATGACAAATACACATGGTAACAGCGACAATAGAACCTTTGTGTATTAGCAAGCGATGACATGCTTTTTTTCAACTCAAGTCGTTACCATAGTTTCGTATTAACTGCTATGTTTATAGTGTACGATGTGTTTTGTGAAATACCGTTCAAAAATCTTTCTTGTTTCAGAGATTCGTCTCGTCATCACCGAAAAGAATTTCACTTCACAACCTGAAAACAAAAATTGATGTGTTCAAGATAAAAGGAATCCTTGATCCGCGGGCAGACGACCAAGAGTCATAGACAGTGTTGCAATGAGGAGGGGACGCCTTTAATGAAAGAGTCAGTGCAAAATAACTGACTCGATTTATGCTCGAATCAGTCAAATTTCTCCTGCTCGATTCAGAATTCACTCTTTATTTGCGGTGTATTCATATTCAAAAATATACGTTGTATTGTATATGACGTCATCTTTGACAGTATCGATGTAACAGTAGCAAATATAAATGAAAATAGAGAAAGAACACATTAAATGCTGATAACTCCTAAAGAGAGAATTACAGGAAGAGAGAATTGTGAAACCAGAGCCAATATTTAGATTCTGTTGTAAAGTAGAACCCAAATCACAAATAGCAATTCCGTTATCATTCAATCATTACTATGTCATTTCCGCTAGTTATTATTGAAAAGAAGGATTTAGGTCGAATTCATTTAATTTTGGCATCATATCTAATTGGCTTAAATGCAGCTAGTTAAATTTGTGCAATTGGTTTACGGTTGAAAATAGTCTTTACCGCATGAATGCCGTTGGGATAGGATTTCTCAGACAGGAAAAAGGCTGTTTATGAAGCGTTTAAGTTGAATGCCAACATAGTTTGCGATGGATGGTAGAGCCTTGGCTCGTTTGGTAAAGATGCTTCAAGGTTATATTCACTGATGTTTACGTATGCAACAGACACAGCCTGATCACATCGGATACAATGGTCCTCATTTGATCACCGAAGTTAAGTAACACTTAGGCTGGTTATTACCCAGATGGCTAACCAACTGGATTTACCGGGTGCTGTTAGCAGCTCTTGATCACGTAGAGAGACTCCTGTGGCGATATTGTTGAGACCAATCTCAACATAATGCTCAATATCACAAGGCCCTCTGAACTTCCTTGTACTCGGCAAGGGATAAATTTTATATTTTAGAAAATATCCAAAACTGTCAACATGGATTTTTTCAGTTTCCAATTGAGTCTGGCTGGCTGGCAAGGTATGCGTGTATCACGCGTATTGGCCGGGAATTTCAAGCATCTACCCCTTATTATATTTTCAGAATTGTTTCAACCCCCATCCATGATAGGGTTTCAGCGGGATGGGGATTATTACGTATGCTAATGCTTAATTGATCTCTTCAGTGATTCATGATAAACTAAGGTTTAGTTTTTGGTTAACCTTTTGAAAATGAAGATGTTTTTGTGATCACAGTCTAATTAAAGGCGACAGGAGTATCTTATCGATTGACCGTCTTCTTACCAATCTTTTTGAAGTGACCAATCATAGATCAGATGCTGCCAAAATTTGTTTGATTGTTTATTTGTTGGAGATCGCATACATCTTGTGTGTACAGTTTGAATATAAATTTTGTTGGAAACAGATTTCAATTTCTGATTTAATCAACTGAACGCTCTTCTGTAGAACCTGACGAGCAGGATTAGCTTGTCCTTGAACAACAACTCACTGCACTCGCTTATTGATTTCTGGGTGATAAACATTGAAACACAACTATATAAAATGCACAAATAATATTCGTTTTTCGTGTCCTTGCCGTATGTTTGTACGCATGTATGAAGATATTGTTGCTTTCCGATTATACCTTTATCAAGGGTATCATGATATATGGAACACAGGGTAATTGTTGGTAAGACCTAATCCCAGCTTGCCAGGCCTGACAGAGCATCTACTATCTGAGAATATTTGATATTTCAAAATGGCCTCCCATATAGATACTGGATAGGCTCAAATTCGGTGATGAGACGAAAACCAGCGTATCCAAATTGATCTTGAGTAGTTTTCCAATCCTTATCCTCCTGCAAAGTGCTAAGTAGAGATGTATTGAGTACCATTTCCAAAGTTTCTGGTATGACACGGTGTCTGAGTGGAGACGACCACTCTACCACTGGCCACAGTGATATTTTTTCTGCTAAGTTTAATCAGTTTAAATTCTGCAAATTAATCCCAGAAGTTTCAAGCAGATAACCGTTGTCTAGTGATAGAATGCTCTCAATTTCCTCCCTCGTTTTTGTTCTTCCTTTTCTTCACGCGTTCTCTCTTTCTCTACAATTTTCTTTTTTCTTTAAATCATTTACATGAATTGAGTACATATTTTAGTCATCAGCATATCTGTTAGCAGATTTGTGAATCGAAAGTTAACATCGAATCCAAATATATTATCTACAGAACTCGAGAATTCAAAAAAAGTTGACGTCCCCCCTTGATATAATAAAAGGTTCAAAAATATAATATTACTTCGGACTTTTACTAAGATTTACACTTCTAAATTAGGGAAATTATCTCTGAATTTAAAAAAAAACATTTTTCTTTCTTTTTAGTATTTTCGAGTAAAACTGACCGCTGTTAAAGTCCCAGTTAAGGGATCCTTGTCAGATGCAAGTCTGATCTTGCAAGGTTTTATGACCACTGATCAGATTCTTCCATCCAAATCACACAACTTACATTTCCCTCAATTATCTGTTGGGTGCAAAAGTGAATTTTCCGAAATAAGAGTTATATATAGTCTTCGTTAATATCGGGAATCAAACCCGGCACCTCCAGCAAGTGATGCAAATGAAGCAACCATCTGGCCATCAGAGCGGACGAAATGAAAGATAATTCTGATATATGAACACTGGGGCACGTATTGATCTCATTATATCAAATTTAGTAACAGAAAGGCAATCGCCATATTGTTTTATATCTTACAATCGGTTAAGCATTAGTTATGATACTAAAAAAAGTCAAATTAGTCATTAATGATATTGTTTGATTCGGAAATAATCAGGTATGGCTTTACACGACTAAATTTCGAATGATAGAATACTTTGGAAATGAGATTCCAAACTACCTTTCCATATATTTATATTGCCTCCCTTGTAGGTCATGTGCCCACCATTTACAATCTCTGGTTGAGAATCAATGTGTTTAGGGGGGATGTAATAAGCGCTTTTCGTTCTTCTCATCAGAATTCAAACTTGTCCCGTTTAGTGGTGTAGAGTCAATGTCTTTTTGAAGGGTGTAGTAAGCGTAACTGATGCTTATGTGCCCAGCCAGTCTTCGTTTATACATATGAACAAGCCTATTAATACATAGACCAAAACAAAATGTCCGCTAAGTAGTCGTTAAAAATGTGCTTTCAGTGACAACCCTGACAAAGGATTTGGGCCTCGAGTTAACCTCTGAGTGAAAACCCCAGATCCTCTGATTAAAAGCTTGTTTTATAGCTGATTCAGCGAAGGCTGTGCCAGGGCAAAAACCTTTCAGGGCAAAGAGACCTCGATTACTTATCTGACAGTTAACACAGATTACTTAGGTCCGTGCAGACCTTTTCACTGCTGCAGGTCAGGAGAAGTGAATGAGGAAGACCCTCCATAATGTATTTGTCCAATTGTCACAGGTTTAACTTCGTTTGAAATGAATAATGGCTTCGGATCAAGCTAAGGTTACGAGAAGAAAGCAATAACATTCTGTTTGGATTTCAAGCTATGTGAAAACGTTGTTTTCCGTGTCTTTGTAGGCACCATGGCTGTCATAAGATGATGAGATTGTAGCACAGTTATTCTGAAAGTGGGTCACACGACCCAAAAATGGGGAAATTCAAATATACAGGAGTGCTATGTGGAATTGAATGTGAACGGTAAAAAACGTGCCGTGACAAAATACTGATTAATTATTAAACCATATCGATAATTCCCAATCCAAAATATTATCAACTGTTCGATTTTCCAACACGGTTAATCCCATTCCAGAACGAAATATGTTTTTAAAAAATTGTCTCGACAATTATCACATCCTGTCGGACATAAATAGTCCAATGAGTATATATATATATATATATATATATATATATATATATATATATATATATATATATACTTTTTATAATTAATTGCATCTTTGCACGCATATTCTATGATTCAAATCTCTAAATTTTGGTGATTTCTGAATCTAAAAATTTATTATACTATTTGTTTAAACCTAAATTTTTTTAATTATATTAAAGAGGACCGGTCTTCCAGTTCCAAACGTGGGAGATCGAGTCGAAGAAGCACAAATGCATTTTTATAGAACCACTGACACACACACACAGACACACACACACACACATATATATATTAATTTATTTATTTATTTCTGTGCTTACAGGGGCTCTAATGTGCAATAAACTGAGATACCTATCTATATATCTTAGAGTATTCATATCTCTCCATTTTAGCCTATTCATGTTTATCTCAGGCTATTGATCTGTTCACCTATCTATCCATATCAGTCTATACAAGTGTATCTTTCAGTCTATTCATATCTATGTCAGTGTATTCACACACACACACACACACACACACACACACACATACACGCACATATATATATATATATATATATATATATATATATATATATATATGAGCATTTTTGCTATCTCTATAAGTATCAATTTCTCCTTCACTCTCTCTTTCCCTCTTTCTCTCTCTCTCTCTCTCTCTCTCTCTCTCTCTATATATATATATATATATATATATATATATATATATATATATATATATATATACCAGTTAAGCAATGGATATACTATATATTCTCTAAAAGCCAGAACGTTTGATGAAGGCAGAAAATGGTAGTCAATACTTTCCTGCTGAGCGATTGACACAAAGACTACGATTGAGGAAGCTGTCTCCCAGACTAAGATGTTACGACCAGGTCACGTTCGATAAACCGGTTCCTGCACGATAACTGAAATTAGGCAACGTCGAACCTGGTCGGTACTCGAATGGGTGACCATTAGAGAATACCTGCTATCTTAAGCCGAACGAAGCTTTAACCGGTCGTTTGGGTCAAAATAACGATTGCTCGTGCGTAACTAACTCAACGAAACCGTCGCTAAGAGTATAAGTGAAGAATGACGATACACACATATTGCTGTTCTTTGAGATCTTTCTTTCTTGTTATCATATTTTCATTTCCCCCCCCCCACTCTTTTTTCTCACAATACTCTTTTGCTGTCGGATACTTGAATCTGTTATTCGTACAGAGCGATGGAACAACTCGGTGAAATTAGTCCTGATTGTAAGGTTTCACACCCTCACACACTACACACTGAGAATGGCTAGTAAATAAAAAAAGTGGGGGTCATTAGAAAAAAACAAGAGTAAATACGTAAATTACGTTGCTATCCCTTCGGATAAATTTAATTGTGAACATGTTCTTATTTGTGTATAGTTTTTAGCAACTAGTGTGCAGAGATGTAATACTTAACAATTCCCCACATTGTACTCAAATGACTCTGGTAACACACTTGATCCCGATCACTTGCAAAGAGCAACCTCTCCTTTTATTATTCTCAGGAATCTCTCACTTTAGTGCTTCGACATAATTATGACTAGATCTCCATCGGTTAACTTCATACCATCTTCTTCAACTCTTATGTTCCTCTAGAGATATCCCTCATTATTCATTCTGGCTTCCTCCTTATCTAATTTAACGCGCCTCTGTGTATCTCATGAGATCAGGGTTGCCCGGGCTGGTAAACGGCTCGGAGAATGGACTCGGCGAACCGACTTTAAACTCCGTGAGGGACAGTTTACGTTCACTTTGCACTAATGTCATTGGGAAAGACATGATTCCATATTTCCCCCCAAGCCATAAGTGAAACTGTGCAGGGTTGAATGAGTGATACCTCTCCAGTTGTTTTTCAGCTCTATCTATTTAACATATCACAAAAAAGCCAAGTAAATGGTATTGTGATATGTTTAGTTTGAAGGAAGATGCCAGAAGCTGTAGCCAGCCTGGGGACACCGGTCATTCTTTCAATTTAGGTCTCAGATATTCTTCCTATCCCTTCCGTACACATTCGATCGATACATGTCTCTTCTTCTTCTTCTTCTTCTTCTTCTTCTTCTTCTTCTTCTTCTTCTTCTTCTTCTTCTTCTTCTTCTTCTTTTTTCTTCATTTCAATTATCTGGCTTTTCTTTTTTGTCAACCTCTAGAGTTGACTATGTACAATAACAACATGACTTCAACACAAATAGATGAATCATACACGCAAAGCTATGACGTACGCTCAAACTGATGAAGAGTCAAACAACATCGAAAATGGCAGTGTCAGATTTTTTCAGTACGATGAATACACTAGAACACAACAGAATGTAGTTAATTTCAACAGATTAACAATAACAAGTCAATTCCCACCTATGTAATCCAAGGTGGGAAAACTGACTGATTTAAGAAAAGGATAATTAATTCCAAAACCGCATTACAAGTAGTATTTTAATTGTTTCAAAGTTGAAAGTTGTTTTGTTTTCATCAAACATTGACTTATATGCGAGTTGGAATTGGATGCATAGTTTCGGACTGATATTGTATTATGAATTCCGTTCTGTTTGCTTTTTTTATTTTAATGAACAAGTGAGTCTGGCCTTAGCACAGCCAGGCTTGTTTTTCTTGTTATTGCACTCTTTTTCTTCACGCTCTCTTTGTTCTCCCTTTTCTCCTTCGTTTTGTACTTCTCTTCTCTCTTCCTCCTTGTACTCTGACTCTCCGTCCTCCTTCTTTTTGCATTCCTCTTCCTCTCTATTCTTCTTCTTGGAACATTCCCCCCTCTCTTCCTCCGTTTTCATTCTATTCTTTTTCATCAATCTTCACTTTATATTTTTTATTTCCCTCCTTAGGACCGATAATTATTATGGACTCGCCTCGTAGCATTCTTAAAACATTTTGTAAGCACCAAGACTTCTTTTCTTCCGTCCTTCATTCTTAGTTTCCTTCCCCAGCCTTCCTTTCTTACTGTGTATATACCCACCTCTTTCTTTCACAATTCTTTCTTTTCTTCTATTTGACGCTTGTCTGTATTCTAGAAATTTTCAAACCTCTCTCTCTTTCCCTATCCCCCACGTTTGCTTCTTGAACATCCCAACGTCTTTTCAACACACTATGTCTCTAATTTTTTGTTAACAATACCCGCTTCTTCCAAAGTTAATTCCATTTCTTATTACCCTTCTTAGAATAGATAATGATTATGGACTTGCCTACGATCATTCTTCAGACATTTTCTAAGCCTCCATCTTCTCCCCTTTTTTTTTACTGTCTTCTCTGCTCCCCTAATGCATGTTTACTAATGCACATGTTTGTTTCAGCATTAGATTTTTTTTTCATTCTTCTCATCGCGTAGCCTTTTTTCTGTACAGAATAAAGAGTAAAAAACGTTATTCTTAATTTTTTTTCCTCCTTATTTGATTTACTTTTATTTTTGTATGAGTGTCTCTTTTAATGATGGCAATAGGAATCACATTTTCCCTGAAACAAAGAATTCCGTTGAGTCTTGCCCCGAAACCATCCAAAGACATTTTACTACAGAGAAATCGACCGTGTGGATCGAATGCTAATGCTGTGAATGCATTAGGGAATGACGAAAAGAGGAGAGAGTGAGTGACTGAGGCAGCTAGAAGAAGAAGAAAGAGAAGAATAAGGATAAGAAGCAGCCAGAAGAAAAGAAGGAAAATAAAAGAAAGAAAAAAAGTCGATGATGAATAAGAAAAGAGAGAGAGAGAAACGGAAAGATACTGCTGCTGCTGATGATGATAATCACAACAACAAAGAAATGCTGATGTGGAAGAGGAGGAAAAGGTAAGTAGTATAAAGAGAAAGACTGACACAATGAAAAAGAAAAGAAAAAAGCTTGGCTGCGCTAGTGTCAAATTCCCTCGGTTCATTAAAATCTGAAATCAAAACAGAATTCATTTCTTTTTACATTATTATTCCCAAACTATGTGTTCAATTTCAGCTTTTTAATTAGTTGTTCAGGTGAGTGGGATTTGCAGATTTTAGCAAAATAAGTCAACCTCAGTCGAGAAAGTATTTTTATTGTTTTTGTTGTTTTTTTGTTTTGTTTTTTTTTGTTTCCATGACGTCACTGGTTTTTGGTGAGGTCATTGTCATCGTTGGGACATACGGAGACAAAGTCAAAACTCAAATAGTAGGAGTTCGGCAGTAATGAATTAAACTTGGCAAGGATAGAAGAAAATGAGAAAAGGAACATTGGCATTGGCAGTCTTGAAGGAAAACAAAGTAAAACATTTTATTGACGTCCGAAAATTAGATAGGAAGAAATGAAAAATACAAAAGAGGAAAAAAGAACGTGTAGAAGCTGAAATACGACACTGGTAAGTCACTCAATAGAAATCGTCACGTGACCAATGTCTTTTGGCAGTACGTCCCGTCGGGGTGATTGGAAATCGAAAAAAAAAAAGGATGATCAATGAATACATTACTTCTCTCGTCTTTTGTTGGAGAATGATCACCAAAAGTCTCAATCATTAAAGAAAACACTATCGGGCGCCAGCTGGACGACAAATTTAGCACACACATACATTGTAAATAGGACTCGAACTGAAGACGTACTCATGCATGGATTTTCAGAAAAAAAACATTAATACTATCATACTAGATAGCGTGTAAATGTCTAAATTATAAGCCCGGTAGCTCCATCAGAGCAGCCTGTATGTACAAAATATACATAGCCAGTCATTGATAGGAACGATTTCAAATGAGAAGATGAAAATATAAAAACAGGCGAAAACAAATAACTCAATAAATACATAAATACTTTGATAAATTTATTAACCTTTTATCATGCATTGTATAACAGAAATATATATTTTTCGTAGTAATCTTCATTTGCATAAATTCAAAGTAAATGTGAGCATCGGAAATATATCAAAAGAATATTCTGCAAGTGTCCAAGTACTTGTTTCCCCTCACTGTAAATGAATCGATTGAGAAAGAAAAGTTGAAAATTAACTGAGTTAAAAGGCTAAAAACGAGCAAAAGGTTGAACAAATGGCTCAGGTAGGATGAAAAACTCCGAGTAAAATATTAGATGGTTACAAATTATTTTTTCCTACATTATCGAGGATAATTTGAAAGATTTATTAATGTAATTGCATTTTATGCAAAGTCAATGTAAATAGCGAAACAATCTGCGCTGGGGTCAACCTCCTTTGCTTCATTAAAATCGAAACAGGTAAACAAAACAGAATTCATTACTCCATACAATATTATTCGAAAAATTAAGTACCCCACTTAAACTCATCAGTAAATCCAGTAATAGAACAAGCAGACCTGAGTTGGAAGAGCAAATTGGTCATCTTTCTTTTTGTACGGACACTTGTCCCATTATGACGTCATTGGGTTTTTTTGTGAGGTCATTGTCGTTACAAACGAAAATAAATTCAAAACTCAAAAATAAGAGTCTGACAATAATTCATTCTACAATATCATTTGAGGTGTTTGTGTCCATGATAGCAATGGTTCTTACCTGAGGATAGTGTTGAAATTAAGTTCAACAAATGTATTCATATTGAACACAAAAACGGTGCAAACTGTTCAGCGTTGATACAATGAGTTTTAATGAAAACAATATAATTTCAACAGCGACCATATCAATTCATTATAAGGCTATAAAGATAGGTTAGAGATTGAAGATATGGGCTAAACGTGATTTGAATGAACTATACAATGACTGACAAGACTAGAACAATACATCTCACCTGTCTGTATCTAAGCTTGAATAATCAGTACTTAAAGCTTTTCAGCCACGCCCATATCCATCAAACATTTCTTCAATAGATTACAGTTCAAAGCTTCATGAACTTCGTCAACCGAAAAAATTCATCAATGATTTACTCGAGTTTTGACCACTTATAAAGTTATAGTGACTCGCTATTACAGACAATAATTAAACAGATATAACGTCAAATTTTGAAGTAATGTAACAAAAATCCATCAGAGAATGAATATACTCAGACTCGATTCTCGTTAGTGGCGTTGTCAGTGGAAAACTCCAGATCTAGAAACAAGCATCTGATAGAAGTTTCAATGAACTCATCAGAATAAGGGCCAAAATAAGGTCAAAATAGCCTTTGTATGAAGTGCACTGATACTAGTTTTCAAGTCTGTAGACAATATATTATGGTCAGGCGCATCAGGACACACTAACACATAAACCAACGTATAGAAACGTTCACCTTCGGTGGCTGCAGTTGTTCAGTGGTATCATTTAAGGGTCCTGAAAAAAGATTCTTGCATATCCCTTACCTGACTATTCATAAAACGACATTCCGGATGTAACGATCCAATATAACGAATAAGTGAGACCGGCAGAAAAAAAATACCAGTAGACAATGTCGAGAAAATCGAAAAAGGAAAAAGATTAGGAAAAGACGAAAAAAGAAAAAAAAATAGAATCAGTAGGTTCGGTAAGAAGAAAAAACTAATCCAGAAAATAAAATGAATTCACAATGAAGTGAAATAAATGAAGGAAAAAAGAAAAGAAAGGCAAACAAAGATACAGATAATTGAAAAAAAAGAAAGAAAAGTTTGTTAATCACAGGAAAGGAAACCAAAATCGAATTAATAAAAATAAAATAACCAAGTACAAAGATAACTAAGTAAGTGCAAAAAACAGGTAATTTCAAGACACGCGTAAATTGGGAAAAGAAGCATTTTACAAACAAACAAAAAATCTTTGCATATCATCAGTCGTTTCCGTTTTTCTTAGCATTTGCTCCAAAAGATTAGGAAAATAACGAAAGAAATAGACACATTAATCACTGGTGCAAGCAAGAAAATAAAAAAGGTTTGCTAAATTACTATTTGCTTCAAACCTTGAGTAGAATGCTTCTGTGTTTTAATTAGTTGTGCATTAGCCATGTTTTATCCCAGCATTTTTACATAAAGTTGCTTCCATTATTAGCTTTTTTAATGACCCAGAGTATCGGATTTTTCGAATCATTCAACATCTTCCAGGTAATGAGATGGTCAGGTGACGTATGAACTGAAACAAAATACAGGGCGTTTCAAGAAGGACGTCATCCCATGGATAAGGTGGGTAGAGTTTACATACAGAAAATGCTTTGCTACAATATTAGTCAAGCGGCAATACTGTTCTAAGAGACAACTGTATCTAACATTGGAAATGTTTGCATCATGCACAAGCCTCATTCCAGCATCTATATTTTTGTTGAGCTTTGCTGTATTCCAACTTAATGAAACGTTCATGTAGAGAAATTGATTCGAAATTGCACCTACGTCACTTCCATTCTGTGTTGACAAGTTCATATCCAGTGTAACTAGCATCGTTTTGTATTTATTTTTTTTCATAATTTGTGTCTTCAAAAATATTTCTATATCTGAAAAATGCAATTCAGAAAAGAACGGTTTTGTCTACTTTGGAACATCTTATAGTCGATTCTCTCCGTATTTCTACTTAAGCTGCGTAACGAGCTACCGAGGTAAATTGTAAGGCAGCTAAAAAAGTAGGACACGCAAATTGTGTGTCTTCAGTAAAGACGAAAAGTATCAGATATGAAAGAAAGAAAATTATGCCGCAATAAAGATTCAGGGTCTTATTCATTGCTCCTTTTCTCAATCTCGGAGTTCCACGGCTCATGTATGGGAATAAGAACACAACACAGCAAATGCAGGAGACGTGGTGAGGAAAACTAACCAAGGACGGGAATGTCGGCTTAGGTGTGAGAAATAGGTTGACGATACTTTCCTCTCTGGGTGAAAGTAACGAATGCTGCTCCGACTGTCGGCGTCCTCTACTGACCATGGCTGTGAACAGCCTTTCATGGGAAAGGCCCCTCGATTAAAATGTAAATAACATGCGTCCAATGTCTAAGTTGATTAAATCACGGAAATAAACAAATGATATTTTTGGCGACAAGCACCACTAAATGACAATCGTTTACTCTGCAAAGATTCGCAGGTCAGCAAAAAGCTTTTCAATCTCTAAAGTACCAGTCTTCACTGGTATATGTTTGAGAAGAGGCTAATTGTCCTCCTGTGACATACCGCATCACTTTTGTGGTCCGTGAAAACGTCCATCATTCCATAAGGATCCATCATTATTGACCACCCTGAAACCATGCAGTGTACACCCGCAATTTCCACACTTGGAATGGTATTTTTTGCTTGGTTAAATACCAGATTCGACCAAGGCCAGATTAGATTAAAGCAGAACATGTATCATATGTCATAAACGGCTCCTAACTTTGAACAAGTAGATATGAATATCAAAGTAAAAACATTTTTACAAGGAAAGTAACATTTTCCCGACTGCTTTACAGCAATATGAGACAACAGTGGTATCTGGTATTCCAGTATTCGTATTCGTTTCCGTGGCAGTAATGACTCTCAGATATCGTCGCATTTATGTGCCAAACACGGATTGTTGCTTTGTACCTTATACAATCACAGAAATTGCTGGGATGAAAGAAAGATGAAATGAAATATGTCGTTTCAAAAGAATTTTTTATTTCTTCAAACTTTGTCGTTGACACGTTGTTGGGAATATAGTAGAGACTCAGAGAGAGAGAGAGAGAGAGAGATTCGGTGTACTAAGAACTAAATATCATCTTGCAATCCCCTGCAACAGCTAAATTTTATAAATATCCTCTTGGCTATGGTAATATAATTCTATAGTCAGGCTAAGAGAAAAAATCACTGAATCGAAATAGAAAATATTGTAAGCATGTAGCCTCAGAGCCGTTGAGGCAGGTTCCTTATAGTTGCGTTATTCGTATCATAATTTTACTTTACTTCATTGTTGATGAAGAACAAGATTTTATTAGAACCAAATCAAGTCTCATTCATGGTTGAATCATTGAATATATAATAAAAAGGAGAGTTAGCTTTTAATCAGATAATAAAAAAGGGAATTATCTACATTCAGATTGAAAACTAACACGGTAGAAAAAAATAAACATCTCGGGGTCCTCCTCTGGGCTCATCTACGATTTAACAGAGAATCCTGGTTCTCTAACTGAGCTCAAGGTTTTTTGTCGTCGGTATCGAGCTGATCGGGGATCAATTCTACGGGAGTATCTTGGGTGAGATGGTTTGATGGAGTCCATCCCTCTCGAGACTTCCCCGACACTACTCTTTATGCTTAGCAACCACTGCGCTTCGGTGATGGGTGTTTGATAGTTATAGCAGGAAGAGGAGGAGTCGATGGTCTGATAAAACCGTTTTTTCATTGCTTTTCAATTCGTTCGTTAGCAGCAATTATGACATCATGCTTTGAATATTTCACAGTTGCTTAGCAATGATTGTTGCTGCAAAATTTTGAGGAATGATCTGTTACGAAAGGTTGGTCACACAATAAAAACAGTAATGAGTCAGGCAGTGTGTTGAGGGTGATCAATGTAATGATTGGAAAATTGAGGGTCAATGAGTGAGTTATTTTCTTACCATTCGTTGTGCTATGATCGCTGAACATTGCTTAACACAAGGTGAGAGACCAAATGAACATACACTTACATTGTGAATTCGACTTTCCTCAACAATCAAATGCTTTTGGAGTTAAGTGAATGACTGAAAAAAAATTTCTATTCTTTTCCTATACAACATTGAGTGAATCTTCAATTTATAGCCCTTTAGCTCCATCGTGGCCTGAATGCTCGCTACATACATAGACAGCCAGCCAGACTGACTTGGAATGTAACCTTTGTTAATGTTGACTGTTTTGGTTGATGGTTTCTAGTAGTAATGGGGGGGGGGGCACCGTATCGTAAACATTTTAATTGATCCCTTTACATTTATTACCAGGTGCCCTTCTGTTGGCTTTGTGTATAATTTGCTTAAGCAACAATTTTGAAATAGATTGAGAAAAAGCAATGAAGTGAACAAAAGAACAAAACACACTAAAAAGTACTTAACAGATGTGAGACTATTAATTATTTAAATAGATCACTCACACACACACATACACACACACACACACACACACACACACACACACACACACACACATCAAAAGAGAGAAATTCAAAGAGAAGATGTTTGTAAATAGAAAGATAGATGCGCTGTAGATAAGATTTAACATACAGTATTGAAATAAAAAGTGTGTATATATATATATACATATATATATATATATATATATATATATATATATATATATATGACGTCAAAAATGCACATTAAATTCATCCATCTGTTCCACTTTGTAGACTACAATTGTGCACGTACGAAGCAGAAATTTTGGTTAACAGTACATCTTTTCACGGCGTTAGAAATTAAATAACTCCTGCTTTGAAGGTTTCGCCTGATTTACAACATAGTTTTAATGTTAAACCCTGACCCTTACTAGTCGTCTGACATAACCGAAAGGCAATTATGCATCTACAAAGTTGAAATTCGGCATAGGGGTACACTGTTCACAGCTGTTGACATAGGCCATGTGACGTTGACATCTGAGGCCATTCAAGGTCATGAGAGATCAGTTATGGTCATTTCGAGTCAGCTGAAGTGGTTATGGTCGAACTTCTAACCCTAGGAATCTGAAATTGACAAAGGTGCAGATCTTTCAAATGTGTAATTGAATGCAAAGGTCATTCTCGGTCACCAAGGGTCATTAATAATCATTTGTAATCAGAACAATTGTTAAGTACAATTTTGCATATTGGAAGCTGATATTTAACATAAGGATGCATCTTTTCATAGCAAAGGGAATGAAGTATGTGAGGTTAGTCTTAGAGGTCATCCTCAATCACAAGAGGTAATATCTAATATTGAATGAGTTAAATGATTCGAAAATATTGAAAAAAGAATTCAGATGTTTGTCTTTCAAAATGCTTTCAACATATACATATATCGTTCCCGATACAATTTTTTAATGATTTTTAGCATTTTCATTCGATATTTTTTGTTTGAATAGATACTTCTTTTAAGTAAATAACATTTTCTACGATGTATTTGTGCATTCTTTTGTCAATACTTGAGGATATTTTTTACTTCATTCTTGGCAATTTGACAATCTGTTCTTTGATATATATCTTTTCACGCAATACAAACAACCGAGCAGAAAGCTTGTTTAATTGGATGGGCACGTGGATATTTTCAATATTTCGGTATTTTTGCATATTTCTTTCTCATATCGGATATCGAGCTCCTTAGAAGGCCCATACACACTTCCTGACTGACCTATGCACATATATTAGTAATTCGTCATTTTTAACAAGAAGAATTTTCAGGAGAAGGCTTCTATTTACAATGAAACTACAAATGGGAGTGTGCACGAATAATCGATTAAAACGGACATTCAATTTTATGAAAACCCTATAAGATATGATTCGCTTTCCCGTTTTTTCATATTTGAAGTCAATTTATAGATACAGTAAGGAGATAAAGTGCGCGTAGGAAAGTGGAAATTGCCAAATACTGATACATATGAACAAACTTGGATACAAATGAACCAATTGGAATAGACACTATCACCAAAATAGCCATAGAAACACTACAAAACACTGAAAAAAGAAAAAAAATATTTAAACCTTACTCTAAACTATAGATGAACAAAAACGCCAAAAATCATTAATTTATGTGAAAAGCAATGGACAGTGAAAGCTTTTTTGGCACAATTTAGAGCAGGTGATCCCATTCGTAAAGTAAAATTTCCTGCCTTTACTCATTACAAACGGCGGATAACATCAGCAGAAATAAGGAAATTAATGAAAAGTCTTCTTGTGTTATAATCAGAGGATTAATGGTAAAATTCGAAAGACGTGAGAAAAGGGTTAATTTTTTTTTTCAAAACGAAAACTTCAAAGCTTCTAATCAAAGGTATGACTCGTGAGAAAACCTTTCAATTTGCTTTCCGTTCCCAATATCGATTAACGAAGGTATGGAACTTAACAATTTACAATCAGGGGCACATTTAATACATCATACCAGAATCGATTTTTCTGCTGATTTTTCTGTCGATTGCTTTTGAACAAGGATAAAATATTTTTGAGTTCTATGTGCATCCGTAGCTCAGAGCCTACCTGTGGTGCATATAACCGTACAGCAGAGGTGCCATTAGGGTTTGAGCTCCAAAAATGTGACCAAAAGCATCCAGAAAGAAAGAGACAGAGAGAGAGAGAGAAAGAGAGAGAGAGAGAAAGAGAGAGAGAGAGAAAGAGAGAGAGAGACACACACACACACATACGCACACACACACATGTATGCACACACACACACACACATATGCAAACACTAGCACACACGTAGATACATACATGAACACGCTCATCTAAAAAGAAGACTTTGTTGTCCACTTGGCTCGTTGGTCGGTCGTTTATGGGGCTACATAGACACGATAGAGAAAAACGATGCAGTAAGAAATCCTGAATACCGTATGCAAGAATATTCACATACAAGGTGATTCCATATCAAGTATTCGTATGTAGCCTATATAAGCGATAACATTCCGATCAAACTGATTTTTTTTCATTTTGAAACGTATCTCATATTTCTAGAGCGCTTGATAGTGAAGAGACTACTTCAGGGTGAATTATTATCGTGGGGAATAATCCACCTGACACAATAAGCTTCATTCACACGCTGCTGCTTATTTTGTTACATTCCTTTCAAGTTGGTGTATTGGTAATTCGTTTTATTCTATGCCTGGAATGGAGAAACGCTTGCAAAAGGATTGTTGATGTATTAATGAAGTTGAAATTACTGAAAAGTGGTTGAGATTTCTGACTGAATGAGAAGTAGCTACTGTGAATATTTCGAATCATATAATGAATTAAGCCGTATTATAGGATAATAACATTAAGTCAATGAATTAAGAGTGATATAGCTAGATAGCTAGATATTTAGGAGCCTGAGGTGTTTTGGCCCTTGAAAGCGACCTTCAACATCAAGTGAGATTGGATGGAAAAGGAAAATTTGTAATAGACATAAACGATCACTGAATGGGCGAGAAACTACCCTAAAAGTGGAATTATCATTTTGCAATTAATGGACGAATATATCTTGTCTTGCAATAGAGTGACTACTTTTCACAAAGGTTTCAAGACCTTCCTCCATTAGGGGTCGAATGAGTTTTTTTTTTCCAAATAGGCCTCTGTATCCCTCCATCTGCTACGCTTCTGTAGATAAATCAATCTCTACTTAAGATAGAATGTTCAAATGCTCTTTTCACAGTGAGCTCCCCTTCCACAAGAGCTCTAGTACACGCGTTATGATATAAAGGATATGTAAGACAGTGTAGCAGTTCTGTGTCGTTATCTGTTTTTCAATGCAATGAAAAGGAGAAAAGAAGGAAAGGTGAATGACTAACTGATAGAAGAAGTGAAACCAACCAGGGATTGAATAATATAAGAAAATGTTCCCTCAAGTTGATGATATTGGAAATTGACCGACCTCTTTTTTTTTTTTTTTTTCTATTGGTTGACTAATGTTCTACAGTGAAATGGTGAGATTCTAGTCAGTATTGCTCAAAATTTGGATATCAAATGAAATTTAAAAATTAACACGTCTCTATCGTAATTTGAAATCGGGAACAAGTGTTACTGAGTCAAATTTATAAGTTTTCATCTCTACGAATTTACTTATCCAATCATATTTCACCAAAAACCACCTGTCCGTCTGTAGTTACTCACCTATCAGAAATAGTACTCAGCATAATTCCCTTAATTTTACTCTGGAATGACTCAAGATAAAGGTTTTAGCAAATTAGTTTCTGATAATCACCCTAAAATATGTTCCTAGTGGGTTTCGATGCACAGTAAAAATCCGTATTGGAAAGGACAAAAATTATCTGACCAAGAGCAGTCAAATGCGTTTGTTTGCTAAGCTTCCATCTAGACTCCAGGGATGATTACTTAATATTGTTTTTACAGATGTTGGGGTATGAAGAATAAAATAAGTTAGTTTAGAGAGTTGCTAATAGATGAAGAAAAATCTTTTTCCGAATGTGGCCAGCCAGTCTCCTACTGAAAATCTATGTCTCTTTCTGTCCTCCTACGTAAGAAGCGTAACCCATACTCTCCTCTCTCTTTCAAAAGCTGTTCGATCACTCGAACGTTGCATAGTTTAAGAGTTGTTCATGCACATTTAAAAAACAAATGAAATTGAGCTCTACCCGATAATGTATTTTCTCTATTTTTCTCCTGCTGTCAAAACATAAATAATAAACAAATTATAAATAATAAGCACATTTCCGCTTTTATGGGAACTTTGTTTTGTTGAAAAGAAAAAAAATTACATTGAAAGCGTACAAACCTATCAGAAACTGGAACTGTCAGTAAAATAATTTTCCTTTAAGGAAAGAACCTTCTTTATAAAAAAAATAAATACATTAGATTGAAACTGATCTTATTACTTTTTACACATATCCAAATGTTAACGTAATTTTCGAATTCAAAAATGATCTGTAAAATTATTCAGTGGACACATTTTTCATAAATATCTATGATTAGAATCTTATATCAAACATAGTCGTCATTGAATGAATACAAAGATCCTTTAATATACAGATTCTTCATATCATTTGATAAACGAATTCTCAAGATATTCATTAGAATATTCAGTATATATGCGACCATCTTAAGATGTACCTTACACGCAGGCTCTGCTCGTACCACTGGACTAACGACCATCTCCTAAGGTGAGAATTAAAATGCCATTCTATAACTCATTTCCTTTTCCGGCAATTAGTAGCACGATCATGTTGTTACCTCTGACGTCGGTATTATATATGACAGAAATTGAAAACTATAAAAACAATTCATTAGGAACTTATCTCATTCGGTAGCGAGTCAAACGACCATTGATCGTGTGAAAAAAGAAGAAATGAATTGGCATCACGTTGGGATTGTACGGAAGCAGCGGTCTCTCCTCTTACCATTGCGCTAACTACACTTCCACGGTAAGGAAGTACTCCGAAACGCGCCTATATTACTCATTCCTTTTTTATGGTAAGTGCAGAGCCTGGCTATATCTTTTTTTCCCAAGATGCAGGTTCAATTCATGCAAAACACTCATCTCCAAGAGCAGTAGATTTCTTTTGAGTAAATCGGTTCCTAGAATTAGTCCATTATTAATTGTCTTTACCAATACTATAATGCACACACACACACGCACACACACACACACACACACACACACACACATATATATATATATATATATATATATATATATATATATATATATATATATATATATATATATATATATATATATATACCGAATATAACAAAATTTTTTGAAAGAATGGGAAATTAATGCGTATAATCTTTCATGGTTAAAAATTCAGAAAACTGTATGGGTTCCTTTAGAGGAAGATTCCCGAAAAACCATCACTCTTTCGTTCCATGAAAGTTAACGATTGAACTTTAAATAAATTTCACACTTCTGTTCCGTGTTAGGAACGGTGCATAAATACAACAAATAATACCATTGACGGAAGGAAAATAGAAATAAATTCAAAAAAATTCTCTCATATCATTTTAGCATTGAAAAGATAAAATTGTTAATATTTTTTTCTTTTCATTCGTGTGCCGTTAGTAACCTCGAGTGGGTGAGATGGTGAAAATTTACAATCAGGTAGGTCGGTTAGTCTATTAATATGGAAGTCAAAAAATAAACAATAAAGTAAATAAATCAAACGCTTGGTGAAAAGATAGATAAGAAACAATTCAAGTTGTATCGAAAATTGTGAATTCAGGCAGCTTATCTATAGGACTAAGATAGATCAAAAACAATTTGAGCTGTTCGAGCAGAACCCGCCAATTTACGCTGGTTATCTATAGGATTAACTTTTTTACAGCAATTTGTCATCGCACGTAAGGGGGAAATCTAATCTAATATATACCATACAAAAGCTAAGTCCAACATAATCAGTGGAAATATAGGTAGGAGTGGAGTTTGATCCTGCATCAAAAAGGCTTTTTTAAAATGAAGTAGAATCTCAGTCTGAGACTCGGTTTTGTTAGAGAGAATCTTCTCGATTATTGAAAACTGTGAATCTTGGTTGAATTGAAGTGACAAAAGTGAATTCGCTTTTATTCATGCTCAGATTCTACATCTATATAAAACGTAAGCCAAAGATAGCAATTCTTTTCAGTGATTTTCCGACTGAGTTTCAATGTTGGCTAAAAAATGATAATCTTGTAAGAATGAATATTATGTGACTCAAAGAGATAGTTCTCCAAGTCTGAAACCTAGATTAAAATGAAGGAATAGGAAATAAAATAAGAAACAAAATAAGAAACCCTGGTAAGATTCTTAGTTCAAAGTTTTCTTATTTCTGATTCTAGAGTCCTCCTTTTCATGAATCTTCATGAATCATCTTCCAAGAATAAGACGGATTCGTTAAATCCGTGGTGTCAAGTATGGCTCGTTATTTGCTGATAAAATAGTCTTTAAAGGGTTAAAAAAACAACCAAGATGAGGATGGTCCGAATATCAATAGAAATAATAATTATAATAATACCTCATCTCAAAAATTCAGAGATAGGTTAAAATCATATATATATATATATATATATATATATATATATATATATATATATATATGCACACTCACCTTTTATTGCATCATTGAATACCTGAATTTTCAAAAAACAAACGGACGGACACAAACTTTGAACCAATTTACAATTAGAATCCCCACAAAAAAACGCATGTTGAGGGTGATTGTTTCGAAAGAAGGTTTTACCAGACATATCAATGAGTAAATCCAGGAGCTTCTGGCCCTCTAGCTCCACTTGGGGAACTTATACGTGTTATGCATACTTACATACATATATACATAGCCAGCCAGTTGGACCAAGTCGAAAACTGAAGAAGTCAATTTTGAAAATGTTGCTGACGGTTCGTGATGGAATGAGAGTATATGGAGACTTTATTTGTCAATTAAATCATAAAATAATTCATTACTATGCTATGAGTTTTTGGGGAATAGTCCCCATTTTCAGTAGCATGGGTGTACATTTTAATACAAGAAAGGTCAAGTTTCCATTAAAAAAAATTGCATTAAGTGTTTCTCTTTAAAAGCAGGAAGAGAAATTGAAAATAATGATATATGAGAGGCCATATTATTGAGTCCAAAATGTTTTTTTCCATGTAAAAGAACCTATGGTGGTTTTGAATGAATCTTTTGCAGGATGAAGTAGCAGCAGTTATCGGTATTTTATTGGTTGTACTGGTCAAGAGAGGAGGCCATTCTTGGGAATTGGTTGTCACGGTTATTTGGAATCTACGTTTGTTTGTGATGGTAATTATGTAGAGAAGTATTCGAAATTATTTAGGAGTAGTTTGATGCTGGTTATTGAGTCTGAGCTATCTTTAGTAATCATTGACGTAATGTAATTTAAGGGGGCCTTGTTATATATGATCGATTATTAGTTGAGGAATGCATGTTATGTAAGCTTAATGGCCATCGATAGCTTTGATGTACATAAAAGGAGAGTTAGGTATGGTAAGTTTCTTAATCTAATTGTATGTAGGTGGGGTCCTGACTATATAGGTAGGGGTGTTCTTGAAAATAAGAGTTTATATGGATATTGAAGTATGTTCTGGTGCATATTTATGGGCCGTTGGATATATAGTATTGGGTGTAAGTATAAAGAAAGTGAATAGATAAGGATGAAATAATAGAAGTTAGAGGATTATGGGGTTAAAGCTCGGTGTGGTAAGGATTGTTAAGTTTAGTTTTTAAGTTCGTTAGGAGAGACATTTTTTAAGTTTATTAATCCACATATCTCCATACAGTTCCTGAATTTTCGTCGTGCTGGGAAATATATTTTTTCGATGAATGTAAATCTAGCATTTATGGCAAAATTATGGCCGGGGTACAGGAATGATGTTTCACTGGGAGTAGGTTGAAATGGTTGGTTGATTTAATTCTGTCCCTTTAGTTATCAGGTCTAATGTTGAATAGCGACTCCGATTTACCTAGATATCCCAGTTTGGATTTTTATCACATTCTAGGGGTTAAATGACATTTATTACTCTGCAGTTGGAATTATTGTGTACGTTGAAAGTCTGTTCATTGGGAGAACTGGTGGAGGCGTTTATGTGTTTAAGCATAGCAAGTGTCAATTTTCTCTTCCTCGAATCTTATATATATATATATATATATATATATATATATATATATATATATATATATATATATATATGAGATTTGTGAGAGGAAACACCCGACACTTGTTTCATAGTCCGTCCATTTATTTATCAAGGCAGGTGGATCATTATAACTGAAAATAATCCACTACTCTAGTCAGTGTCAGGTGTTTTTCTTCCCCAAATCTTAAGTAAACATTCTTCTATGTAATATTGTTATTGTATTGGGCACTTCTGATAAGTATATATGTTGTTTTTTTTAAATTTTTTCAAACTACTGCATATAAAGAAAAGGTAATAAAAGCTTTTTGTGAAAGAAATAGTGCAGTACTTTCATTCTAATGTCCACTTTTCAAATGAAATAACTACATACTAAGACTTAAGATTCCTTTACCGTATTTAATCGGCTATAGTAGACATGAATCAACAATTTGGGAGAAAATCAACGAGATATTTCCAAAAATGGACGATTTTGCAACCCTGGTTCTTAGTGGTAGAAGTAATGGTAAAAAAAGGCATCTTCGTTTTAAGGATTCGCTAATATTACTATTTGAATTCATCTGCTGAAATATTCACGTGCAATTGATGTCAACTACCGACCATAATCGATTGAAAGTATGGAAACTAAGGTGTCCTGTATGATTCAATAACGTTGTTAGAGCGAGTGCTGTTGCAGCAATATTTTTTTATGAGCTGTATACCATGATAGCGTACAAGGTAATTTTCAAAGCCAAGCATAAACAGTGTTTCTTTGCATGCTCTTTGAGAAAAAGGGTTCAGAGATAAGTTTCAGGAACTGAATCATCCACAGAATACACCCAAAGATAGAACCACTGAAGTGTGAATTAATCTCTTATGCTTGAATAAATGCATTCAGTGAGGAATTGATAAAGCGATCGGATAGATAGATAGCTAGATAGAACTTTGCAAATACGCAAACGTGTACACATCAACTCAGACAAGCATGTATATGAGGTGTATGTTCGGCCCCTGTTTGGATTTTGAATATCTTTTCTTCTATAAGAGACATGAATATCATACAAAATGTAACTGAAAAGGAATTTATTGAAAATATAGGATATTTACTCTTGGGAATTTCATCTTTCACCACATCCTCTTTTCTTTTGAATGTAAAGGTCAATATTATTTTGAACTTTACCGAATACATCCTGCTGTGGAATATAAATTATAGAACTGGACATATTTGTCATCTGAGCACGAAAATCTGTCAGACAGTGAGGCTTTGTGGAGTAAACTAATGTTTAAACATCAATCCATTGGGAATTGGTACAGACATGTATTCCATATAGAACGGGGCTCATTTCATATCCAACCTGCGCCAGAATTTAACAAATATATAAACATACTCATAAACAAATACACACACACACACTCACATACATACATACATGCATACATACATACATATATATATATATATGTATATATATGTATATATATATATATATATATAAATATATATATATATATATATATATATATATGTATATGCATGTGTGTGTGGGTGATAAAAACATTGAACAATATTTCATCGGACTTATATTGCTCATCCTTCTCCATTCCGTTTACTGGGATTGTATGTATATATATATATATATATATATATATATATATATATATATATATATACGTGTGTGTGTTGAGTTTGTGAGTGTAATATATATATATATATATATATATATATATATATATATATGTATGTATAGATAGATAGATAGATAGATAGATAAGAGAGAAAAATATACATCCCGATTTCTGAACTTACGTATGTCTGTTTCAAATATCCATCAAGTATCTCTCATCCAAACGCTTGCAATTTGCACTGGACCAGTGTGCTTTGATGGAATCTGACAGCTCTCCCCCAACTCCTGTCCACAATCATGAAATTCAAAACCGTATCAATTCTCTTTTGAACATATATACTTACCCTTTTCTACATAGACACCAAATTCACTCGCAGAGCCCTTTCCTGCCCCAGGAGGTGTGAAAGGGCGGGATTGCTGTGTGGATAACGGGTGAGTTCAAACTCTTGCAAGAATATTTCAACTCGCTCGAATGCCCTCGGGAAAGCCATGAATCTATTTCTCTCAACTGCTTTGAAATAGCGCATGGTGAATTGAATGAGATCGCTTTGGGCGCTTGTCGCTATCATTATCTGCTCCACTGATCGTAAACAATTTGGAGAAAGACGAATAGGATACGGATAGGGCGAGCAGAATGGACCGAAACCGTAGCATGAGTAAGAGCATATCATTCTATGTTTTATTTTATTTCTCTTCTTCAGCCAACGCCAAATATCAAACGTGCAAGTCAGCATTAGACAACTTTCAATATCAAGGCGTTTATCGTGACCCAACATATATATATATATATATATATATATATATATATATATATATATATATATATATATGTGTGTGTGTGTGTGTGTGTGTGTGTGTGTGTGTGAGTGAGTGTTTATATGTATTTATATGTGTGTGTGAGAGAGAGAGAGAGAAAGATAATTGTGAATACATTTTAGTGGGATCTACTTTTTATTTGAAACTATATCTTTCAGCACTAGCGTCACTCAGCTAACGACACTCTAGCAAATTCAGGAGCTCAGGAAGGTACATTTTCATTACTTTTCCCTCTATCATGTGAACGTAGGCACACACACACGTACACAAAAGCTACACAAACACGGGAAAAGTCCAAATAGGGCAGAAACATAAACGTTTTCGTGTAGCTAATCCTTACTCCATCATATATATATATATATATATATATATATATATATATATATATATATATGTATCGAAGCCTATCTGTCTGTCAGTCTCACTGTTCCCCTTTGCAGGCCACAATCTTGCGTGTTTGAAAATGTATTACATTTTTTTCACGGTGGAGGAAATAGGGCGTAAGTTCCCAAAGAAAGAAATGTATAATTGGTTTTTAAATGAAACTATGAATTTAAGCTTGACATCGATCCATTCATTCCGGAATTTTTCTCCTCAAATGCTCCTACTGCTCCGGCTGATTCACTTCCCTTTTTTGTTCATACGCATAAATATCTCCTTTTTGTAAGAGTTTTTTTTTTTGGTAATTTTTCTTTTATCAGTGACATTAATATTGTATTTTATATCGTAATTGTACTTCATAATGGGTGGTCGGCGGAAAAATTTGGAGTATAAAGAATGCAAAGATAATAAAGAAGAAATCTTCCCGTTTGTAATATTCCATTAAATACATGTCTTTTCTTGAAATAAGCAAAACAAAAAACGATTCCCATGTAATTCAGAAAAAGAAATGCATTAGAATAAATCGTATGCCAAAAAATAATACCGACGAAACCAGTTTTTCTAAAATAAAAATATTTCAATATTTTTTGCTGTTTAATTTTTTTAAAGAAAAACGTACATTCCCCCTCATAAACGAACTAATTATTACCATTTTTTTAATTATTGCTTTTCACTTAAAATCTTCTGGTTTGAAATCATTCATAAAATTTCGGTATAAATGTATTACGAAAGACTTCTGTATATTTTCCGCAGAAAGCTTTTCTATTCAGAGCCGAATGAAAAAAAAGAGTTCACTGCAATTGACGCCGGAAACATTTACCATATATTATGGAAATTTTAGATAATAGAATGTATACATTCTCGTCTCTGTGTCTGCGACAATTTAACAAAGTAAAATTATGCTGTTTTATACTTTGAATGTTATGATAGGGTGCCAGTGAAGAGGAAATGAAAGGTATACGGGTAAAGAGAGAATGGTAGTTATTTTTTGTTATTCTTTTTTCGTTGACAAGGCCAAATGATACATTCGCCGTGTAATAAAGGGAGATCATTTCCGATAAAGTTCAAATATAATATAACACTTTTCTTTATCATTCTGTGAGATCATATATACACTTCACAAAAAGATAATTGTCGGCATTGAAAGAAACAAAAATATCAGTTAGATTCTGTGAATAAACAAAACTGAGAATTTAGAGTTGAAACAGTTATTTTGGGCAGCTGTTTAACTGAATTGTAAGCGAAACGTTACGCTGGAGTGGCAACCCTATCGTTTTCAAGTTCAATTCCTGCAGCAGTCCCATTTTCTTTAATTCTATATTCTATTTACGTTCTCTACGCAACGTGGCACATTCAACAGGTTATAACGGGAGATCACCTCAAATTAAGTTTCACCTTGATATAATGCAATCTATATTTCTTATATATATATATGGATATTCATTTCAGTATATATATTCAAGAAAGCTTTACAGCTTTTTCAAAAAGAATATGCGATTTCAATCCATTATTTTCTAATATCTGTTGATAAAAATCATGTAATCTTTTTAGTGTTTATGCTTTACACAAAATTATATATTGTGGTACTATTTTTCCTGTTTGGATCATCAAACATTCTGCTTGTAACTGGGATTAAAAAAACAAGGCGTCTATTATGGCTCCATAGCAATGTTGATCAAACACAATCTGCTCTTAAGCTATGATTTTGATATCTTAATATATTTAAATTATCAGTTTACTAAAGGAATTATCAAAATCTATTGTGTATGGATGTTATCTTACACAACACATCATTTAATTTTTCAAAATTACTTATGTGGTTTTCTCCTCGAAAAGCTTGTTTGACGATGAGGGATCAATAGTTATAACAACAGACGTGTCTCATTGTCTGTGTCATTTCCATTGAGAGTTCATCCGAGTAAAGATATTAACTGTTATGACGATTCGAATCTCGGAATACGTGAAAAACAACTTATTATATCATCTTTAAAGATACTAATTGTTCATAGAAATTCCTTTGATTTGATTTTCTTTAAACATATCAATTATCAGATACATACGTGTGTGTGTGTGTGTGTGTACGGGGAGGACAATTTTCGTCCGACCAAATGTCATAATTATAAAGACATTAGCAACTATATACATTTCATTGTACGTTAATGACATTATTTTGATGTTTGATACATCGAGAAAAATATTTCTTAAATTGAGTTTGACAAGGCTGCAAATAGGAAATCGAGGTGACTACCTATGGTTTTCGAGATTAGCCTGTGAACTGCCCCTTCATAGCGAGGTTATGACCCGAAGGAACTACATGGAAAATTTGCAAGTGAAAATGATGAGCATATTTATGTTTGTATCTCGTCTCTACTGAAGATATCCAGTTTTTCTCCCCAAGTATTTGTCGCATTTATTCTCAGAATTATTCACTGTTTTCATGATCTGTCTAGTTGGATCATGTTGTACTAGTGAGCTCCAGTTTTTTTGTTGTTTTTTTTAAATTAATCTTAGAGAGAAAAATTTCTTCAAGTATTTTTTGCGGTTTAGTTCATCAATTCTGTCGTTTCTTTTGTACTTTGTAAAGAACCTTTTTGCTTGGATGTTATCTATGCCTATTGTTATTTTGAATAGTCTTTCATTTTCTTCCTATACTTCAGTTATTTGTTCTCCCTCTCTGTGCTCTTATCTACAGAACAACAATATATACACACATACACCATTACGTACGTGGATACTCGCATATTTTACCTCTGCAAACTTGAAGCAGTACATGTATTCACTTGTGTCTTTACGTTTGTCTGTCTGTTTTTCCGTCAGTCATTCTGCCTGTATTTATGCACCTGATATCTCAGAAAGTTCTCTTGGAGCTCGGTGAAATGTTTCGGAAGGGTTAGCTAAACGCTGCCGGAAAAAAATTATGAAATTTAGGGATGGCTCTATGAATGTTTGCAGTTTTTTCTGCTTCCTTGGAGATATAAGTTTATGCAACATCACCAACAGTTCTCAATACATCCCAATGACATTCTATCGAAATGGTTGTCTATAAGCCAACTAAAATCTAAATGAAAAGCATATATTAAGGACAAGAAACAGGATATTAGATGTGCCAATAATATGCTTCAAATTTACATTTATCCTTTTCATTAACCATTAGTTTTAAACCTTCTCCCCATCCAAATATTACAAAAATAATAACATCTCTCTCAGGAACGGATTCCGAAATTTAGTCACTCCTTTCGTAAAGCACGGCTACTTTTCGACGAAATATCATTGAAACTCATTTAGAACTTCTGGAAATATAATGTGGACAGGTTGACTGACATGAGTTAATACATATACATCTTCTAGAGTAAATTATGGATGGACTGAATCCAACCTGGTACTAACATTTCAGTAATAATTGATGAACACTGCTGCGTGGTGAAAACAACGATCTTAATCTTTTTTCTCTCCATCCTTTCCCAATTTTCATTGGCTTTCTTTTTCTTATATTCTCTCACTTCTCTCTCTGTTTGTCTTTCTCTCATTCTCTCTCTGTTTGTCTAAATTTTACGCTTTTTCTAATCAATAACTTTGGTATTCAATGAATGCAAAAAGGATCCAATGCATTCTAACGACTTTATGATACAGCATCAGCATTGATGTAAGCAGACGTTCATATAAACATACTTATACAGTTTATGTAGACGTACTTACTTAATTCACTGTTTATTTAGCCATACAGTTTTTTCTTTAAACATACTTTTACAGTTTATTTGAATATGCTAATACTGTTGATTTAGACATACTTATACAGATTATTTAGATATATTTATAGAGTTTATGTAGAAATAATTGTACAGTTTATTTAGACATATTTTTACTGTTCATTTTGACATATTTTTACAATTTACTTAGACATTTTTACACCTTATTAAAACATACTTACACAGTTCATTTGGACATACTCATGCAGTTTATTTAGACATTATTCGCAAATTGAAAACTATGCAACCTGCACATGAAAGAATCATGCAGGGTCTCACATGGAGAAACCACAAGACAGCACAGTGCATCCAGGAAAAAACAGGAGTAATGGACATCATAGAATCTCAAATGGCATTGGGCTGGCTATGTTGCAAGAATGGCGGACAACCGATGGACATCGCAACTCACGACAAGGATCCCCTGAGACCACATGCGGAACCGAGGCCGGCAGAAAATTAGGTGGAGAGACGAGCAAGACAAATTCAGAGAGTACTGGCTGCGCAACGCCCATGATAGAGATATGCAACGAATCCTGGGGAAGGTCTATGTCCAACGAGGACGTTGGAAGACTGATGATGATACTGTTTACAACCACTGCATAACATGGCGATTCGTTTTTCAATATTTTTGTTGACTTTTTTGCTTTTGTAACAACATTAAGAATAATTTTTTATCCAAGTTCTGTCGATTCCAACGCTGTGTGTTAAAATAAACTTTTCTAAGCATCGGTCACTTTTAGCACTCACTGTAAATACACGTTCTTACGTTCCCACGTTAGTATGTTCATACGCACACGCATACAAAACAAACTATATTGAAAGGCTCAACTAGTGCATCAACCAGACTAAACGTTTCTGTTTGATTGTATATGTGTATGTGTCTCATACTTTTCCTTTACACACACTTTTACAAAGAGAGAAACATGGACAGACAGAATCCCACCCATCTTCTAACCACACCCGCGTCTGACTTCCTCGCGGCCACGTGATTGGACTCAATTATGCTTGATCAACTGAAAATTTCCCATCACATGACGCTAATAAATGTCTTCGTTTCGACACTCGCTTTTGCACAATAAAATTATAGTGAAGAGTTAATACTCAGAGGGGGAATGACAGGGGGGTGATGTTTCCGGACAGAGCCAGCAACCTCTCCCGATGGTACCCGAAGCGGCCTGTTCTACTGTCTCGCCAAATCCCCAATAGACACCTTATAACAAGGTGTACATTATAATCACATAGCATTGGGCTCCTGTACTTCAGTTATGATGTCTGTTGTCTTGAGTGGCGCGGTGGATGTCTGAAATGTTCATCAAGAGACGGTACCAAATTAATTGTTTAGCAAAAGTAACATATGCTACAGGTACAGCTTTTACATGGACCTGCACAACATGCTTGCAAGCTATTAATGATTCATTGATACTGCACTTGATCCATTACTAACGTAATATCTATACTGCCTTTAACTTTTATGAACGATTGGTCAGCAATTGCACCTCTGATTTTGTCTTTATTATTTCAAGACAGTAGTTAATTGGAAGCCTTTATATATCAAATACAAATTAGACACTTAATTTCCTAATCTATGGCCCTATTACACTGTACGCTTCAGGTTGCGCACAAACATAATATGCTGCTGTCTGATGAGGTTTCAAGATTTGTTTTCGATGTTATTTGGTGTTTCTATGCAAAACAGTTACAATAATCATCCATTAAACTTTATCATTGTTAATAATCAATACAAAAATGTCCCTATAACTATTACATATAGACAATAATTTTCCAACCATTTCTAAGAGAAATATTTTTCTTGTTCGATGTCTCAAACACCTTTATTATATCAAAGCGTAAATCATATTTGTTGGGTTGTTTATCTGTTCAGTCACGGTTGAAGAGGAGAATGATTTTAAGAATCTATGATGTATTTTTCTTCTGAATTCTAAAAGAAAGAAAGAAGACAAACAACACAGCAGCCTTCCGAAATCCCCCCACCCACGAACAAAACGATCACCTTCGATCTCAAAACTCATCCGCAACTGCGACCATGTATACAGTTCATATAGGGATGGAAAGAATAAAAAACACAGTCTCTCCATAACTTGACGCAGAATCGCAGAGTTTCGGCCTTATTAAATTTACTACTTTTCCTGTTCTGATCTAAATTAAAAGGAAATATAATCGCCATTCTGTTTGCATTACAGTTACCCTAAAATGGATATTTGTTTGATTTTCAGTTACAGAAAAAATCGTCTTCTTTGCTTCACAAGTTAAAATGTATACCTAAATTCTTGTGGTGAGAGATTGTGATAGATATTTGTTTTGCCCGGTGCCAGCGACCCAGATTCATACAAACAAGAGATGGTCAGCATAAATTGCATTCTCCCTAGAAAAACCTACCCGCTAACCTAATATCAGCAGTAGCCAGCAACCGCAGTCAACCGGACGGCGTAACAAAGCCTGCGGCTAGAGTCGTTCTCCGATTCTCTTATCAGAGAAGATCAAAAGATTATTCCGTCTGAACAACATTGGGACGATCTTTTCTGATGTGCTACCACTTTGTGCACGTACATCTGCAGAACTAAGCCACCAAACGAGAAAAACATTGGGAATTGTGTTTATAATATTTCTCATAGCTTTGACAGACATTGTATGGGTGAAAGAGGTTGGTCAATGAGAATAAGAATCAAAGACACAGGAAGGCTGTGGCACATTCGTGTCACGTTCAAATCTGGCATGGCTGGCAACACATGAGAGAGGGATGGGCATTAACCCTCATGGAATAGAGTCAGAATTATAGATTTGGAAACAACTGGCGAATTCGACATCTAAATGGACTAATAGACCTGCCTCGTTCAGTCTAATTACCCGAGACTCAATATAAATGCAGTGTACGAACAAAAAAAAATTTGAAAAGTGAACAGATCATCTAATCAAAAGGAAGTATCACAGAATTAGGCATCGATATATATATATATATATATATATATATATATATATATATATATATATATATATATATATATATATATATCGATGCCTATTATATATATATATATATATATATATATATATATATATATATATATATATATATATATATATATATATTGCAGTGACGTTTCCATTCCCATACGAGCATACGTTCTAGGAAGTGATTCAATATTATAGAACCAAGAATACCTTAAAAATGCCAGCAGGTAGACGGCCGAAATCCTGAGAATGAATGAACATATAGACGAGGAAAATAGTCTGATCATATCATACGCACTGATTAAGTTGATTGTGTTTGGAACACATTGCATATTTCTTATAGAGTGGAATCGCTGCATGGGGCGATCATAAGCGGAACAATTTTAATATCCTCTGCGTCGCATACTGGGCATTTTCAATTCCCGTAATTGCTTCTCATTTCACGATTAAATTCTGCTCCGCCATTATAGACAGTTGTTTTTAATCAGCAGGAAATCGACCGAAACAATCATGAAAATAAAACAGTAGAGGCGCATCTAATGTAATTTGAAACAAGGCAAAACTTTAATAGACAACAACGCATAAGAATCTTCTGTGCAAATAATTTTCGTATTCATATGTTTTTGTTTTTAATTATTATTTTATGTGTATTAGCAATTGTCTCTCCAATTTAAACTGAATGAACAAACTGATAATTTGACAAAGTAGTAAACAATGGTGTGTCATTGTTTAGGATATTCTCACTATTGTATGTATACGTTCAACCTCATCATATATATATATATATATATATATATATATATATATAGAGAGAGAGAGAGAGAGAGAGAGAGAGATTGATAGATAGATAGATGTGTGCGTGTGTTTGCGTATATATATATGGGATGTGTGCCTGTGTTTGTATGTATGCATACGCATACTTAAACATCTGTGTCTATCAATCCACTTGGATTCTTGTTCGTAGATATTTTATATTTTCTATTGGATGATTTGTTCAAGTCCATCTATATAGTAATAGGGAATCATCAAGTGATTATGGTTAGAACGGTGTTATACGTACGCACACAAACATGCACATACGCTTGACTTATATTTTGATGCATTTCCTCCATGATTTAGCCATGTACATTCGCAGACATATAAGTTAGGCTTATATCCCATATTGTTATCCTCATGAACAAAGGATACTCAACCGTTTTATGCTTGAAGTCAGATTTTCCAACTGATGTTATTACAATGCATTCACATGATAAAGCGTATGTATTTGGAAAAAAATATGCTTCGTATCATCTTTGATTTGTAATTTGATTGACTTTCTCTTATAAGGATGTTAAATGGCAATTTTAAGAAAGTTAAAAGTTGCTAAATACAGTACTCTCTTTGTGTGACAGTAATTGTTCTAACAACAGAAATGTTTTTATATCTTTGCAAAACAATTAAGGGACAATCTATATTTTCCTTAAATTAAAGAGTAAATAATCTACTTGCTGCATCTTTTGATTTGTATGTCATATTTTTAGAATTAAAATTCTTTATTTTCAATCCACCCATTCGTTAAAATGTCAATAGTCGAGGGTGCTTTAGCAGTGATAATCTACTGTATTTTGTGAAAAAAAATATCATTCGACTGTTGTATATCATTAATCAACGGTAACTAAGTGTCTGTTACTTTGGCGCGAAGACAAAACTAGTAAAAATCCTGGAATCGACCTAATCTACATTTCATGGTGTATTAATAAAAGTGTTTGTAGGCCTTACACATTTCAAGGGATGGGTACTTGTGCATATGTACGTCCTAACATAACCTTTGTAGAAAGTAGAAAGAGAGGCTCTGTAGTTCATAATTACAACGCCCAAGTGACTTATTGTTTTTTTCTATCATTATTCGGACCATCCTCATCTTGGTTATTTTTCATACAACGTTTCGGCTGTTGTACTCTACGGCCTTCATCAAGTATCATCTGGTAGGTGTGGGGAAGTAACGAACAAAACCCTTCATTTAACCGACGGGGGTATATTGACCGCACTCCCCTCTTAGCATTAGTAGTATTATTATTGTCTTACACTAGGATTGAACCTAGAACCATCAGATTACTTGCAGTAAATTTGTCTGATTCTGTAACAATTACGCTATGTGTCCATGTTGTATGAAGAACAACCAAGATGAGGATGGTCCGAATAATAATAAAAATGATACCTCATCTCAAAAATTCAGAGATATAGTTTGTTTCAATCTTTTTCCAAACACACACACACACACACACACACACACACATATATATATATATATATATATATATATATATATATATATATATGATTGCTGCTCCTCTATCCATGGTTGAGCACTCTTTAAGTGAGGCAACTCATCCATTGTAAGCTTATGCAATGCTCTTTCATAGGAATAGAGCACTCTAGTGGATAGGGAATTTATGCGTAAATGAATACATGGCTTAAATTCAGCGTTACTGACCGTCCAGTTCCGTAGCCCAGAGGTAGGATATCGTCCTCTGGGTTCTGCAGCGAAGGTCTCAATCCTGTTTCGCATTATGGGGTGGGATAATGGAAAGTCTATAGTCACACTGAAGAGATGTAATACATTGAAACATTTGTGTGCGCAAGATACAACAATCTCTCTCTATATATATATATTCTTCTATCTTTTTTACACTAATTTTGCGTCTCTTCAGTCACAAATTTTGTAATATCTGTTAATCTAATCATAAAACTTTTTTTGATTTCTTTTTATGTTTTACACATACTTTTATATTGTTTGGATCATCAGTTGTTAACCATGAAATTGTTTCAGGTATCTTTAAAATCTTAACGGTTATATTAGAATAGCACCCTAGCAGTGTTGATAAAATTCCACGCCAGTTTCAGCAATGATTTTGATGTATAGCTTACGACGTGCAAATAGGTTATTATATCATATAGGGTATTATCATGATGTATTGTATGTCGGTGTTATTTTACTCTACACAATATCTAACTTTTTTGAAACAAGAATTACCTACGTTGATTACCACAAAAAGATACTTTACGATGAGAGATCAGTACTTATAACAGCGGACGTGATTTGTTGTTCGTGTCACTTCTATCTAGTGTTCATCCATGTGAGTGCTGAATTTGTTATCTCGGTTTCAATCTCAGACTGCAAAAAAACAAAAAATTCATGATATCATCTTTAGGAATCGTAATTACACTGAAAAACTACCTAATTTGATTTTCAACTGCATGTTCATATATATATATATATATATATATATATATATATATATATATATGTGTGTGTGTGTGTGTGTGTGTGTGTATACATGTATATATTTCTGCTTAACGATGTATTATCATACAAAGACGTTGATCAGCATTACACATATATCTGTGAGCATATAGCAGCATATCCATGTACATGCAGTCTCATAAGTAGTGCCCAACCAAATAATAACAATAATAACCAGGCAACTGGAGTGAGATTGCAAATAATGATAATACTAATAATAATATATTTCCAACTGGTATGCAGTCTGTATGCATACAAAATGGTTGCATACAGTTCCTAAAGATATTTCCCCAGCTCACTGATAATGTGAAGTCATCCCTTACGAAACATCCAGGAATCAACACCTATTCAACCTGTCCGTTGACTTGACTAAATTCAAAATTACTTCAACAGTCCTAGCTTTAGTCCCTTAATTGGAAACTGAAGAACATCCTCCTGAGGATACTTAAGAGATTTTCAATTGGATTTGGATTATGGAGAAAATAGTGTCCAGCCCAATAATCTACCATTTCAGGAACCCATTTTACTTAGGAAGTCGACCGTTGCATGTGCAATGTGCAATGGGTATTTGTCTTGCTATTAGATGAGTCTCGTACGTAGACAGCCAAACTTGTTCAAATTCAACTTTTACTACGGAAGTCATCTTTACTCGATTTGGTTCACACCAACCTCCAAGCAACTATTAGCCTAAAATTTGTACCCATAGCAAAATGCTCCTACCGCTTAGCTGTACTGGATGTTGTTGTCACTTTGCAACCCAGCCAGCAGACTATTTATCAGTCTCATCAAGGGATTCATCAAGGGATCCTTGGCAGTGGTAAGTCAGTTAATTTTAAGTTATTTCAGAACGTTCAACTCCCTGTCTGAGCTTCAAAATCAGTCGAATATCAGCCTTGACAAACAGATTCAGCATCTAGATAAATTTTTACGTTACCACAATCAACCACTTCAAATGTTGTTTTGCTGCTCAGGGCTTTTCTTTCTGACAATTTTTACTCAATTCAAGACACTTCCCCAATGTGTTACAACCCTATACGTACCCTTATCTAGTTCTTTACACAATGCACCAGGTTTTTCGAAGAATTCCCTCGCTGTTCAATGCTCCCTGTAGAACATTTTACCATCTCAAGTAATCTACTGGATTAATTTTGCAGTGGTTATCTAATAATTCGTTACTTTGAAAGGAAATTACAGGGCTATAACAAAAATGGTTTGCCACTGTTCACTACCACACAAAACTTCGAACACACACACATATATACACACACACACACACACACACACACACATATATATATATATATATATATATATATATATATATATATATATATCAGGTCGATGTTAATCAATACCCAATTAGAAATTATATATAACCTTTGAAAATATTCCATCGACTTGGACCAACTTCGACGACTTAATCTTCATGCAATACGTTACAACTGGATATTTTGCCCGATTGAAGTAGGCCAAAATGAAGGTGTACAGCACCGAACCACAAACTTAGGATCAATTGGATGAGCACATTGGACATATAATGGTCAACATACCATTGCACTTCCAAGATACATAAATTTCAACACAACAGGCACATCTCAACACTTTATGGTTCAACGTAAAGCTAGTTTGATCACCATCAGCCAATAAAAAATGATGCAATTACCAATTTCCAATAAGGAGTTTCTTTTCACCCATCCTCTAGTCAAGTTATATATATATATATATATATATATATATATATATATATATATATATATATATATATATATATACGTGTGTGTGTGTGTGTGCGAGCGCGTGTGTGCGAGCGCGTGTGTGCTCGTCAGTATGTCAATGTGGATATGTGCACGTGTCTATACGGTTTATAGGAACGTGTGATGTATGCATATCTCTAATAATTGCAATTATTTGCACACCACGAAATATTTCCGAAACCGGAAGTGTGCGTATGTATAAGTGAGACGATTCATTCTGCATATATGCACACAACCGTGTATTGATGATATTATTCCTTTGTTAGGAACTTTCAACCAAAACTGTCAGCATAGGTTTCCTCAGTTATCAAGTTGATATGGCTAGTTGGTTATGTATCAAACGTTCAAGCCGAAATAGAACTAAACGGGCTGAATATCTATATATCTATGTCTACAGCGAACATCTCTTCCCAAATTTTTACCCTAGATACTTTTTAAAGCGGGTTCAGTTTTCAATTTGAGTTTATGCTTAATTGATTTGTTAGTTTTTGCCCGTTTGTATCTTTTTTTGTCGTGTTTTCTTTTTCAAAATTCAGACTTTTTTCAGTGATCATTGCGAGACACAACGCCAAAGAAGTTTAGTAATTGATTCCACGTTTATCCCAATTTTGGAATGATCACCCCCACACAGGATGTTGATAAGAGACTTCGATCACAAACGTTTTCTATTGAGCGACTAACCAGACCAGTTTCTGTAGCAATTTGAAGCAAACTAATTTATTATATTCTCATATTCCCCAGGCTTGCCTTCGGTAAACCCACTCAATCAAAATATTTTGAAAAAAATCGAATTATATTTTTCCCAACGAAGATTTAATATTTTCTCTTTATTATGATTTAGTCAACTAAAGCCTGTAACAATCTGTTTGTAAAATTGTTATTTATTCGCCTCTTTTCATTGATTTTATGTATTCATTCGCAAAATTTGAGGGAATATTATTTGATATATTCCGTTATATGAAACAAGGAACGATATGATACGAGAGCAAAATAACTTCCTTTTATTTGATAGTTAATATTAACAGGTTTGTGATCATTTTATTTTTGTTTTCCCGTTTCTCATATTTGGAAGGAGGATAGCAATAGAAACGGATGTCCTTTCATTAATTTAGAAGTTAAGAATATTCTCTTTGGTGTGGTTACACTTCTCATAATAAATATAAAGATAACACATCTATTTCGTGAAATGTATGTCATCGGTGATTTGCTTTGTAGATCTTGAACGGATACCAAGGAAAGACACAGGAACATTTTCTGCACCACACAGCAACCATTCAGCGTACAAAAAGAGCTTACCCAATCCTTCAAACTGGAACTGAAAAACAGATATGAATTTTGTTATTAAAATATGTTTCAAAATCTGCATGCTCTTTATTTACAACAATTTCCATACAATAGCATTTTGTCCATACATTTTGAATTTCATAATTAAATCATTTCATTGAAGGATTATTTAATATCGTTATAGTTATTAATAATCATTGACTATGCATCATAGTACAAGTACAAAGCTAAACCTATATGCTGAATATCTCTGAACATGTTATATGTCACACGTTCTATACAATATAGAATTGTTATAATATTTTAAGTGATTTTTATATTATGTATATACACATACACCCGCTAACACACGTATGGAGGTATACATAGACATTTAATACAAAACTAACTGTGATATAAATGCTGAAATATGGTTTGCAAAACATAATTATAATACTATACTTTTTGTTTTAAGTATATGGAATCATTGTCAGTTCCTACGCCACTTTTTCCTTCTTTCGGTAAAAAAATCTGATGTAAGAAAATTGCATATCTTACTTTTGCGTTGGTCAGATGATTGTCACCTTAGTGGTAGAATCGCTGAAATAAAACGCAAACATCTTCGGATTTTGGTTGGTGAGTCATTATTTGTTCGTTTTTTTTCAAGAGAGAAACACAAGTTGTTGGAAAGATCATTTTTTTTTTCAGTTCTGCAAATCCAAGTGAAATCAGATTCTACTTTTCTACTGAAACCAGTCTGAACAAGCTCAACCTTTGAGGACAAGAAAATTGTATTAGATCTAAAAAAACAAAGGTCAACAACCAATGAATTCTCCAATTACTTATCTTAGGAGCCGGAACATGAACCTAATTGAAAGACCGTCATTCGAACACAAATCCTAATACCGCCATTTTTTCTGGCCTTTTTGGCATGGATTGAAGTATAGTATCTGTTCCCCGGCAAAGTCAAAGCTGTTGGTACTGACACTTGCCTGTCGAATAGGCTGGAGATTGTGATGTGGTACACATCAAAGATTGAGGCTGCGCTTTGCTACGTGCATTGGGAGTTTTTAGATTTGTCCTTGGGCTCTCCTATTATTGCTCTGCCTAGCTGCGGGGGGTACGGCGCCCTCTGGGCAGCACTGTTCCATTGCAACTTAACGGAACAGGTCGTGATTATCCTGATGCTTTCATGGAGGTCGTCACAAAGTGACGTCAGCTGGAGCTATTTTTCAAGGGTTGTATCTATTCTCCCCACGTAGAGCATCGACCTTGTTTCACATCTTGCTGTAGCGGGAGAATAAATAAATAGCATCCTGCCATTTTTTTGGTCTTTCTGCATGAATTAAAGTGTAGTATATGTTCCTCGACAAGGCCGAGGCGCCAGTATTGGTACTCTCCTGTCGAATGGGCTGGATATTGTGTGCTGGTGAGCATCAAAGATCTAGTGCGTTAGCCAATGAGGATAGATTGCGGCTGCGCATTGAGAGCCTTTGGATTTGTCCTTGGGATCTCCCACTATTACTTGGTCCAGCTGCAGGGGATACGGCGCCCTGGGGCACCACTTACCCATTGCACTCAAAGGGACAGGTCAGGCTCGTCCCGACACTTTCGTGACTGCAGTTGATTGTGTAACCACGGTTGCTTAGCAACCAAAGTCGCGTCGGATGGGGCTATTTTTGATGGGTTGCAATAAGCCCAACATTTTATTATTGACAAGAGTTGTAAAGAAACTTTTGTTTTTTTGTATTTTGTGATATTTTAGATTTAATTTATAATTTTTTCTTGTTATCAGCTACTTATAAGTGTAAGAATGAATAGAGGGAAAACAGTTCGTGTTGATAGAAAAGTGATTAAACGAAATAATTCAGCCAACCTAATCCTAATCAAATCTAATGTTGATTGGTAACAAGGCGAATTTTCATAATTAATATTATTAATTTTTGATTCTATTAATTCATATTTTATTACGTTTTTATCATAGCTTAATTCAAGTTAATGACCTATGCTTCAATGATCAAAAAATAGTTTTGCTTGTATTGTTACTAATCACAGAAAGCAAAACATTAAACAAACATAAAGAAGTGGTTCAAAAATTTAAAACCCAGTTTCAGACATGTTTCTTTGCTTTTTTTCCCCACTGCTCATTTTAATAATTCACTTGACAATATTGATATTTTCAATTAACTTTCTCATCCTTGGCTTGACTACGACCTATTTTGTAGTCAAAAACAAAATTTATCGTAAATAAGAACATATCAGTAAACGAGGACCCCACGTTCTCTGTTGCGTCCGCTACTCGTAGAAGTAGTAACGGATGGATGAGGGGGAAGGTGAAAAAGAGCAAGTAGTCCTACTTTGGGTCATTTTACCCTTGTATTTGTAAAATCAATGCAATTCTGAGATATTCCAAGTGTATCATTTTCAATAAAAATCGTAAATGGCCAATTTGTTGCATATTTTGGTCGGTCTTGGTCCTTCTTAAATACAAAATTGTCAGCCTTACATCCTATCATGACATCATAGCAGTTTGTTCCAGTATAATGTTGCACATTCAATGACGCAACACTTTTTCCTTCATACATATTCCTGTATGACGTGATTGGGATCAATTGGCCTGAGATGCATGGACTCATCTGAATAGGATAATTTAAGCGGAATTGAGCCTTGGAAATATCTAACTCATGTTTATAAAATACGGTATTTAGAAGACATTTTGAAAAAACAGAGGGATTGATCTTTTTCTAATTGATAATAAATAGTTAGTTCAGTTCAATTCAAATTCATTTTTGTTTATATCAATAGGTGAATTATTATGAATATTTATTATTTAGTTCAGTTGCGATCAAAAAGCAACGACGACTGAGATGAAGGTACTCAAACGGCTCTGCTTTAACGGCCGTGTTGAAACGGCTTTGCTGGAAGAGGAATTGAACGGCGTTGCTGGACTGACAGCAAAAAATGGTCCCTTTTCCTCATAAATCACACCGTTGAATATATTTCAAAATATTTTTATCATAGCATGGATTTCCAGAACTTCTCATACGAAATCTTCTGTTATCAGTTGAGCGCCTTTCTATAACATCGCATATTTTCTATCATTAAGAATATCTTCTTGGTAGTAAGTTAATGTTATCTCTAAATTTTCATTTTGTTTTTTAAATAAGCTACCAAATCATAAAGCAATATTCAGTTAAAATATCTGTATTCAGATAATCACATACATCCACAGACTGCCACTAACTAAACTGATATTTAAGAATAATCTGTTTATTAATACCGTAGTATCTACCCACAGCTACGTTTTAATTAGTTTAATTCTAGATTTGGAAGAGAGGAGAAAGAGAAAACATGTTGCAACATGAACACTGCCTGCTGCCTGATATGGTGGCGGTGGGCTCCTTAACGTAATATCCAAAAATGCCAACAACGACAACGTACTGCATACTCCAGTATATTACTGTTGTTTAAGATGTGTGTCCAGGGGTCAGTGGGCTGTCTGGATTTCTGCTAGAAGAATTTCCGAGAAGTTTTGAAGCTCACCAATCTTGTTATTAAGGTTGTCTTGATGGGAATACAATTCTAAAGTTTTGGTCGAAGCTCCAAGAACAACTCATCATATTTGAATTTGGCTTTTCAGAGTTGGAATAGTAGGTCGATTACCCATTCGTTCACTGTGGAGAAAGCGAAGTTTGAAGAGGAAGAACTAGAGAGTTAAGGAAGTGAGTAATGTGGGGAGGTAGGAAAGGATGAGAGGTGAAAAGTCGAAAGAGCAGATGGGAGAGAAAGGAAATTTCAGCAATGGTACTGTACGCGAACTAGATTTTTATTCTATTTCTGAATTGACTTCCATAAATTTCCAAAACTGTGTGCAATGATAAATTACGCCAAGCGGAAGAACAATATTCTGATAAACTATTCATGAAGGATCCCTCGTCTTAGAAGTCACTTGTAGGATGATACTTAATTCATATATATATATATATATATATATATATATATATATATATATATATATATATATATATAATATATGAAGGCTGGTGGATAAATGAGGCCTATATCCCAACAAAACTAGTTTTTGACAGTATGAAATGGTAAAATTGGTATCAAAATGAAGTAAGTTTATTTCTTTCCGAAGTATTTTTTTACTTAGTCACGATTTAGTATCGTGCATTTTAAAAAACGTTCTGTTTGCTTGTTCATTCTGTTGATGAAAAACCAATTGAGCAACCGTAGCCATCAAGCTGGTTAAAGGTTATTTTCTTCAGTATATGTGCATGTGTTATGTGTGTGTTTGTTTATGTGTTTGTGTATTCTAGCGTCCCTGGCTGTACTGTCTTGTCTACAGACTTGAAAAATTGTCATCAACACTCTACTAAACCGCTTCTAAAAATGCATTGTTTTTTCTAATTTGTGAAGAAAGGTTTTTTGACTTCCTGGTGCCTTAGTCGATTGGATTTATTGATGACATATAGATTCTCCTGAATCTAGATGTTCCTTGATATTTTTCTTTCATTCTGTTCTAGAAGTTTCTTATGATACACACCAGTAATGTCATGGACAGATTTCCTTTTTTTCTGACCTTATTCATTCTTGAGTGTAATTTTGCACATGATTTCAGATATTGACGCTCCGGTTGTTCAATTTCGTTTACTTCTGATCAAAATTCAATTTTGGTACCGTTTGGAAAATGTCAATCTCTCAAAACCTTTTCGGGTAAAATACAGACACAAATCATCTCTCTCTCTCTATCTCTCTCTCTCTCTCTGTCTCTCTCTCATACACACACACACACACACACACACACACACACACACACACACACACACTTTGTACATGTGTATATAATCGGATATGAACTATATCAACATCATCATTCTTTTGACTTCCAAAGTTGGATATAAAGTTGCCAGTTCTCTCGCTCTCCTGCATAACAGTGCAAACTCGACCATCGTGCTTTTTACTAGCCATATAATGTAACACAACTCGTCCATTTGATTTTTGTTTTCTCCAATTTTCTATATATCTGGACCCTATTTGTCATCTAATTGAGCTACCTTGTGATCTCTCCACGTGATGCTAAGCATTATCCTCTGTCGTGCATGCTAAATGGTTCTTAGAAGCACTCACTAATAATAGAATTTTATAGAGTGGCCTTCTTAACACTATGACGAGTATCTCAGTAGTTATATGTTTCTATGTCTGTGTCCTGAGCCAATTAGAAGTGGACATTAGACATTTCAGCTTTGTAGACCGCATTACTCTGATTTGGCATCTGATTTGACACTTTCAAATCGTACTTCCGTGTCGTGCTGCAACAATGATCCGCATCGCACAGGGTTAGAGTGCTTGCTTCCAGATTCTAAGGCCTTTGGTTCAATCTATGGCTGCCAAGTCTCTCCAAAAGCTTTTTTTCAAATGCTACCTAATACTTTCCTTTCAAAAAACCAGCATGATAGCACGAATACCTGGAAGGTTTGAGATCAATCATATTATTTCGCCCAATGTTAACCATTCATGGTTTCCCTAACGACCTAGTACTGGGGGTAAAGATCTCTGGATTAACGTGCTTCAATATGGTTAGACTTGAAGTTATAATAATTATTTTGTTTAAACATACATTGACAGGCATTGAACAGAGTTTCTCATATGATCTAGTACCTCAGTGATATTGACATTGAGCCACAACTAACGTAGCCAGACAATTTCTATTGCATAATTTGCGTAGTAATTCGTTCAGAATCACCAGTTCACTGCATTACTTATGTACTCTAACAGAGTGAATCAGTTTATTGTCTGAAAATGTTATAAGGGAATCCTTTTATTTGATTACGTCTAGATTATTGCTTTTTGAAAATCAAATTCTCCAGACACATAATTATCATTGAGAATCAGTTGCGCTTGATTGAACATACAAACATATATTAACTCGTACAATGATGAAGATACATTTAATTTGGGTATTTTTACTGCACAAAAACTGGCGTAAAAGTACAGTCACTGACAAAAAAATTCAGTTTATCAACATACATATAGATATCTTAGCCTCAAAAGGCGATGAGCACCGTTTGAAAAATATCATCTTCCTGATTTTTTTCTTTTTACTTCATAGAATGGTATATATATATATATATATATATATATATATATATATATATATATATATATATGTGTGTGTGTGTGTGTGTATGTGTGTGTGTGTGTGTGTGTGTGTTTGTGTGTGTGTACTTATTATCAGATAAAATCCGATATTCACTTTTCAACCAAAGTAAACACATTCTCTAAAATGCCACTTATCGCGTTTTGAAGAAAGCTCTCTCTCTCTCTCTCTCTCTCTCTCTCTCTCTCTCTCTTTCTCTCTCTATCTCTCACACACGTACACATAAACTCACACACGCACGCACATCGTCATTTTCATCTATATTCTGTCAGATCACTTCACATCCGCAATATATTTATATACATATATATGTGTATGTGTGCCCGTAAAATGGCATTTTATTGTTTGCATGTTTTTGTTGTAAATATTTACGAAGTTGGTTGAATAAGTACACTCTGTTTATTAACTGTCAAAGATTTTGATTCAATGCAAATATAGTGAAAATAAGGTGTTTTATGAGTATCAAGTGACTCATGTATCAAAAATAATTCAATATGATATTTCGAATGCTAACGAATACGAAGTATTCATTCAAATCAATTGTTTGCAACTTTGGTTTATTATAGAGTACTCCCATCTAATCCCAACATATAAACCAGGGGCAAAATAATACATCTTCAAATCAATATATATTTTGGCTATTTATGAGCGGAACCTCCCACTGGATCTTCCTTTTCCACGGTAACGATCACATTCGTATCAAATATATACAGCTGTATATTCCTGACTATAAGTCGACCTTGAGAAATAGACGAATCCGGAAACAATCATAAGATTTCAGAAAACCGATCAAAAGACTAATTTGTTATTTTGCTATAATGTCGTCATGAAGGATATGTTCTTTTTTATAAATACACCGTTCATGATACTTAATCATTGATCGTTATTTTCAAATTGTAAAAGAGATTCTTAACTGTGATGAAAAGCAACCTGAAAATGAGTTCAAATGGATATTAAACACAATAACCATTGTACTCTAGCTGTATGGCATATCTTACAAAAGCAGAAAAATAAATTGAGTTAAAATGATTGGCCTAATTGCTTGATGATATACATTGCATTTGCCAGCACTGTATTCGAATGAACAATATCTTTGGCAATTTTTAATAGACCCAAGTAACAATCGAACTACTGATTTTTGACCATTTTCAATACAGAACTTCGTCTGATATAATCTATACATAGAGATGAATTGTCATCGTCGGCCTTTAAGCTTTAGATATAGACCTTCCCTAAAATTCTTCAAATCTTTCATTGGATACTTAAATCTTCATCATCATCAGTCTTTTAACGTCAGTCGTTGGACAGAGACCTTCCCCAGGATTCGCCACAGTTCTCTATCATGGACGTCACATAGCCAGTATTTCCTGAATTTGTCTTGTTCATCTCTCCATCTTATGTTCTGTCGTCCTCAGTTTCTCATGTGATCTCTGGAGATCCATGTTGTGAGTCGTATGGCCATCGGTTGTCTTTCATTCTTGCAACATGGACTGTCCCTTGCTATTTTAGTTTTTTAATAGTTTCTATGATGTATCGGACTCCTGTTTCCTGCCTTATGTACTGCATTCTCTTGTGATCTCTATGTAAGGTTGAGCATGACTCTCTCATGTGCACGCTGCATGTATCTCAGTTCTGTCTCTCGGTTAGGTTCCATGTTTCAGCTCCATAAGTGATCATTAGGAGAATGCATTGTTCGTATACTCTTCTTTTCAGGTTTATTGGGATCTTTTGGTTTTTGAAAGTTGAGCCTCATGGTTCGCCATTCAATCTTAGAAGAAATTAAAACAAAACAGGTCACGTGAATATAGGTACAGGTGTATTCTTGTAGTCTTGACGAGGAGTGCATATAGGAATATTTGGCCAAGTCGATGCAGAATTGATCAGGTATATTCTTCATTCAACCATTGAGGCAATTGGCTATCAGCCATTGCAATCATCATCATCATCATCATCATCATAAAGAGTTTTAGCTTCTCTTATTGGACATAGATTTTCCCCATGATTCACCAGATATCTCTAGTATAGGTGTCACTGAGCCAATACTTCCAGGAATCATCTTGTTCGTCATGCTATCTTACATTTTGTTGGCCATGATTTTGCATATAATCTCTGAGAATCCATGTTGTTAACCCAGTGGTTGTTTGATTTTCTTGCAAAATATCCAATCCAATTTCCATTGGAGTTTTCTTGTGGTTTCTATGCTGTCTTATGAATCTTAATGGGATTTTGTGTCAAAATGGGCAATGAGCAACAGCAATTACCCAAAACACTTCTCCATCCCTGATAAGTGCCAACAGTTTCAACAAGTCAAAAACTATTCCAACCAGTTTGACTATGAAAAGGTACCTGCACTGAGAGATGTATACTGTTTCGTTTACATTTTACATTTTGATGAAGCACAACCAAAACTGTTCTCTTTTTTTAGCTCATGTAGTACAGTAATTAGGGCTTCATAAAACTAATGTTATCTCCTTCAGACAGGCATTTTTGTTATTCTATATTTGAATTCTTCGGGAACTGATCATCCAGTTAGATTCAAAATTGCATGATTCGCCAAGTTATAGTATTTTAACAGCATTGAGTTGAAAAAGATTTTGCAAAACAAACTAACGAACCCACACACCCACGAATAAACATGCCGAAAATAGATCATCATAATATGGACAAGTTAATATCGTGAGAAAATATACTAATATGCAGGTTCCCTTGATATACAAAAGTTTAGTTTTCATGGAAAAATTGTTTTTTTTTTTCTTTCTTAGACTGAAATGGGGTAGAACAAATAAGTGATCATACATAGTTTACATGGTTGCATCTTTTGAGCAGCTCCGGAAAAAAGATGAGTTGTCAAGCTGAGTAATCGGATACCGAGATAATTAGAAGTGCAGGAAACTTAGCTGTAGAAGAGATAAAAAGAAGGTATTTGCTACGTCAATGAAACGGTAGTAGAAAACCATTTTCGCTTTTTGACTTTCTAGCGAAAAATGAAGTAAAACCGATTTCCCAAAAAGCAGGATCACTCGTAATTTAATGATATTATATGATACTATTTTTTCAAACAAAAGACTAAAAACTGCATTCCAGGGGAAGAATCCATTGTCTAGGAGATATTTTCATCAACAAAATTGTAATTACAGTGTGAAAGAGTCCATGCGTATTGCCTATGATTTTAGATGGTTCATTTTTCCTTGAAAGATAAGGATAAACTTTTTTCTGACATGAAAGAGAATGTCAAGTATTTACTATTGTAACTGTTTCCCTTTTAAATAACTTTTGAATATTTACAAGGACCTTTGAACTTTATTTTCAAAGTTTATGGTTTGACTTGTTCTTCTACTGAAACAAGTATGGGACGAACAGAAAGAACAATTCTCACCAAGACGAGGACTTTGAAGTGATTTGTTAAATCAACAATTTTTGAACTCACAACCAAATTATTGCCAGGGAGCTGTCTCACTGATTTGGCTTAATAGCATAGTCTTAGATAAAACCTGAAAGAGCAGTTGTTGTTCTTTCATTCGGAATATATAAAATACAAATGTTATAGTCATCATTTCAAGTCAGAATAGAAGTTTGAGTAGAATTTGACCCTCCAGTAGTCAGTCTAGTGAACATTTGGCTTTATCCTTTCTGTGGATGCAAAAACATGGTTTTAAACATCAGAATTTGCTATGGTTGATATTGACGCTAGCCACAATTCTGACACCTGAGTGCGTAACTAAGCACTAGATCGCTAACTTCCTTATTAGCTTGACTCGTACAGCACCTCCATGTAGTCCAGACTTATTCAAAGTAGGGGTCTCGAAAAATGACCAGGTCAAAAGTTGCTGCTGATTTGGTTGCATAATCACCCTAGCCATCAATATTTCATATTTTAAACTATTCAGTCGTAACAGTAGTTATACTCCTAGCCTGGTTGGTGAATGGCAACGGATGTTTAATGAGAGAGACGGGGTCATACTTTGTGTGTCATCTCAAGTCAAATTTCAGAAAGACTTTAACGAAATGTGAACATTTAAATTGTGGAAATTAAACATCAAAAGAAGATGAAGATGCCAGTGCTATGGATTCGCACACGATATAAGTTGATCATGAAGTTATTGCAGAAAATTAAACTTTGGTACGATGGAAAAAGTTTGAAGAACCCTGGCGTAGTCTATCAATTGTAGTTGTGAGAAAAGGCAAAACCATATTTTGGCTCCCAAAGGCCAATGAGGTCGGAGTTAAAAGGGCTCCATAGGTGTGTCACAAGCCTTTCTTACAATGATTGATGTGCAGAGAGGAGATTCAGGAACCAGTCTGTAATATACTGGACACAACAGAACATATGCTGACTCCCTTGACAAATGCAAGAGGACTCAAAACAATCAGTTGAAGTTAGGTTTATTCTATTTCCTGGAGGTCACGAATTCAATTAAACACTGCAGTAAGCAGAGTAGCAATAGAAAATGTGAGGTAACAATAGAAAAGCCTGAAATTACCAAGAATCAGCGACATTTACTTAATGGCCCATGCATGGAACATAACATAAATATAATGAAAAGCAAAGACAAATACAAAACCTAAAATGGATAATGCAATCCCTTTGCTGATTGTGTATTAGGAAGATGGAAATCCTTTCAAGTAAAGTAAAATGTACGGATGTATCCAAAAGATATGAGCATCTCATCTGAAATAGTTAAACGTACTTATCGTGAATTTAATAATTATTATAGCCAAGTTAGGAACTTGATCATTGATCTCAAAGAAATGGTGAGTGGTTTCAAGTTTGCTTTTTTTCTGATATCTATCTATCTATCTATCTATCTATCTATCTATCTATCTATCTATCTATATATATATATATATATATATATATATATATATATATATATATATATATATCTTTCAGAGTTGTTTGCCAAAATCTCACATAGAACTTCAAAGCAGCTGAGGGATATACCATTCAGCGGTTGGAATAATTGGCAACGTGAAGTTGAATTCAGTGTCATTTAAGGCTATTCCTAATCAACTTTACAAGTTTGGGGCAACAATTTAGCAACTATGAATGCAATCTCCTTATTCAATTTAATGGAAACTTCATATAATTTAATTTGCTTTCCTGTTTTGCAACATTTGGATGTCATTTGTGGGCAAAACTCACACACACACACACACACACACACACACACACGCACACACATACACACACTCACACACACACACTCACACACACACACACACACACACACACACACATATATATATATATATACATATATATATATATATATATATATATATGTATGTATGTATACGCCATTCCCTATCAAATCATCTATTGTTTTTAAATTTCCGTGGGCACTGTCTTAGCTTTGGATGAAATTCCTGTTGATGACACCTTTTCTACAGAAAATTAAATTCTCAGCTTGATTTAACAAATGGTTCAGAAGTTATGACAAATGGAGATTCGTTCGGATTTACAGCCGCGAGTCGTGAGCATGATATTGCCAAATTTTGTGCTTCATAACTATGCTATTTAAGGAGGGATCTACCTGCAGTTTGATACCAATGTAGCTTTCAATCCAATAATTTCATCACAATTGTATGCGGTATAGAAATTATAGGTCCTTCAAAATGCAGAAAATGGCTTTTATGGGAAGGCTGCTAATTTTATGGCCAGCTAAACAAATTGTGTCAAAATGAAAATTCCACTTAATTGTATTTATTTGATGTATTGTCGTGTGTAAATCACTGAACCAGGGTTAAATTGCGTTAAATACGATTTTTTATCAGAATATAGGATTAATACAGCAAAAACCCGAAATTGTATGTATGTTCAAAAAATCCATAATTCTATGTCTGTTTACAGAGCTGAACAAATGGTTCAAATTTTGCTGAATTATAGTTCAATCTACGGTATTTCATAGCGGAAAAATTAAAGTCTTGGTTCTATCTTGGTCAAACTGCCACAAAGATGGCTACATTTCGGAGAAATTCCTTTCAGAAGGAGTTCAACCGAACATTTTAGTATCTATCAATCAATCATAGCATGAAATCCCTTGGAATTTGAATAAATGAAACTTATTTAAGAAACAAATCCTCTATGAAAATTCCAGTTTGATTGATCACATACTTCAGACATAATGACCAATTTAAATAAACATTTAGCATGGCGTTTCAAATTGGATAAAACTGGCTTTTTACTAGCCTCACAAAATTAAGTAAAGGCATTCAAATTTTATGTAGATTTTGAAAATGTTAATAGATTAGCTCAAGAACTTATCAATTTTTTTAGAAAAAGGGAACCCAATTTCTTCGGTTTTTCTGGGAAGGTATTTTGAATTAATCATAACAGGGAACTCCGCCTACCTGTCTCTGTCTGACAAAATGGATAATTATATCAATACGAATCAAATTTCAACGATCAGGATCTTCTAAGATTTCCTGTATCCTGAGATATAAGATATAAAAATGACCTAAATTTAGAAACTACACGAACATTTTCGATAAAAGAAAGAATGTTCAAAACTACTTGTCACCAGCTTGTTTTTGGTTTTTTTCCGACCTGCGGGCTCGATTCTTCAAGTTGCAATTGATCACTATATTCGCTTTGATGGCTGTTATACTCATGATGCCATTTTAAAGTAATCACTCCTCAGGACCTGTGAACAGTTTCGTGAAAGATATAGTAGTAACAAACCATAAATAAACGTGCATCGATACTATCTTGTATTTTGACTGAAAGACCTCACGAGGTTGGCAACGTTCCAAATGATTATTACTTAAAATGGCTCTCCAGAAATACTCATGGAATTTGAATCCTACTTAGATTTTTTTTTTTTTTGAAGGGATGATATTTCCTAGGGCTAGGCTGATAATAGTCGTAAAATCTACTTAAAAGTGGACAAGTGTCCAGATCAGTAGAAAATAGTGTTCTACGATACAGGCTTGTAGAATTTATTTTTTTCAATATGATTTGGATGTTGTCACATTGTGTGATGTGCTGGTAGTTTAAGTGAGACAACTATGAGTATACATGTTCAAGTTGTTTTTTTTATTGAGATATCACAGATTGTGCTTTCAAACAGCTCATGAAATCTTGTATTTTTACAGTAATGGTTTAATGTTTTGTTTAACAAGAAAGTAGTTAATGCTTTCAAATTCTGTCAAAAATTTTTACATAGGCAATACATTAAATTGAATTAATCCAGTGGTATTTTTATTCTAATCAACTTGCCCAAAAAGTAAGCAAATTCACCTCGAAAAAGCCACTCCGCCCAACTTTGAAGAACCTATACTTTCCTTATTGCACGAACATGGCAGAATTAAGCATTGAATATCATACGCAGTTGGAAAACAATAGGAGTACCAAACCTCAGCTGGATAGCGTCTTGAATAGTTTAGTTATGAAGTGTTAAATTTAGAATCTTCATGTTTGTACCTCACTGCTTTAAATTTTAATTAATCAAGATTTTCTGAACCATTTGTTAAAACAAAAAGAAATTGTTGGCGTTTAATCTTCTCTAGAAAACTAGTCACTAACTGAAATCTTATCAAAAAATAAGATTTTGCCAAGGGGACCATTAGTTGGTATGTTACAGAATGACATACACACACACACACACACACATATATATATATATATATATATATATATATATATATATATATATATATATATATATATATATATATATATATATATTTCGGGATTCTTCCCATCATCAGTGGTGTGTGCTGTGTGAGTGACACACTCACACAGCACACACCACTGATGATGGGAAGAATCCCGAAACATGTATGGACTATTGACATATAAGGATTAATAAACCTTACCACCAAAAACTTCACTCCTGAGTCTGTCTCATTCTCTAAAGTACACATTTGATATATATATATATATATATATATATATATATATATATATATATATATATAAATATAAATATAAATATAAATATAAATATAAATATGAAAATAAAAATAAACACACACACACACTAAATGAAATAATAATTATGTCATCAACAGCTATCTGTTTGGTTGTATTACAACACTTCTGTGTGGCTATAGACTATCCAATAACATATCCAGGTAGGATCGAAACCTTCGCTTCTGACCCAGACATTGGCATTTTACTCCTGCCCTATGCAACACTGGACTGAATTTAAGCGATATATTCATTCACACACGATTCCACGTCCACCAGAGTGCTCCATTCCAGAATTGGAAGAGCATTGCTATAATAGCTTAGAATGGACGATTTTCCCAACCTAAAGAGTGCTCAAACCTGGAGTAGGGAGTGTTGTAATGCAGCAAATATATATTTAACAGCATATATATATATATATATATATATATATATATATATATATATATATATATATATATATATATATATATATATATATATATATATATATATATGCTGTTAAATATATATTTGCTGCATTGCTAATCTATGTCGGGTGAAAGGTAAAATATTTAAGGAATAATACAAAGGACTGACGCTTTCAAACCTGGCAGTTTTGGTTACTCTAGGGGCTCATTCCAACATTCAGTATTGTATGGTATGAATTCAGTATTGCATAATATGAGTAGCTGAACTCTTACTTGAAATATGATAGTTGAACTTCTAATTGAAATGCAAGAGAGGTATAGATTGAGCCTCAGGTTCATTTAAAAAAATCCTCACCCACTCATACACACAGTTACATCTGTATCATCCTGTTTCAGCTCTTGTCCCTCTACCCCTATCACCCCCCTCAACTTATAACTCATTGACAAGAGAAAAGCTGCAAAAGCTACAAAATCCTTCACTTTCGACCCCTTGAGGTAGGTTAAAAAACATTCCTGGTGAAAAAAGTCTCCGCTCACTTTGGACCTTTGGAGGGGATGTTGCCTTCATTTGAGTCCACTCAAAATTTTATATAAATACATAAAATAAGAAAGTATTCATAATAGAGGGAAAGTAAAGTTCCACTTAGGAGTTATAATCTACATAAATAGAATTATCAATCTAAAACTGATCATCTTTAAAATACAGATTGCTGAAGTTTAAGGCAAGTGAAATAGTTTCCCTTAAGCTTTGAAGGGAAAAGAAGTCTTCTTTCACTTTTGACCCTTTAAGTTGCCTATTATTATTACTAATTCCTTGATGAGTTGGATGCCTCCCCCCAATTTTGACCCTAGAAATGAGTGAAACCTTTCCAAACACTTTTTACCTCTCACACCATAGTGAGCATACATTTTGACCCCTTAATAGAGGGAATAAAGTCTCCCGCTCCCTTGATAAAAGTATCTCTTCAATTTTGTCTTTTTAAACGGCGAAAAATTGGCCTCCATTTTTGGCACCTCACAATAGCAAAATGCCTACTGTCTAAAGCTTTTCTCAAAAACTCCTCAGGTTTCTTCTTAGAATTATAGAGTAACTCTCTCTCTCACACACACACACACACACACACACACACATACACACACACACACACTCTCTCTCTCTCTCTCTCACACACACACACACATATATATATATATATACATATATATATATATATATATATATATATATATATATACATATATATATATATATATATATATATATATATATATATATATACATATATATATATATATATATATATATATATATACATACATACATATATATATATATATATATATATATATATATATATATATATATATATAATCAGAGATACAGTTGAGTGAGATTAAAGGGCGAAAACTGTGCGGTCACTGTTGACCGTTTGCAGGGAGGTAAAAATATTGCATAGCTAAGAGGGGGTAGATTTCCCTCAGAACAGACCCATTAAAAAATTCATGTATCAACATAAAAAAGGGAAACAGGTATAAAGACGAAAAATGAGTTCCCATTTTAGTATTGCAATTAAATGGTAAATAGAACCTTGAATTTTCAAAAAACTTGTTTTCCTCAAAATTGTTTCAATTTCAAAACTTACCTATCATTCATTGAGTAGGCATGCTAAAATTAATTAGGTTGCATCCTCATTTCAGGTATTCTTATAGCATGACAGACAAGCACACACCTCTTATATAATTGATGTAATGCACATAAAATCAGATATATTCGAGAAGATCTACCGTCATCCTTGGCAGGGAGATAAACGTATTACTTTTAGTACTCTGCAAGGGTAGTCCCTTCAGATTTGACCAATTAAAGAAATTATGTATGAAAATATAGCGTACAAAAATATTCATATTGACAGGAACTTCGCGTGCACTTTGATATAATAATTACTCTGTGAAGAGACCCCAGTTACCAACCCTCAAAGAGTTGTTTACTCCTTTTTTTTTTTTCAAAGCTCCCCGAGGTCGATTGAATAGACATGCCAAATTTGATTGGGCTGCACTATTCATGTACCTTTTTATAGCGTTAAAGACGAATGCACACCTTTCACTCACTGCTTTCGTACTGTCGATACTGATTTGAAAAAGAGGCTGATAATACTGCATTCTCACATCGATCACTGTGGCCCAGTAGTAAAATGTTCAATTCAATACTACACCGAGTCAAACACTTTGAAAATTGGACTCAGTTCATCTCCAGTTCATTCTGCACAAAGGCAGAAATTACAAAAATTCTCTAAAGCTGATTTTCATATGATCACCAGAATCGAGCAACGTCGTATCTGGTCAGTACCTTAGTGATGGACCCTTGAGAATACCAAGTGCCATAGTAAGAGAGCTTGGTGTGTTGGAAACGGGTCTTTCTAAGAATGGCCCGTCTATAGTCAACCCTGCCACACCCCCAACGAGGGTAAAGGTGGAAAATGATGATAGATACATTGTTCGAATAGATAGTGTAGAACAAATGATATAAACTTTTAAAATTTTGTTCACACATCACTTATTGCTCCCTTTCTGCGAATATTTATTCTGAAAGAATGCAGAGGATATTTCGTTCTCAGCGGATTTGCTGTCCGGCATGAATTTCCTTCTTTCGAGCGTGAATAATTTATTTCAGTAAATATTTTTGCACAGTCTAGTGATCTCCCAGTTCGAAATGACAACTGATCCGCACAATTGACGAACAGTAAATCTCAGATGAGTAGAATGAGTCGGACTTATATACATATCTACGTCTATAATTATTGAATTATGTATATACGTCCTCGAACAAGTGTTCATAACTAAAAAATACTCTTACTAAGAGAATGCTCAAAGACGTATATGGTTCATTCTCAGGTGTGGGAAACAATTTTTTGGTCAATGTTAATGTTGCCTCGCCTCTAAACTTAAAGTTCCTGTTTTGTTATCTACAAAAGGAAATTACAATGTATATCCTGATGGCCCAAATACAAAATTCCCTGTGCCAGATGAGAGCCTGAAATAATACATGACTTTTATCGGACGTGCAACTTATTTTTTGGTTGCTATTCTTGACTCTATAATCCAAATGTACGTACATTCATAGGTGGTTCTAATCAATCAATTGGGATGTGCTTGACGTCGGTGGATGACGCGTACACTTCAAATAGTTATTGGTTTTCTGGTGTAAGATAATTACGTTACTACCATGTAAACGTACGGCATTGCTCAAAACCAGCAAGTGCACAAACGTTCCCATAATCTCAATTGATCGACTACGTAAATATCAACATCAGAAGTGCAAAATGTAAAGACTCCGAATAGTTAATCGAGAATAGAACACCATTACATATGCCCTTTGGTATCATCCTCTGTTTAGAGAAATTAGTATTGAGGAGCCTCTTTGATATTTACTTAACTGATAGTCACGGTACCAAGACTTAGGAATCTACGGACTGCTGATCCTTCTGTATACGAAAATACACCTTACACGTACATATCAGCTGGGTTTTGATCCGAATTTTACTTTGTACGGATACAAAATCTTGATTTTAAATGTCATATTCCAACGTCGTTACACATGGTGATCATCATCACCAATACTATCATTAGCCTTTTACTGTTTTCCGTTGGACATAGACTTTCACCAGGGTTCGCCCGATCTCTCTACCATGGGCGTCGTAGAGTCAGTATTTTCTGAACTTGTCAATTTTGTCACACCATTTTACATTTTCCCGATCTCAGTTCTGCATTTGACTCATGTTATGATTCATGGTGTCCATCGGCTGTCAGATAGTTTTGCAATATGACCAGCCCGTTGCCATTTGAGTTTTCTTATTGATTCTATGATATCCCAGACCCCTGGTCAAAATACTGCACTGTTTTTGATCACACCATGCGTTGTATGGTTCTCATTTTTAAGGGTTGATCTTTTGGTAAGATTCCATATTTCAGCTCAGATGGTGACTATCGCAGGGATGCATTGGTTGCAGACTTTCCTTTTTTAAACTAATATGTTTTGGGTTTTTCTCTTAAAAGTTGAGCTTGCTGTACCAAAAGCTTACCAACCTACGATGATTATCCGTTTCATTTAATCTTTTTTTATGGTTCTATAGAATTTCGTTATCCTGAGTTGATGCAGCGGTCAACCTTTTTCAGATCTCCGTTTCGAAAAAGCATCGAATACTACAGCATTGTCCTTAAGATCTTCATGTCGATACTTACTTTTATTCATTAGATGTACACCTCTAAATGTAATAAAAATGTATTCCAAGATTAGCTTCAAACACATAAGGATATATTTATCAACTAATATGAACTTTTGATTGAACGAACAATGGAAGCTTTTTTCCTGATTCAAAATAAGATATCGCGTTATTCAGTGTCATTAGCAGACAGCAAAATAATGAGTGATCGAATTTATTAAGAAAACATATTATAGTTTCGTCATATCCGATGATTTTTGAGCACTGCTCCATTGCACTTAAAGAAACAGGTCCCCTGGTGGACGCTTTCGTGGCGGACGTTGTCTAGTCATTTCGATGAGCTTTTCTTCCCACGTTAAGCCCGACCTTGTGTCACATATTGCTGTGGTGGGACAGTGATTGAATAGATGCTCAACCTTACATGGAAGGATCACAAGACAGTACAGTATATAAGGAAGAAAACGGTAATAAAAAACTAAAATGGCAATGGGCAGGCCATGTTACAAGAATGAAAGACAACCGATGGACATCATGTCCCACAACATGGATCCCCAGATATCACATAAGAAAACGAGGCCGACAGAACACTAGATGAAGAGATGAACTGGCCAGATTCAGGAAATACTGGCTCAATGACGCTCACGATAGAGAATTGTGACAAATTCTGTGGAAGGTCGATGTCCAACGACGGAAGTTAAAAGACTGATGAGGATGATGATATCACTCATTGGGATGTCATTCAGTATATTCCATTTCCCCATCAACCAATCCCATTTTTGCAACGTTATGCGAGGCCTGCTCTACATTTCAGTGTAGCACAAGGAGATATTTATACAAAGTTATGTAAAGGTCAGGGTATTCTACCATTCGTGATCCTATAATTTTTAGCAGGCTTTGTCTCATGTTTGCGTAATACTAAATGTTTCTAGGTATTTTACACAATCAGTTAATTTACATCATCAACACAGGTGGTAATGGAGAAATTCAATTTTTCATGATCAGTATTAGTTCAACAAAGAAAGTTTAATCAGCATTCTTATTGTTTGTATTTCATTGAATTCTTTACTCCCATATCGGAATATCATTTTTCACTGGTTTTTTTTTTCCAGACAGCACGCCTTTCTCAAAAAGGAACAGTTTTATGATGTCCCATCTGAATTCAAAAAACAACTTGAACGGAATGAATTAATATCGGTCAAAGAATATACAGTTGGCTATTGGGAACAGACTATTTCAGAGCTATTTGTACAAAATAAAGTCTTAAAGGATGCTGAATTCTTATTTATGAAGTTCAACTTGGTATGACCAACTGAGTCAGCTTACAACGTATTTCACTGAAAAAAATGTCCAACGATAATTATTATACTTGGCATTCAAGTGCATTAATCTAAAACCCAATAATTACGATACTGTAATTTCCAACCACTGCACCACGTTGAGATCCCTAAAACGTATGAACACATTCGCATATATATAGAGAGGGAAAATACCACATGAAATATACTAGTTGTACATAGAGAGGAGAAATACGCAGAAAAAAAAATTCCATTGATCAGAATGGGGGCATGAAACTGATCTGTAATAACAACATAATGAATAACAATCTATCCATCTATCTATCAACTCTATATCATCAGCCCCCCGCTTTCTCTCTTTCTCTCTCTCTCTCTCTCTCTCTCTCTATATATATATATATATATATATATATATATATATATGATTAGAGAGAGAGAGAGAGAGAGGGAGATACATTGATGGATAGCTAAATATAGATAGATTGATGGAAGAATGAATAAATAGGTACATACGTATATATATATATATATATATATATATATATATATATATATATATATATATATATATATACATGTGTGTGTGTGTGTGCGTGTTTGTGTGTGTTTGTGTGTATAATTGTGTGTGTGTATATTGAGAATTGGATATATATGATCCGCCAGAACAATTTTAAAATGCATTATATCACATAGATGATTTCAAATAAGTTTCTATACAATACAACTGCATTTCATAATCACACACACACACCAACACACACACACACACACACATATATGTACATACACACACACATATATATACACACAAACACATATATATATATATATATATATATATATATATATATATATATATATATATATATATATATATATACGTAAATGTGTTCCGCCAGAGAAAATTGTTTAAAGGGTTGAAGTTCTTATCCTTGAGGCAAAAACACTTTGAAACACATTTTGATGTGCAAGCGAAAGAGGATCCTTCGAAACATTACAGACCACAAGTGAGCGTAGGATAAGTGTTATAAACAACAATTAACGGTAAAAAAAAGCCAGTGTTTATGAGAAGACGGTTATGTTCCATATAAAATGAGATAGGAGATAATTGATACGCCAAACTTCTCTGCGGGACCAAAAATTGACTAGAACGAAGGCAATTTAAAGTCAAGTTCCCGAATTAATTAACACAGTGTTCTCCCAACAGTGTTATTTGATATTGTCAATATTCCTGTGGCTAACGACTCGAATACAGGTGAGAAGTCAATCATACGTCAATTATTAGTGCTTAATGAACTTGATTTAGTTTCTAAAAGGGCTCATCTCACCATCTCACCAATTCAATATTGAGATCCATGCGAGCCCCTGAAGGGGAAGGCTTAAATCATATTTCTTTTAATTTTCTGGTCATTGACTACTCAAATACTTCTGTTTAATTATTTGATTTTTGTAGTTGCTTTGATGCATTGCTCAAATGTACATCCTCTAGCAGGGGCAGGGCCGTGACGACAGATAAGAAAGGAGCAGCTGACTCATATCAGCCAAATCGCGTTAAAAACAGTACTTCTCTTACGATTACATGAGTTAAGCAACATTGAGCCAGTACACCACGTAGATAGGTTACTGAGTATGTTACTCTGTGATGTAATCAGCTAGGGGCCATGTAGAGAGCTTCCACTGGCAATTCATTTGTTTCACTGCAGGACATCAATCTTTACACTACGCTCAATTACGCAACTTAAAGACCCAATTTCGCTTACCCCCGTCGAAGCCTCTGACTGGCGTTGCTGCAAATGACGAGAAATGACTGTATAAACCTTTTTATTTCAATTATTGTATTGAGTCCTTGAAAATGATAGAATAATTATGTCATAATTTGGCAGATGCCTTCAAAACTGCTGTGAAGACTTCAATTCTGATTACCATGGACGTAAACCATTATCTAAGCGAATTTCAGCTGAAATTTCCATCTGAAGAAAAGAGAAACCCAATCCCCCTTAAAAGAAATATTCAAGCAGAATTCCCTCTTTATAATCTTTTAAAAGGAGTATTTTATTCAACAAAAAAAGGGAGAAAAACCACAAAACTCCTAAAGAAAAGCTAATCAGTAAAAAAATTCGACGGTGTTACAAAATCTGGATCTCGATAAATCCTGACAGAATTTTGAAATGTTCTTTTGTTTTTTGTTTTTGTTTTTTGTAGTTTCTTTCTTCTTTTTTCCCCAATTCGAATTGTCAGAATCCACTGTCATCTCATTCATCAATCGAATTCATCAATTTTTATCTCTGGGGGTTTTAGCAGAGAATTTCTACAACTGATGCAATTTTTAATGCTATTTTTTGAAGTTATTAAAAATAAGTGTTCTCTTAGTACATTGATAGACAAAAACTTACAGAAAAAATCTCATCAGACGTATCACTTACGAACGTTTACAGCAGTTATCCAATTCCATGTGTGATATCAATTTTGCAACATTGAAATCACATAAATCATATGTTACATAAAATAAAATATGAATTTGGTTCCTTTTATCTCAATATTACATTTATTGAATAACCACTTCTTACAGAAATGAAAATTGATGGGTAAATTTTGCATTGCAGGTTGAATAAATTTAAGGAACTTGCAAGAAAGGAAAGCTTACCTTTTTATTTATGGTTTTGAGATATAAAAGTTTTTGGTTAGCTTTAACCGGTTTTGTACATGTTTATAGGAGGCTGATGTGATTCTGTTTCTGGTTATTCTTTCCCATCTTCCAGTAAAAAAGGGTTAAATTCAGGTTATTTGTATATCAATCTCGATTTTGATTCAAATTCGATGGGTGAAATAAAACCCCAGTTATTGTGAGTTTTCTGAGGAGAGGGGGATAGATACTGGAACTCCCTTCAAGGAGAGATGTAAAGGGGTGAGTTACTAATGTGCGTAAATGTAGTTGGATTGTACTTTGATATAGAAGAAGAATTGTGTAGTAAGTGTTAATGAGAATATGAATGAGAGAGAGGTAAAAGGCTGAAGTATCAATGTGAGTGAATACGGGTGTTTACACTATAGTTGAATTGTTTTGTTTGTTTTTTTTGTATGATTGCAGATTTTTGTTGTAAGTGATAATTTGTGTATGTGTATATGGGAGAATCAATGAGTGTATGTGTGTGTTCACATTAGAGTAGAATTGTCTATAGGTTTGATGGTAAATTTGTATGCTAAGCGGTGATATGAATGTGCTGGATTTTCTTCCAAATGCATTACCATATGAAGAATTTTGAAAAAACGAAAGGAAACTATGTTTTCCAAGGGAATCAGAGCAAAGGTGTTCAAATCAAGGTTGAAGAATTTGGGAATTAGAAAGAATTTAGTGCAGGTTTTGGAGAATTGATGACATTTCTTTTCATATGCAACATTGTCGGTGTCCAATTTCGTAGAGAGGGAAACCTGAAAATTTGGGTTATGTTGGAGAACACAGAAAGATATTCGAGCTGACTTTGAGTATACACATTGAAGGGCCTCTAATTTGTTGTCAGTGGTCCTGTTCCTAAGATGTGAAGTTTTCCACTGTGAATCTTTTGCTACAACCTCGACAAATAATGGCATAAATGGTGATTTTAACATCATAAGAGATGTTGGAAATGATTTTAAGGGCCCTACCAAATTTAGAAGTATATTTATTTCCTTCCATTAAATTTATTCGCAAGCTGCAATTCAGTCTATTTGGTAATCTTTTTCTCTGGTTCAATCTTCCAAAAATACGTGGCTTTATCAAAATTTGGAGATTGGCATTTACTTTCAATTATTAAGGAATGAATGAGGATTTTGTTCATTTAAGAGTCTATTTTTAGGATGTGGATGTCTTGTATTTTAAAAGAAAATTCTTGGTTGTGGATCTTGATGAATAGAATAATGATTGCTGTATTAATTTTAGAGTTTATTGGTAGTAATTGTTGTCTCTGTTAGGATAATTTTGTTTATAAGCAACGGGCTAAGGAAAATGGTATACTGACCATTGAATACCCTGATGGACATGAAGAAAAAAACAATTGCTTATGTCTGGAGGTTTGTAATGAATCTTACGTTTATTTTTCCATTCTTTTATGATTATACTGTCTAAAAATGGAATTTCGTGTTCACTAAATTTGCATTTCATTACACCCATGGAATTTGAATTCAAATCAAGATTGATGAACAAATTTAACCCTTTCTACTGGACAACAGGAAATAATTACCAGACACAGAATCACATCAGCCTCCTTTACAAATGTTGCAAGCTTGTTAGGGCTCATCAAAAACTATTATCCCGCGAAACCATAACTAGAAAGTTTGGCTTTCCTTTTTTACACATTTCTTTCTCGATTGATATTTCAACGTACATAACAAGAATCCCATCAAACCTATATCACTAATAGAGATAACCTCATTTTCACCTTACTAAGAACCTAAATAGCCAAATTCTGAATCATTACCTAGCTATCCATGACAACCGACTCGTGATAATGCCGACCTCTTCTGATCGGCACAACCAATAAAATGCCGATAATTGCTACAACAACTATAAGTATGAGCTGGCACAGATTCTTTCACGGACATAAAGCAGTATGGACTCACTACCATGGCTTCCCATGAAGCTTCATTTTTTAAAATGATTTTTGCTTTCAAAGCAGAATTTGTTTTTTATGGAAACCTTACCTTTAAACATCCAAAGGTACACATATGATACTGGAGATGGAATCCTTCCCCGAAGCATGTATATCATACTAATTAATTCATATATGAATCAATGAATTATCAAATAAAGTTTCCATTCATTTTGTTCCATTCCCTATTCTTCAAGTATTATGATCCAGTCCTCAGAATGATAGGCTATACATTAAAACTTTAGTTTATTGGGAGTTGATGGTGTTTGATCAACACTGTTGAGAACCATCTGAATATAACTGATCTGTTATTGAATCTCCTGAATAGTTACATAGCAAAAAAGTTGGTGATCCCAACAATGGAAATTCTCAAATTATACCCTAAATTTTATTCTATATAGCATGAAAAAAAGATATTGGGAAATAATTGCCAGATATGACATAAATATTTTGAAGAAAAAAAGTGTTTTTTGTTATTTTTTGTATATTTGCAGTTTAAAACTGTAAAGCATTCTGGTCTCTCCTTCTTTCTCTGTCTCCGTCTCTGCTTCTCTGTCTCCATATATATATATATATATATATATATATATATATATATATATATATATATATATATATATATATATATATATATATATATATATATGTGTAGATGAAGTATTTGATAATTTAAAGGAAATACAAATTAATGGAAGCGAGATTATATATTACATGGCAAATTTCAATCCATTCATTCTTTTCTTTACGACAGGGTGACTATTGTTTCGCTATTTTAACTCTATAGAGAGCTAAATTGAAGGAAAATAATCTATAAATTATGGACAAGAATATACCGTTTCACAGACGTGTGACAGCAGTGTCGTTAAGTAAGACAGAGCATCGTGCGAGTTTAATGGCCAACATGTTATAACCTTATAAAAATGTATTCATTTTCACTAGATTTCACGAGAGCCGTTGTTCAGATCAATTTCAAATTTGATAGCGCTATTTCTTATTTGCTAACATCTGGCGATTACCAAGTTCGTACAATACAATAGTTGTTGAGTAATTGCAATACATACACAAAAATCGCTTCAATCTTAGTCAGAAGGTATGTACCTGTTCGTAGTCCGTGGGCTGGTAAGAACTGATCCAAAGATATCGACCAGAGAACACTCAGCACACTCCATTGAATCGGTTTGGGCCACGAAAGAAGATCACTTTGGATACACCGATTCTCGAAAGATCACTTATGATGAGCAATGTCGAGTCCCTTCAATATCTCGATGAGTGAGACCATTGGATAATACAAGGTTTCATAAACAGAACGAAGCGTCGACAAACCGAAAATTGGTCTCACCAACAATCATCCGTTTGCACCTCAACTCATGACACTTCCAACGATGATATAAGCCGAGATCAATGATATATCCATGTGTTCCTTCAGTCAAGTCAAACGCCACCTGTAGATATGATCACCAACTTGAAATAGCTCAATTAAAATTTCATCAGGTTTTAAAATGTAAATGATGTAAGCTTCTGTTTGAAAGCACATTATGAATAACAGAACTAAAGATTAACCATCTGAAGAGAAAGATTTTACTGTAACTTCTCCATGTTCATGTACGTGAATTGATAAATCTGTTGCTCATTAGTGAAAAAAAAACATTTATCTCACGCAACAAATATTAGATTATCCTATATGAAAATTATGAAATGAATTTATGTGTGTATCACACGAACAGGCCACAAAAATGAAGCTAAAAGGTCGAGCAATTAAATATTTACTTTTGTTGTTTTTTTTTGTTTTTTTGTTAATTCAGACTTTTTCAGTGATCACTAGGGTGAGATGACTAACTTATTCATTTTATCATCCATCTCCCTAATTTTTCAGTTGATCACTCCAATGTGGCATGCTGTCAAAAAAGATGTAGTTACACGACGGTCTCTATTGAGTGATTAACCAAATCTGTGGTATTTTCTTCTTTTCATTCTACAAGGCATCTTCTTGTGTTATGAAACATTTCTCTGCAATAATGTCGCTGTCTCTTCTTATTATCCTCCTTTCAAACCTCTAACGCCAAAGCCAGTCATTTATTCTCTTCGAACAAAACGTGCCGATTAATCTCCATCAGTCACCCGAAGAAATTTTTCATTTTTCTGTCATGTTTTCTTTCTTCGCTCCATATCTTTCAGTTTTTATTTCTTTTATTCGATTTTGCAGCAGGTTTTGTATCTGAACAGCATTCTTTGAAACTAAATCGCGTTGTCTCTATCGTGTCGCATTCAATTTTACATTAAGCCAATGCACAGAAACCCATAAACCGTTTGACAGTCAGCGGAAGTTGGAGTCGAAAAGAGTTTCCGGCTTTTGTGAGAATTTATTGGAATAATAATTGCACTTTTAAGTTAGAAAACGTCTACAAGAACTGTCAACATCAACCAAAACTGTCAATAGAGGTTTCCATCAGTTTTTAAATGACTTCAAAATAATTTTAAGTGATTGGCTATCAATCTACTTATGAATTTGTCACCGGTACAGGCCACAGGTATGGAGGTTTAGGGATTAAGGTTTTGTTTTGTATCCCTATTATGGGCTTCTGATAGGTTTTAGATTCACTGAAAGAGTTTTTGATGAATTAATCCCTTAGTTCCGTATTCGACAGTGTTCACACTTTTATTCTGATAATTCGAACTTCTCAATGGTCTAACAAAAGGTGAGAGTAATAGTTATTTCATTGATCTCCATTTATTTCCCTTTTTTTTTTATCACTCCCAACATGGCATTTTACCAAAAGACGTTGGACATGTGACAGTCTCTATTGTATTACAAACCAGATCTGGTATGGTACCCTTTTTTCCTATTCTACGCATGTATATCGCTTCTTTTCGACTATTAGAACTTTTATTTGTTTTGAAAGGGGCATATTTTTACTGGTGGTTTTATTTGTCTATTTCAATTTTGTTAAGTGTTCATTTATTCATTGGCTGCAATATTCAAATTTTTATGTTTTACTATTAACGTTTCATTTAAATTTGAGACTGACATTTGTTATCAGTGATTGTCAATCGGAAGGCGAGAGAAGCAGGTTATTCATTGATCTCCGTTTTTGTTTTTGTTTTTTTCGCGTGTTTTATTGATCATTTCCTAAACAGTATGTTATCGAAAGACATTGGTCATACAGTGATTTATATTGCATGAAAAACCAGACCATTTTATCAGAATGCTCCTTCTGAACAAGAGGTCAATTTCGTCCTAAAACGTTATTGTGATTTTCGGGTCTTTATTGACTGTAATTGGTCTACATGGACATGGACTTGAGAGAAGTTTAATTTCATCAGTACTTAGCGGCATTCTCGTTGAATTATTGTTTAAAGTCTTCTGATTGAACCTTGGCGTCTTTTAATTTCAGTACACGTATTCAAAAGGCTTCTACTGGCGTGTCGGCTGAACCAGAATGTTGTGCAAGGCTTGATACTTGAAATTCTATCAAAACTAACATACATTTCTTGAAAGTCTTATTATATATCGATCAAAACCCCGGAATCTAACGCAGTGACTATGGGGATACTAGCTACCAGGCTGTCAAGTCTTTGAAACTTGATTGTATGCACCAAATTACAAACACAAATATCCATCAATGTATGTTTATATCATATACGTATGACATAGTGTATTACTGTGAGGTAAAATTGTGTAGTGGTTATATGACCAGTGAATTTTCCTTTTTTTTCTAGAGGAGGTTGTAAAAAGAAATGAAGATGCAGAGATAAATCTCTCTCTCTCTCTCGCTCTCTCTCTCTCTCTCTCTCTCTCTCTTTCTTTCTCTCTCTCTCTCTCTCTCTCTCTCTCTCTCTCTCTATATATATATATATATATATATATATATATATATAATCTTTCAACTCTGGAATTGAGCACTCTGGTAGTTGGGAAATTATGCATTAATGAATATATCGCTTGATTCAGCGTAGGACTGGGGTAGAACATCCGCCCCTGCCTCTGGTTATGGTGCAAAGGTTTCGATCCTACCTAGCGGTATTGGAAGGGTTATCGAGACAATAGCCACGGTGAAGAGTATAATACAACGAAACGAAAAAAAATATGTTGTTAGAACGCATATACTAATACATATGATATATATGATTAATAATTGTGTCATTCAAAGATTTTCAAGTAGGTCCCTGAATATTTATATATATATATATATATATATATATATATATATATATATATATATATATATATATATATATATACATATATGTGTGTGTGTGTGTGTGTGTGTGTGCGCGTGCGTGAGTTCCCAGGCCTCTGTGCTTTTGCATGTTCTTTTTTTCGATTTATTGGTATATGTGTTCTAACAACTCGTATGTTTTTTTGTTTGTTTTTTTTTATGATACCGCCAGACAATTGTTGATTATATACTTCCTTTCCAATCACTGTGGTTCTGTCGTTGAGTGCTCTGGTCTGATTCAATAGCTCTTGGTTTCAATCAATGGCTATTATATTTTTACGTTTTCAGGAGACAAAAATGTCTTGTTATATTTTTTCATATTTTATTATGTATACGATGCATCTGTTGCACAAATCATCTTCAATCGAAATAGAAGTCAAAGTGGAGTTATGCCATGCAGCAGCCAGTTTTGTTTCAGTCTGTGTGTGTGTGTGTGTTAGTGTGTGTTAGTGTGTGTGCGTGTGAGTGTGTGTGTGTGTTTGTGTGTGTTTGTGTGTGTGTGTGTGTGTTAATGTGTGTTAGTGTGTGTGTGTGTGAGTGTGTGTGTGTTTGTGTGTGTGTATGTGTGTGTGTGTGTGTTTACCGTTAAAAAAATAACTGTTTGTCAGTAGACAGTTGCAATACAATAGAAGTTTGATTCTGGTATTTTGCTTTTTCGCTATTTCAACTTATAAAGTTGCTGTTTTTTTTTTTTCTAAAATACTTTATTGAATGTGTCGATCAAAATTTATATTTATTCAAATGAGAGTGTACGCATAAGATCCTCTTGCAAAATAATTTGGTATATACTAACCTGTACCAACGAGCTAATGGTGTGAGTACATGTTCATGCCGCATTGGTTTCATCTGAAGATTTGATACAAAAATGGCCTGGGTTATTCAAATGGAGACCAATATTTCAAGTGGTTGGATGGGGATATTTACACCAACAACATTAGTATTATCAATTGCAAGAGTCCATTGTTGCAGACGGAGAAAGGAACAAATTAACTCAACTCCAATCTGAGACTCAAGTCGATCTTTTTTTTCTCGCCCAAACAATAATAATTCAGAGCAATATAAACGAACATTCCCTCAACGTAATTCCAAATCACGACCAAGTGATTGGTAATGGTGTCTCTTACCAACTGAGCTGTATGGAAAAGGCTTTCGTCCCCATCAAGTTTTGGGGTTAGATACGCAAATACTTATCCTGTACCGACACACCTATGAAAAGTAATATCTCCGAACTGTGATTTGAAATAACGTCAAACTGATTAGTAGGCTTAAGTAAGAACAGAAGTATGAGCATAGGTTAACCCTGCAGCAGACAAGCGTGTTCATTACATAGATTTTTTTGATGACTGTGGAGGAAAATTCGATCCTTACATCGATACTTACTAATTTACTTCCCTTTTGGCTATTACTGTTATTATGAAGTTGTTGTTAGATATGTATGTGATTGTGCATGTGTTTATATAAGTATATGTATGTGTGTGAGTGCATGTTTGCATGTGTGTGTGTGTGTGTATGAATATGTGTGAGGGGGTGCCCGTAGACAGCGTTTAAATAAATAACAAATTGTGAGTAGACAGTCGCAGTACAATAGACGTACGACTCTGGCATCTTTTTGAAGTCTTATTATTATCATCTCCATGTTGAAAAAGATAGCTGGCAACTTTTCTATTCGATGGAAGAGCACAATGATGTCCTCTCGCTTCATTGGTATACATGACAAGAGCGTCTTGGTCGCCCAGAGTGCCTGTGATTGTTGTACACACGACAATTGTTCGATTTCCACAAGCATCTTTTTTCTTCCCACAATGGCCTAGCAGTCACTGAAGCGATGCTGGTCCCCGACGCAAGATATTGGCTTATTGCAAATCAAAGACAGGAGTAACGACGACAGGTGGTTGCCGACTCACAAATCAAACCAATTCAATGATTCGCTTTTAACATAAAAAGGCGTTTGTATTTGATATCGGCGCACTCAGGCTTGGAAAACTAGAAATTCCTTTTCGCTTGCTTATAGTGAGATTCATCTCCAAAACATCAACACGTGCCCCGCTGATTCGATCGCTTTATTACTCCGTAGGTATATACTTATATACAAGTAAGTATTTGTGTTTCCAGATTTTTCTTTAAGAAACTTTCTATTTGTTAGAATCTGCCCAATTCCAACACATGTCATTCTATCAGTCCGTCTTTCATTTCGTAGCTATACAACTTTTTGCAAAACGCACACACAAGCATATATATATATATATATATATATATATATGTGTGTGTGTGTGTGTGTGTGTGTGTGTGTGTGTGTGGTCTAGAAATCTTCAAAGCTTTAAACAGCACGCTTTAAACAACTTTTTCAATAGATCTTTGAATTATTTCAGTCATCCGTTCCCACATATCTGTCAATACAATTCATGTGATCTTCCAAAGTTTTTCCCTGTACCTCATACTTACTTGATTTTGTTCAAAGTATGAACTGTCTCTTGTTGGGATCATTATATATTATATATAACCCCTCATGAGTATTTGTACAAACTGCCATTATATTTTAATCTTTGTGATTTGAGAGTTGAAAACACGAGCATTGTACAAGAACTGAATTCTTTGCAGTCAACTTAACAAATCATGTATTCAGCCGTCTAAACCTGAATTGTTCAAGAAGATGGAAGAATTGAACTCATATCAATATGAATGTATATCCAAACAAGTAAGCTATTTTATCTCTACCGCTACCCCTGTAAAAAATCAATAATGACCCTTGCAATCTCACGGAATAAAAACAGGTTCTGAATGCTGAGCTCGTTCAAATACATGTGAGCAGCGATTTCTTCCTAATATGTGAATCATCTCTTATACTGATGACTAAAACACAACTGGATGAATATGACCTTGTTATGTTGATGGCCAAAAGGTGGATTCTTCTCGTGCAATGCCCTTGCTTCAACTCTCAAAGCTATGTGATTATAAGCGAATCGACTGTTCAATTACTTATGACAGGTATTGTATATAAAGCAAATATCTGTATGTACGTATGCATATACATACGATAAGTACAAGGAATATCCGATACATTGCAATAAGTTCAGTTTTGGATACAAATCCAGCTTCACAATTAACAAAATGTGGTCTGAAGATAAATATTATTACAGCAAATATACGTATCTAAAAAAATGAATACTGACGAGTTATGTCCGAAAACCAGGAATTATTGATCAGGATTTCTAAAACTTTTCAAGCTTTATAAGTATGTTAACTCATTATTGCCTACATTAATCCACATTGTAGGCATTTTTAAAGATGCAGTTATGTTGAATATAGATTATTTTCCAATGTTTTCAATGTATTTATAGCATCAATGTATGTCAGATGAGGTACAGGATGTTTTTTTTTCTCTTTAAATCAGAATAACTGAGTTGAAATCTTATTTTACAACGTTTAAGATACTTTTGACTCTTACTGTAGGTATGTAGATGTGTCATGATTATGGAATGGTATAACATCCTCTCAGTCACTTCCTCAGAAAGACTATGTTATATAATTCGTCCACCAGCTGGGTCAATCTGGCTACGTTCCCAAGATGATTATAAATTCAAGCTGATTCGGGATGATCAGCTTTAGGCGAAAAGGATCTGTCTCTCTCTCTTTTACTGAAACTGTCTCTCTCTCTCTCTCTCCCTCTCTCTCTCTCTCTTTCTCTCTTTATATATATACATATATATATATATATATATATATATATATATATATATATATATATATATATATATCAGGACTGCACCAAAAAGGAAATGGTTTAGGGTCAAAGGCTAACCAAACCAAATACAGCAGGAGTGTTGGGACGCAAAATATCGGAAATTCTGAAATGTTCGAACAATTCAGACGAAAGGGTGGTCAATAATTGAGAAATTCATTCCGAAGTAGTTTATTCTTACTTTCATATTTTGTTTTCTTTTTATTTTATTTTTATTATCTGCAAATAGTGACTGTCAAATAATCCGATTTAGTCTAGAATGTTAATACTTTTGGCAAGGCAGGCCGAAACTTCAAGAACAATAAAATCCAAATGATCCAAAAAAAAAAAATTATGTAACCAATGCATCCTCCCAATAGTCACCTATGGAGCTGAAACATGGAACTTAACCAAGAGACTAACCCTCGAACTGAGAGAATCAAGCTCAACTCCATATGGAGAGATCACAATATTAAGGAAAAACAAGAGTCCGAGGCACTATAGAATATAGAATACATTAGAAAACCTAAAAGGCAATATACTGGTCATGTTGCAAGAATTGCAGACAACCAATAGGCATCACAACTGGCAGCATGAATCCCCAGAGATCACATGCCAAACTGAGGCGGGGGGTATGCAAGATGTAAAGACCAACAACACAAGTTCAAAAAGTATTGGCTCCGTAATGCTTATGATAACGAGGTCTGGCGAATCCTGCGGGAGGTCTATGTCAAACTGCAAGCGACAGAAGATTGATGATGATGATGATGATGATGATGATGATGATGATGATGATGATGAATACGGCATCAAAATTTACAGGACGTCAAATAAAGATCCAATAATAGTTCCAAGTAAACTCTACTACCATTATCCTCTTACTGTCATCTGTAAGCCACAATTTATGTATCTCAATAAGATAGTGGGAAAACACCGATACAGAGATAGGAAGTCAATCCAATAGAAACGAAAAAGAGTGGGAAGAGGGAACGAATACGTCAGATTCAGCTGGCTAGTTAAATGATATTAAAAGAAGGAAAGAAGAGGGAAGGGAAAAGACAAAGAAAGAGGTGAGAAAAGAGGAAGAAAGGGTGTAAAAAATAAGAGAGAATGAATGGAAGAAAGAAAAGAAAGAAAGGGGTATATATAAAATACCTGAAATCTTGGGATGTACTGATTTTTATGCTTCTATTATTTTCAAAAAAGGAAATTAACACCTTTGATTTGATTATATTTCAGTTTTAACTAAATTATGATCAAGATTTGTAAATATTCATTGGAATATTTTCATTTTGCATTAATTTGAACCTCAAAGTAGTTTTTTTTCAAGTTTACTCGTGAATTTCATTTCATAATTATGCATTAAAACTCGACAATTACCTTTGTTGGGACTTATTCATGTAATTATTTGTAAATATAAAAGATAATAGAAGGTGAGAGTTTTCCCCACAGATTTGTTTGAATTTTTATCTAAAGTTTTGAAGTGAATTGCTTAGCATGAGAACAAGAAATAAACAATTTGATAGCATTTCTTTCATTGAGCTGTCGGTAATATCACTTTAGTCTGATATATAGATCACATAACAGCTCATATGTCACGAACAATCAAAGATATACGCATGCAATTTTCCCCATTCGATTACATGTGTCTTGGGGATAAATTCAGATTTAGAAAACCCCTCACAAGGTCTGTTATTCCTACTTCCGAATGTTGATAAATCAACAACTAATGACGGTATAAACATTGAATAATTTTTTCGAGTATTTGGTAAGTACTAAAAACCTAACTATTCATTAATGAAAAATTGTCACTTTAATTTATCGATAAGGTGTTGGGGGCATTGTTATATCCTCACTCTTTGTGGGGATTTGTAAGTAGCAACATACATCGTTTACATGATATATGACCTTATATTTAAATTGCATCACCCACCTTCTATTATTCGATCATTAAATACGGGTACGTTAAATGTTCATTTAATGATATAGTAGGTATTAAACTTCAAAAGCTATTGATATTTTGAAAGCACTTGACGTTTGAAAACGCGTTAGCACAGTCCTGCAAATCCCAGCGACTGAACTTGATATTTGTAATGAACATCGTCGATGAGAGAGGATTATTATACTGAGTGGCTGATTCTGACATGGAAGGGTACACAGGACTGAAATTTGTATATGTCCTGCCATCTCCCATCCAGAATGAAATTGGTCTCCATGTTTCCAAATATCAGTCTGATGTTGGTTCAAATTTGCCCCCAAAGATACAGACAACAGAAATTTCCGCTCTGCAAGATCATCTCTTAAACAAAACATTTTAAGAGCTCAAAATTGAGATCAACGGAATATGACAAACCGTTCACACGAATGATACGATTCGACATAATATATCCATGAATAATGGAGAAAAAGGATACTTTCATCTGTTTTATCACATGCTCAGTCAGATGATGCATTTTAAAATTTTGTGTGACAAAAGACATCTTGCAGTACTGGTGGGCAGGTGTAGTGCTGGGTCTCACACGAACAGTAAAACTGCTGACTTGACAATACAAACTGTTAGCTAACGCCTAATTCAAATACTTACTCCAAATATAGCCTTGGCTCAGGATCAAGTTCGGAAGAGATGATCAAGAGATAAGGTTAACAATGATGGACTATGTACTAAGTTCAAATTAACCCCCCCCCCATATAGACATGAGGGGGAAATTCGACCCTGTAATAATTGCTGAGTATGGGATGAATCCCCTTCTGAACAAAAAAATCAATTTATTGGCCCCAATTCATACACTTACGAATATAAGATGTGATTGGAACCAATAAATTCGATGGTTTAGGATTGAGTTCTTTCTTAATATTTGTTACATTACGGAATCACAAGTCAAGTTTTGGAGGGGAATATTTCAAGAAAAATTGTTTCTTTTATTATATTTTAAAAAAATATCATTGATTTTATCATAAGAATACGTCTACAAAGCTTGACTTGGATAGTTTTCCAGAAAAGGTAGAAAAAGGAGAGGGAAAAAGAATTGATATTACTGGGAAGGGAGTAAGAGAGACAAGGTAAAAGGATAAATAAAGTAGTTTGATTATAGGGTAGGAATGTGAGAGGGGGAATAAAAAAAAGTACTTATAAAAGGGATTTGTAATGAGGTTAGGTAGTTTGATGATATGGTAGGAAGAGAGGGGGAAAGATTGTTTGGTTGCGTGAGAGTGGGTGGGATGAAAGAGAGAGGGGAAGAGCAAAAAGTAGGTTACTAAGACGATAAGGAGGATAGTAGCAGAAAATAAAGTAAAGTGATTTAAAAACCCGTAGGAAAGGAACGGACAGAAAAAAGCTATGTATGAAAATTGTTGAATTTTAAAGTAATCAATGTTTTCATAACATTAAGATAGGATCATGGATACAAATCCGAAGTGCTATGGGTTATAATAATTGGATTTTATTTTTTAACACCTGTGAAATTTCCATGTGTTGAGATACTTGATATTGATATAATCAATGTGAGTTGTGTTGTCCAGCGGTTATGTGACAGACAACTGAAACCAATTGCAGGAATGAAAAAGAAAAAGAAATAAAAAAAGAACGGAAAGCATGAACAAAATAATGGAACCAATGAGTTCAAGCCTGGTCCCTACAGTGGGCTCCAGTTCCTATTCCGACTGAAAATCATATATATATATATATTGAAAAAATATAGAAAAATATAGATCTTCCGCATAAATGAGAATAAAATAAGTCTGTGTGGGTCTCAATGATGTATTGTCGACCTTTGAGAGGATTGAATTTATTATCACAATCAATCAAATATGGGAAGGGAAGAGAGGGGAAAAGAAAGAATGATTCTGTGATATTATGTTGAGTCATTTTTCTACTTTCTCTTTCTTTTTAGATTCTGTCTCAGTTCTTCTCAACCTTAACCACTCATGGTATAAAAGTGTAACCTAGCACGCTCAACATCTTTTATAAATAGGAGGACATTTTTTTCAGTTAGGTTTAATGGCTAAATAGTTGCGTTTAGCGTGGAGGTTGCATTCAGAGTTGGGGTTTGACCCTCAAACAGTCAGGCTTGATTTTATTATTTTTTGAGATTTGTCAATTTACCAGTAAATTCATTGCAATCAGTTGGCCATGAAATCAAATCACGAAAGGTAAACGTGAATTTTACGAATTTACACCTATAATTTCGATCAGGATCGCTCTTGATCTTCATCTTGTTACAGAATAAAATGAAGACAACTTTAGTTTAAAAGTTTGACAAAAATGAGAATGATGAAACATTAAATTACCTTTAATTCTGCGTGTAATTACCTTTAGCAGAGGTATTGAAGTGGTACAAGATTGGTAAATGATGTTTTTTTTTAATTATTTTCTCTCTCTTTCTCTCTCCCTCTCTTTCTTTCTTTCGCATGATTTGTCGATATCATCGGATATCAACGTAGTAAATGCTTCGTTGATATTTCTAAAGCTATACACTTTGCTCTTTCTCTCTCTCAGACACACACACATATATACTGCACATATACACAAGCACACAAGCACACACACGCGCGCACGCGTGCACATGTAAGCACATCGAGGGCTGATGATATTTCAATAGCTCAAGTTGTAGTTGAACATAACATTGTTTCAAAATTCATTATGAATATACCACATGGAATTGGATCCGATTAGTTGGATCTTTCAGTATCAGGTGTCTTTCGTCGTATTTGTTACGTTACAAAATAAGTATGTGAAGAACCTGGGTCATGATTCTATTTAACTAACCAGAGTATTTTTCTCATGAAATTATTTCACCTGCTTCTTTTACTATTTATTTAAAAAAATGTTTCTGTTTTTATTTAAAAAAAAAAAAAAAAACTTCATGAAGATACCGAATGGGATTGGATCCAATAAATTGATTCGAAAACGTTGACATTTTTGCTGTCACAGTTTCATTTTTCAGTCTGTTCCGTATTTTAATCACTTTGGCACATTCAAGTTTGTTGTTTGAGCCCAAGATCACATGATGAATCTAGGAGTGTAAGTTTAGCAATTTTTTTCCTGGTAAATCACTAAGGTAAAAAAAAAAATTTAAAAAAAAGAAGGAAAATCTTACCAGGATGCAAAAAAAAAAAAATTCATTTAGGCCTCAGGGTGGATATTCTATAAACAAAAACAAGTTCCCATGCTAGAGTATGAAGGCTGTGAGACTCTTTAATCTGATATTTGATTTTAATCTTGAATATTTCGTTTCATTTTTAAATAGCATTTTTTGTTAAAGATACTTTTGGCGTGGTTATAAGTGAAGTTATACTTGAATACTTGATAAAAGACGAGAAGTTATAAAGTAACACTTTTCAGATTCCAAAAGTACTACAGAAAGATCTTGGGTAGATTTTATTGAAAAGGTCTAGTCGGAACCCCTGCTGATACATAGTCAGTCTTAGGCAACTAATTAAAAAGACATTAGGAGAAAGAAAGGGAAAAAGGGTTGATCGAAAAGAGTCGGTGTGTAAGGATTCTAACGGCCGAAGTAAGAAAGATAGATTGTAAGTTTAGTTGCTTGAGAAACGGAAGGAAGAAAGGGGAAATAAAAAAGGAAATCTAGTTCCAGAATCAGGTGAAAGGAGAGGCAAGTTAATTCAGTGAAAGAAATAGCAAAATGAAAGTGACTCTCGCCTTTGAAAAGATCAAAGGTCGGTCACCAGACAGGGCTGTCAGATTAGAACAGTCAGGGCAGACAGACGGACAGGGTAGTCAGGCAGAGAGCGCCAGGGTCTACGGCTGCCCGGTCACGGCTGATGTAGTAGAGAGACATTAAAATATCACTCTCTTCCCCTCTGTCTCTTCTTCTTTCTCTCTTCGTCTGGATTTCACTCGAAAACCATGTATTTTGGGTCGACCGAAGGAGAAAGTTAACGGTTCGATTTTCAATCTCGACATGAGTCTTGCGTCTTTCGTTCCGTTCTATGGTTCAGCTGCGATCAGCAAATGTTCACAGAACGGCATTACGCTTCACTTATACAGGAAGTGAGTAAAATCTGGACCGGGTATCTATCTTGGGATTAGTTCAGATTAATCCATATCTAATATAAATCATACATAAGAAATAAAGTTTATTATCATAAGATTCCGTTGTTAATTCAGGTGTTAATTTAATATCAACCTCGCAGATATTCGTTGTTTTACTTCTTGACTGTGTGAGATATTAATCAACGACAAGACCCAACTGATGCATTACACTGTTTATGACTAACAAGAAATCTCACACTTTTAAGGCAATTACTTCGAATTCGTATACCATTTCCAACGACCCAGAAACCAATGAATCAGCCAGGGACTAACAGACTAACTCAAAGCCTACTGGCACTGTCCCCTTCCAGCCATAGACAAGCTAAACGCATTTGTTCGATCTTGTCTGTGTCCTTCAGAACTAGGCCACCATTAAGAGATTGCCGTTGTCATGTTGGAAAAGTCTCTTCTTATATGTCCATTCACTTAAATGGCATAACAAACTGACATCCGGAAAGGATATAAGATTAAAGAAATGTAATTTCATCAGTTTAATCTTATACACAGAGGGATGGATTTACTCAACTGGCGACGAGTCGAAAGTGAGTTACAAGCATTTCTACGGCCAGTTTTATTGCTTAGGCACGTGCATAGTAAAGAGCATGCATATGTCAACTTTTCTTGCCAATTGCATTAAACTTTCTTTTTTTTTTCTCATTGTAATTCCGCTCATACGAGCTTGTTAGACATATTACATTGTTGTATTACTTTCTTTTTTTTATTTACAATACAATATTTTCAGGTCATGTTTTTATTTCAATTTAAATTCCTTTTACATTCGGAAGAATTTGAAAAAAAATGATATGCCAAAAATAACGCCTATTCACTTCTGGCGTCAACGTTGAATATGTTAATTGAAATTGAAATTTCAAAGTGGATGCAGTAGTAAAAATATTTTTTTCTAAATGATACGTTAGATGAAAGATTCAAGTTATAAGAATTGACTAGAAAATGTGGGCATTCGAACATTTTTTGAGAAGAAAGCAAGAAGAGACTTAATTGGAATTTTCGAGATAATAAATGGCTTCACAAATTACAGAATTTCAAAGTTTAATAAGTCAGATAAGACGGATGATTCACAAGTCTATTAAGAAAACTTTTCTCAGAGAATTTAAAAAAAAACTGGAATAGTTTACTACGAATGCACAAATACCAATGGTATAAATAATTTTAAGAAAAACGAGGATAGATTTAGATCATGGGAAAGAAAATAAATTGATTGGGTAATGTACTGGTATCAGCTGGAATGTATAGAAGAGTTTAGGAAAAAGAATAGAAAGCAGAATTTGCCTGATGAATATTCCTCTGGTCCAGTATGCCTGTACAATAGTTTCTTCTTAAGATTTGTACATTTTTCTCACTTGAATTGATGTACATATTTTTAATGTGCATACTTTACAGGGATGCCGGTAGAGGGATTTTTATGTAATGATGATGATGATGATTATCATTATCATTTTCATTTTTTTACCCATACTGCAATGGCTGCAACCGAGCTTGTAGTCATAGAATCGTTGCATATCTCGAATTCTCTCAGAGATAGAAAGATACAGTCACCATTACTTGATTGGAGGTGTTTTGAAGATTCTTTCTTTCCTTCCGAGTCAGGGAACTGACATAAACCGACCAGGTCCGGACTGCTGACCACGCTTTTTGAAACTTGATAACTCGGTCACTTGTGAACATAGACAGATTGGATCTTCCCAATCGATATTCAATTCTTTTAAGATTTTTTAAGTATGGTGAAGTTGTCTACAAATGAATCATAATGATTTTTTTCAGGTGCAAGTAAATTTCCTTGCTTTCACAGGTGTAAAATATGGAGGAATCTTATTTTACAACCGTATAAGCAAGGTTCACCACTGGTACGGTTTTTGTGAATATATACAACTTTTCTGGACATGTTTCCGATATATTCATTGTTTAATCGAGTCCGTGTTTCCAAATTCATTTACAATTATCAGATTCACCAACTTTTGAAAGGTGGTGGCTACATTTTTTCAATCAACAAATCCCTATTTTATCATTATGAAAATGGTCAAGAGTTAATGTAAAGAAAAATGATGGCAAGACCTTTGTTCTTCAATCAGAACTTGCATTTATGTTCATTCATCTGAGGAATTACAAGAAATCTATGGTCAAATAATCAGCAAGTTATATTCCCCTGCTTTCTTTCAAGGAAACACGGTCATTTATTTAAGAAAGATAGTAGGAAGGTTCATTTTTATGGCTCTAGAGCCATCTTTCAGGCCAGCTTTCCGAGAATAGCCCAGAATTCAAGGATAACCCCAATATTAACAAAATATTCGGTTAATTTTATGAAACCTCGATAAGTTATCTTTTTACCGCTTCCGAAAAATTACCTACGATTGTTAGTTTTACAAAAAATATATGCTGGATTTGATTATTAATGTTCATGCATTGTGTATGCTTCTGAAACATTGTTATTCAGAAATAATTGAATTTCACTCATCAATAAATACAACCTTTACAGAATTTGATAATTATCAAATACTTGAGAATAGCCAGTGTCTTGATGTTACTGAGTTCCTGAAATCCGAGTTTATGATGCTCAGCTATATATTTGAATTAGTAGGTGAAAGTGTATAAACATTGAATGGATTGAGTGGATTATACATTGATATGACTGGATATGAGATTCGAGGATCAATACATTTGAATGAAATGCGTATCTTGGTATTGTTCATTAGTAATGTGCATTTTTGGACGGGACTAGAGCTAAGCCAGGGCAACTTTTTGCCACAAGTTGGGTGATGTAATCTTCGTGCAGTATTTTGATACGAGACTATCATTTATGGGTACCCATGGAATGGATATCTCCGCCCTAATCACCCAGCTTACAGTGTACTCAATTAGCTGTTGTATGAACAGGGATCTTTGTCTTTTTTGACACTTTGCTCCTACAAAGAATCAAACCCTAGACCCTCTCTAAAGCAAACTGGCAAACCATTACACTGTTAGAGATGATAGGTAGGCAAGCCTTTTTAGATGCCGTTAAACTCGTGAAACTAATTAACCTTTTTGCAACAAATTTCTTGCTTTGTACCAGACAAAGCAAAGTGTAGCAAATATTTAATTAGTTGCACTGCTTCATGACTGATATGGTTTCATATTTGACGTGTGGACGCTCAAGTCCAGATAAATGCTGTTCAGTTTGAATGCTCATCTTTAAGGCAAGCAACCTACAACTAGTTGAGATTAGCTTAACGCTAACAACTGCTATATACTTTACGACGCCAAGTATTATGTATATATGACACAATATATATATATATATTATTGTGTCATCTACAAACAGCTGTTTCGATGTATTACTTCTCTTCAGTGTGGCTATAGACTTTCCATTATCCCAACCATTACCGCGAGTGAGGATTGAAACCTTCACTTCAGACCTGGAGGCCGATATCCTACCTCTGGACTACGGAACTGGACGGTCAGTAAGGCTGAATTTAAGCAATATATTCATTTACGCAGAATTTCCTCATTCACCAATGCTCTATTCCTATGGAAGAGCATTGAATAAGCTTACAATGGATGAGTTACCTCACTTGAAGAGTGCTCAACCCTGAATAGAGGAGCATTATTATATATATATATATATATATATATATATATATATATATATATATATATATATGTATGTATGTGTGTGTGTGTGTGTGTGTGTGTGTGTGTGTGTGTGTTTGTGAGTGTGTGTGTGTTTTCCAACTCATATCCTTGAGGATGCCGCTGGGTTAGGCACACGAGAGTAATTGTTAATGACTTACATTAATCTTGCCAGGTCTTTTGAGGCTTCGTTCTGCTTACGTTTGCAGGTATTTTCCCCAATGGTCATCGATTTAGGTACAGACTACGCTCGTACGGGAATGATGTATTCAACATGGTTTTGCCGTAACTTCTTAACCTTGGAGAGATGTTCTTCAATAATTGAGGAATGGTAAATGTGACCTCCCACGTGGAATCGGGAATTAGTTACATTTCAAGAGGATTTTATGAGACTAAGATACATCTTCTGTTCATCATAAGCTTCATTATTTAGTACTTACCCTATCTTGATAGCTTAAGTGGTTGCAAAGCTATGGGACACAGTTTCAGGTAATGGAGAAATTTTTTTGAGAAAACTGACTTTGAAAGTGATGGAAAAAGTCATGCAGACTCAAGAAATCCCATTAAAATATGTTTAGGATTATTTATCTTTTTATTCTTCTAACAGAGATGGATACATTGAGTATTCTTGAAACTATTTTTCGATGAAATCCAAAAATCGCCAGAAGTGACCTGCACTAACTAGTTCCAACTCTTGCCCAAAAATGACCTCGCTTAATTCCCAATTCGATGCCCGGATTCAGACATGATAGAGAATGAGCAAAACCTGATGATATCAAGGCGATCTTTCTTGAAAAGTTTACACGGTTACATTTGAAATTGCAAACAAAAAAATGCGATCCTATGAAGTGACGACGGGTCCTCATTATAACCTAACGCTTTCTTGAATGTTGCTATGCTCTGTGATTTATTAACAAGACGAGAAAGAACGAAATCTGAGGGACAGCGTCAAAATTTGACGTTTTGATTGAATTTTTGGGATTCATTTTTTTCTATCAGTGGTGTCCCACGTCAATATCTTAAACCATCTTCCAGTTTCGATTTTTGATGTTGGAAATGATTTTCTTTTTCACATCTCATCGTTTTAGAGATAATCTTCCTTTCGTTGTCCTTATCGCCTACGTAGAAACTGTCACACAAACACTGTCAACATCGGTTTCTTTCAGTTTTCAAGTTGGTCTTGCTGGCCAAGTATGTAATCAGGTATCACTTACGCAGGTCATACCATTGACAGATCAAAGTTTAAATATTCATTCCTTACTGAGTCTACAAAAAAAAATGTTTTTTTTTATCTTTCACCATAATTTTTTCAAAAAGTGATTTATTCTCCAATATAAATCATGCTAAAGTGATCGCTTAGTTTTTATTGCTTGTTTTTTTAATGATACATAAGTTTTTCACTGATCACTGCCCAACAAAAAGCAAGATAATCAAATTATTCATTGATCAACCCGTGCCAATTTTCCAAAAGATTAGCCCCAACATTGATCACCTCATTTTCCATTGGAGTTATTGATCACCATCGACACTGTATTTTGCCAAAGGGCATTGGTCAAGGGATGGTTTCTATTGACTGAATAACCAGACCTGTCGTTTTTATTATCATTAATTCCAATCACTGTGTTTTCACAATAGTTGTAACAGATATAATCTTTGATAAGTACAGCTAATAAGTTTATATCTAAACCAAATGGATATGTTGTAAAAACCTAACTTCCATATACAAGAAAAATTAGTATTTTATATGGATATAGGATAAACATGAAGAAACCAAGTAACTATCTCATATCTACATATGCATACTATCACATTTATATCTATTGACACATTCATACGTATCTTAGCACAGACGTTGCATCCCCTCATTTTAATTACATTACAGGAGTATTGGTATATAGGTTTTTTCGAAGCAAATTAAAGATTGCGGCAAGCAAATAAGATGATAAATCGAGCAAATTGAATGAACTGAAATGAAGCGAGCAAATTTGAAATAAACTGAACAAGTTAAAAGCAGTGGCAAGAAAATCGTATTGATGAACACAATCAATAAATTGCATTTATTGCTTCAACGGTTGCAAATCTTACAATTTTGAGTTGAGGTAGTAGATATCTGTCACCTAGTAAAATTAATGGACCTTCTCAAGAAGTCTTCATTAAAAGCTAACGCCTTTGATTTTATTGTATTCTTAAATCAATAATTTATTATACATATAAAGGTATTGCTTATAATTCTTTCAACATGCATAAAGTCTATATTTCCTCAGATTTCAGAAACCATTATAGATTTTAAGCCAGGGGTTCAGAATGAACTCATTTGTTTGGCAATGTGAGTTCTCCTTTTTAATGCCATTTATCACATATGAAAGATATTTTAGAAGGATAGAAGCAAAAAAAAAATGTTTTTTTCATTCAACTATTCAATCAAATAAAAACATTTTCAATAAATTTAGTGCTCAGAACCATGAAATATGACTAAATGTAAGCATTGATGTGTTGATTGCAAAAATGTGGTCCTTCTTGCTCCTGTTTTAACTCTGAAACCTACGCAATTAGGAATAAAATGTTTTGTTTTTTGTTCAAATACTTTTGACAAGTACTTCGTTCATAGTTAAGTATGAACATCGTTGATCGCTTCCATTTTTCCAATTGGATATGTAGCACGTAAAATTTTTCATACCGCCCTTTTTATTGCAAAATATACATGCATGAATATTTCATAGATTTACAAAGAGACCAGATTATACCGCCAACAAAGACCGGTGTGACCATTTAATATTCAATTGCGTTTATGATAATAATATTCAGTGAATTAGCATGATGTTGAAGACTACCAGATGAGTTCATTGATTGAATTTTTTTTGCTCATCGAATTTTCCTCTCTTTTCTTTTCATTCGAATGCCTTTGAGTCCCACACGAACCTTAACTGGAAACGAGACAAAACATTCTGTTATCTGCAACATTTTCCAGGGTAGACAGGAGATGAACTGTTTCTTTGTCGATTTATTACTGGGGACGAGAAATTGGTTCTGTATATAAACCTGAAAATGGATGAAGTAATGGTTATCCCCCAAACAAACTCCAGTTTTTACGTCGATGAGGTTAAACATTGCCTATCTGACCTATTCACATCAAAGTCAGCTTCTTTTTTCAAGCAGAAGGTTGAGATATTGATTTCAAGATGTACAGTGATGCTTAAGATGTAATTTACATGCATATACCTGTCGATAATGATCGTATCATTTACGAATAAATCAGCAGTAAGGGGTCTAAAATTTTAAAGAGTTTATGTAATTGAATCTAAATGATTAGGTATCGTGACTTCAAGTTTTTTTAAGTCTCACTTCAGAGCAAGCTGTGATCAGGTATGAAGTCTTAAGCATTTCAATGATGTGTTTTGTTTTGCCGTTGTTATCTCATAAGACGCTAAATGAACCAATCAGAGCATCAAATTTGAGCCAAAACAGAGAGAGAATAAATTTGCATGTGTGCTCATTAAATGTATGGATTAGATCACCAATGTTATCAAACTATGGAAGAAGATATAGAGTCAACTTAATTGTTCAACTAGGATAAGAACATCAAGAACAATCCCCATCGATATGAGGTATGTAATCCGATAAGTGATTTATTCGTCTAATGTGATTTTAACAAGTTGATTACCTGAGGGGGGGGGGCTATCCAACTGATTTAACTGAATTATTTGTATTAGATATTAGAATTTATCATATAGACACGCACGAGCCTATTCCCATGAATAGATAAATTCGCAAGAAAAATACACACATATACATACATGCACTCACACATACATACATACATACATACATACATACGTACATACACATATATATATATATGTGTGTGTGTGTGTGTGTGCGTGTGTATGTGTGTGTGTGTGTGTGTGTGTGTGTGTGTGTGTGTGTGTGTGTGTGTGTGTGTGTGTGTGTGTGTGTGTGTTTGGTTGATACTTAAGAATATATATGTTTTTATAATTTTATCCCTTTGTCATACATACGATTAAACGATGTATGTTTGAATGGGGTTTAACCAAGCAGTGGTTAGTCTTCTTTCCAAATAAAAGAGTTTTGTTTTCTAAGAATGAAAAACGACATTACTTTCCGGTACACCTGATAGATTTTAAAAAGAGACATGACAAACAAGCAAATGGAGCAAAGTGAAAAAATCCAATAATTAATTGTCTTTGAGATCTCGTTACACAGTAAATTAGCATTATATAAAACTGAAAATAAGATTTAAAAAAAAAACACCAGATTATTTCCTAGAATATTTTTTTCTTTTTATTTGATTCGTTCTGTTTTCTTTTAATCCTTCTTCCGAATACCTCAATCCGTGTTGAGATCTTGATTGGATTAAATCAGTTGGTGTTAATCATGCGGCGATGGATTTGCTTTAAGACGTTTTGGATTAGGTTTCAATGGGGAAAGAAAATATTTCTCGCATTTAAGATCGATTTTGCCTTTACAATACAGAAGAAATATAATGTTCCACTGTCTCTCAAAGATTGACACTCTTGCTTTATTCCGGCATGGGTAACTTGCTACCATAGATAATCTGCAACCCCCGACTGAGCCCCTGTATTAGATGAGAAACCCATTATTGAATGTACACAATTATGTACACAAATATAAGTAAAGATAATTAAAATCAGGTTCCTGATGTATCCTCTTCACTGGTTTCGCAGATTTCCAAGTCCTTCCCATGTCTGTAAATTCTGGTAATTTCTTTTCAATTTCCGCCTTATAATTGTTGGACAAAATTTTCTGATTCTCCCAGAATTCATCCAAGCATTTTCGAAATGTTTTTATTATCTTAGCTGTAACAATATGTTTCGGTTGACACTTCCACGTGTGTATATATATATATATATATATATATATATATATATATATATATATATATATATATATATATATATATATATATATATATATATATATATATACTACAATTATGATTGTACAGATAATACGTCACAATGTGTGTTATTCAGAGTGAAATTGGATATTTGTCATGTGTATGTCCAAAAGCAAACTGTTAATTCAATCCGAGTGGATAAGCAGAGGCGTTGCCGCTCTTTTGGAGTTGTCGGGTGGCCGATTGATAACGGTTTGGAAAATGGGTTTGGCTAACCATGTTCAAAACCCCGCAGAGACAATGTGTGTTTACCTCTTACTAATGCTCTTGAAAAAGACATGGATTCATTTCTATCCCATCAACTATGGATAAGATAGTTCAGAGTGAAATGAGTGACATCACTCAGATTTCTTGTCACCTTTAAATCTTGTTCACATAACGCTAACTGACCAAGTAAGAGGTAATGTGATATGTGGAGCCCATGCTGGGACAGCTGATGCCATAGCCAGTGTAAAGGCACAAATGTGCACTTTGAATGTCAAATCATGAGGTTACTTACCTAATTTTTTCAAAATACCATCTTAGATATTCTTATGTCCATCTATCTCTCACTTGATGCACAGACACACACACACACACATACATATATATATATATATATATATATATATATATATATATATATATATATACGGACAGACGGTTGTGTTTTCCTGTTAGCTTACTTGCAACTATTATCAGAGAAAAATAAGATTCAAGTGATGAAAAACGCATTCTCATGATTTAAAATCTGTTTCAAAACCATTGTGATATAATTGCAACACAAAACCTCAATCAAGTGGTTCATTATTGTTTTTTTATGTTTTAATTTATGTATTCATCTTTTGTCAATATCAAATATTATTTTCAAATTGAAAAATCATACTGTATAGGAAAATATAAAGGTTGGTACAGCCTGCGAGGCATTAAGCTTAATCTGCGGTCTCCTTGTTATTTGTTGTTCAAATTAAAGAAATGTGTTTATTAATTTGTTATTGTTTGCGTAATGAAATAAAATATATTCTATTGTAACTTGTCTTGAGTAATCTAGAATTTATAGTCGTGAAAATATTTATGAATGTTGAACTGTGAAGTACAAAGCATGCCGACGAGGTCACCTGCACCCCCGGGCATTGAATACACTTCAGAAAATCAGCACTGACGTCAAATAATAACTTGTTGATAGTTAGTTTTATGTTTTGATAAGAATGGCTTCCGTGATTTGCTATCTTTTTTTGCAGTTTGTGTTACGTAGAATTTTAGTGATGTCCGCGATTAGCAAGCGTATATTGGCTTGGAGTGTAGTGATTCTTCAAAAAACGATGTTGGTTGGTACCAAGTCGTTGAACTGTCTGTCTGCAAAGAAAAAAAAATACAAGAAATTGCCGGTGGTTATTAATATAGGTATGCTACAGCCACATGCATATAACATAAGTGTCAACGAAGATATATATAAATAGATGTTTGAATGTTGATATAAGCAAATATCAAAACAAAGTACATAACGCATTTGCGTGAGCAATACTTCCGAATATAGTACAGAGTTTAAAATTGTCATTAGCTCCGATAGCCGTACTTTATATTTCCTTCAAATTTCTCGTTGCAATGCGCTATGTTGCTGAATGCAATCAGAAAATTTTTGACGAAACTTCAAGCTTATCTTTCAACTATTCGATGCTGCAATCTGATCAACACGTTGCAGCCTGATACTCATTTGCTAACATGGTATTCTTAACAGACAATGATGTGGAGATACGCACCATACTCAAATACAACAAGATATTCAATCTTATGACAGAGTTTATCTATAGTTGTAACTATATTTTTTCAAAAATACAAGCTGTGTATCGAGATCTCAAAGACAATTAATTATTGGATTTTTTCACTTTGCTCCATTTGCTTGTTTGTCATATATGAGTGTGTATGTGTGTGCGTTTGTTCGTGTATGCACGATGAAGTCTATGCATGCGAGTGTTGTGAATAAATTTGAAAAATCACATTTAACATCTGATATCACCTCTTCAGCCATTATATATATATATATATATATATATATATATATATATATATATATATATCATTATGTATATATATATATATATCTATATATATATATATATGTATATATATATATAATTATATATATATATTTATATATATATATATATATGTATATATATAATTATACATATATATATATTTATATATATATATATGTATATATATATAATTATATATATATATTTATATATATACAATTATATATATATATATATATATTTATATATATATATATATTTCTCTATATATAATTATATATATATATATGTATATATATACATATAATTATATACATATATATGTATATATATATAATTATATATATATATATGTATATATGTATATATATATATATATATATATATATATATATAAAAATATATATATATATATATATATATATATATATATATATATATATATATGTGTATGTATATATGAAAGTTATAGATGTGTCGAGTTATCCAGAAGTATAATGATTTTAGTATTTACCTGTTGTATTTTTAAAAAATCGAGTAATCATCAATGAAAATAATGCCCTACTCCTAGTATATATATATATATATATATATATATATATATATATATATATATATATATATATAATGTGTACTTTAGAGAGTGAGACAGACTCGGTAGTGAATTTTATGGTGGTAAGGTTTTATTAATCCTTATATGTCAATAGTCCATACATGTTTTGGGATTTCTCCCATCATCAGTGGTGCGTGTTGTGTGAGTGTGAATTAAAATGTACCATGTGGAACCAGAGTCCACTGCCAGCGGCTATGCATTGTGGGTAAGTTTTGTTGTCAGGGCTACTAGAGGCCTCATGCTGAATGTAAGAATGACCAGCAGGTATTGGGATTTTGGTAAAGCAGCAGCAGTTGGACTTGGGGAGGGCAGAGTGTGTCAAGGTAGGGGGTAGTGTTGTGGAGGTGGATTTTTTAGTATTTTTGGGATAGTGTAGAAGGAGGGGTGGTGGGGTCAAGGAGCTACATAGGTATCAACCTTAAAAGTTACTGAAAATGTTTTGGCTTTGATTTGGACAGGGGTTATAACAGGCTAAGGTGAAGTTTTTCCTATGGGTCTAGGTGACTTTGAAGCTTCCATTATTGAATGTGTCTAAGATGTGGGTGTGAGGATATCAATGGTAGGAGTTGTGTGTATTAGTGTTCTGTGTGGTGAGGGTTGTTCAGTTTAGTATTTAATCCATTAGGATATAGGGTTTTAAGTTTGTTGATCCACCCCAAAGTGGGCTCTAAGTTTGATCCTTCTGAAGAAGTCATAGAGATCTTTTTTGAGGGTGTGGTTGTTGAAGTGTGGGGGTCGGGGACAGAAATTAAGGCCCTTGTTAAGGAGTTTGAATGTGTCCCTAGTAAATCGAAATTTACTTAGGTTCATTACTTTCCCTTCTGGGTCTTCCTTAATTCTGATGGTGTGTAGTAGTGTTTTAGTAAGTTTTCTAAACTGCTTACTAGTGTTGGAATCAGGTTTTCTAACCCACCTTCCATATTTAGTGGTAGGGGGGTTTCCTCATTTGTTGGTGGAGTGTGTGTTTCGGTTGATGTAGGGGTTACCTGCTGGTCAGGGTGTTTGCCCGGGTCTTCAGGATGCTTTCGAAGGGTCAATGTGATGGGTTGAGGGAGGATGCTACTCTTAGGGCATTCCTTTTGCAGAGTATGAGGGGTAGTAGGTCTGAGGACCTTATGGTGTCTAGTGTTCTTGTTCCTATTATCTGTATGCTGGTTTTTGTAGTTGTGTTTGTTCATATAGCTGTGTCTGTTCACAATATTGGTGTCAGTAATATTAGTATTTGTGTAGGTGTTCCTGTTATGTTTGTTCATATGAGTGTGTCTGTTATAGGTGTTAGTATTGTTAGTGCCAGTGTAGGTGTTTTTGTTTTGTTTGTTCATATGCGTGTATCTATTTCTATCGTTGTTCGTGTGAGTATGGATGATGTTTTTGTCAGTATTGGTGATTCTTGTTGGGTAGCCTGTGTCTGTGTGTCTAGTGTTAAATCTGTGTTTGGTGGGGGAATTGGTTTTTGTTGGGTATGTAGGTGGTAGGTTGGGAGTGGGTAGCAGGGGCCTGGTGGCTCTTTTGGTGGGTTGTATCTTAATTTCTCTCATATTCTGTGGATTCGCAGATCTGTGTGTGATGTTGTGTCTAAGTTTGTTGTATTTTTTAGTTTTGGTGAGGTTAAGTTGTTTTTTTCTTCCTCCTATGTTGATGTTGATAGCTTCCTGTATTTCATTATATTCATCTGTGTATGTGTGTTGTTGTAATTTTTGTTCCAATTCGCTGATATCTGTTAGAGTGTCTTTGATGGTTTTTTGGCAAAATTGGATGGTGTCATCTAAAAGATATATATATATATTTATAATATTTTGGTCATTAATTTTAGCTCAAGAAAATCTCTAATCAATACAATCAAAGAATTAATGAATAAGCATTATTTCTCACCTTAGAATGATTCAATGAACCAAATATCAAACAAAAGAATGAAAAGTTACATCCCTACAAAGATTCTTAATGTATGACAATTTTCAATTGAATTCACTCTTCGATCTCTTTCGGTTGATTTGTCTTGCTGTTCCTGGGAAAAACAGTACAACATCTTTTTATGAATATTCTTACAGTCTACCTCGTTCCTTCTCTTACTACAACCAGACATCGCTGCACAGTCACAGCCAGCACATCAACTACCAACCTACCCAATTTAGAATCGTGAAGGGCGTGAATACACGACGGGTTAGAAAAGACGTAAGGAAATCCGGAACACACCAAATGTAAGAGGTGGAAATGGAAGAGTCTATACTTATTTTCTAAACAGGATGACTACTCAAACAACGCTGACTGTAAAAGGTTGTAAGGGAAGCACAGGACTTCCAGGAAGGGATTACTTAGAACGTTGAAAAGTGAAATTATTCATGATCATCTCCCCATAATTGATCAAAAGGGACGGGTACATGTAATATTCCATACATAAGCCGCCTTCCATTATTTACTTGCAAAGATTTTTGCGATTCTGCTGTTATTCAGGAAAAAATGAAACCTGAAACATTTTTCTTAGCAACGAAATAGCGGGTTATTGCATTTCTGAATCTTAAAACAAAACAAATACAGAAAAAAAATGGCGCATAACTCGTCAAACAAACTTGGCGTCAATATAGAATTACATCATATATATATATATATATATATATATATATATATATATATATATATATATATATATATGTTTCTATGTATTCACAGAGAAAGATGATTGTATAGGAGTGTTATTTAATATTTGGCGCCAATATAAAATTACATCTTGAGCATTATATATATATATATATATATATATATATATATATATATATGTGTGTGTGTGTGAGTGTGTGTTTGAGTGTGTGTGTGTTTATAAGTATGCATATATCGATGTATACGGAGAAAGTGAGGAAAGGCGATGTGTAAAGGAAAGTTATATAATGTTTTGCAGTCTTTTTCTTCCTTTTACTTTTATCATAGATTTGTCTTCACACACAATTGGATGAAAAAGAAGACAATCAAGTTTGCTTTGGCGGTTTTATGATGTTAAAACTTAAACGAACAGAAAAAAAAAGCAGAGAAGAAATGGAATAGAATAATTTTTTGAAAGGCATGGCGTTGTTTGCACGAACAGCAACAATAGCGATGAAGAAAACGAAAGGGATGAAGATAAGAGAGTATGACGCAAAGAACCAATCACAGCTTTGAAGAAACTTTTTTTTTTTCCAAACTTGAACAATCAAAGTGCGTCACATCGGAGATAAAAAAACAACAACAACAACAATACTCAAGTTTATGGAGAGACACCCACTATGAAGTTTTCTAAATGAAGCATCAGAAAAATGTATTTTTTAACGTTTTACAGTAGAGGCAACAAGTATCCGATATGATTGAAAAAAAGTTTCAACATTTTTTTCACAATGTACAGCATTAACGAAATTGCAACAGATTTTTCATGGTACATTGCTGCAAATATATAAATTTGTAACAACTGGTTTTGAAATCTTGTACTTTTTGAGGGTGTATCAGGGTGGCAAAATTATCTTTTCTGTGATGTATTGGATACTATTAGCACTCAATGTACGTACTTGGAATCCTTTTTTCCCCATATAAACGTGAATTAAAGAGTAGATTGCTATACTGACACTTATCAGCTGAATTTTCTATACGTGATATTCCCTGTGCAGTGTTCAATGCTTGTGCTTCATGCGGAGGAGTTAAATTAAATGCATTAGAGAGGAGATTATGTTTAAAAGTAAATCTTTGTTATTTAAAACTGTTTTACTTTCGTCATTCATTTATAGATTTATTGACAGACAAAAGCGTCAACACACACACACATATGCATAAATATATCCTAGAAGCTACATGCCATGATATATTGTTATCTCATGTCGGTGGCAGACCATTGGCAGGCAAGTCACTATGAGACAGATACATTGTTCAATTAACTCTTAACAACCCTTTGTTTAAGAAACCATAGAAAAAAGCTCTGAGTTCTTAGTGTACTTAGATTCTAGCTAAACATGAAATGTCTTATTAGATCTATTACATCAACGTAATTTCTTTTTTCTACCGTTAAAAATACATCTTACTGTTGTATGATTTATAAACACATACAAAAAACATTTTTTCCCTTGTATGTTTCTTTTAAAAAAACATAGCGAACAATGTACAGCTAGTACAAAAAGAAACCGATGTCTCACAAAAACTCCATTTTAACTCTTTCGTGATCATTCAAATTTGACAAAATTTTGTGCAGACATTTTAGTTCATGCGTTTTCAGTGTTCATTCTTGTAACAAGATATTTTTATTTATTTATTTATTCTGTATTCTGAAGCTGCATATGGGTGCAAAAATGAAACTCTTGTAATGCATCATATATATAAAATTCAATATATATATATATATATATATATATATATATGTGTGTGTGTGTGTGTGTGTTTGTGTGTGTGTATGTGTGCGTGTTTGTATAAATTAATATATATATATATGTATATATATATAATAATAATGTAAGTTTCTCTCTATATATATTCATGCATACACAGACTCAAACACTCACACACGTACACACACATACACACGCACATATATATATATATATATATATATATATATATATATATATATATATATATGTAGAATATATATATATGTATATATACATACAAGCAACGTTGAATTATTACCAAAGAGCAAAATTTCACCATTGTAAGATACAAGTGAAGCCAGTTTCACTATAATCGACCAATAGATGATGAAGATATAACCAATTACTAATGAAAAGTATATGCACACTGTACTAGTGTGTGTGTGTGTGTTTGTGTTCGTGTGTGTGTGTGTGTGTGTGTGTGTGTGTGTTTGTGTGTGTTTACAAATATTCCCAGCACGTAAATCAAAAATAATATTCATTGCTCTCTATACACTTCATACTGTTCCTTATTTTCCCTAAACTATTCCAAGTTAACCCAAGCATATGCTTCAAAGGGGATTAGCAGTACCTCGCCCAAACCACCATCTCCGAAATAGAACTCCCTTTCTCCAACCGAAATATTACGCTACAACTCCTGTGTAGCTTCCAAATCTCGGCTTACTCAGAGATAAAACGATTTCTGTATTAGACAAAGAGACTATATTTTTTCCTTTTTTAAACCCGTGATTCTTGTAAGTACCGAAAGAAAACCTCTTTTTCGGGTCTTCGCTGCGCCTTGTAAATCTCTTCTTAGATTCTGTAACATGAAAAACCCCATCACTTCCATAAAACCCAACCCCAGCACTCTGAGGATTTAAATAAGCTTGCCCGCCCGGGTGCTTTATATATATATATATATATATATATATATATATATATATATATAGTGAGCGTAGTCATTTGATCGCCATATGATTGGTCGATTCTTCAAACCAATGTGAATTCATCCTTTGCTAGAATGGACCCTCGTTTTCATATAAAAACGATCAAAAATATTTCCATTAGAATATATACATATATAACCCTTTTGAACTGAACGGTTATAACCACATACAGAAGAAAAACATTTAAGCAGTTTTGTTCATATATATATATGTATATATATATATATATATATATATATATATATATATAGAGAGAGAGAGAGAGAGAGAGAGAGAGAGAGGGAGAGAGAGAGAGAGAAGGAGGGAATATGAGTGAGGGAAAAAGAGAGAAAGTGAGAGAGAAGGAGAGTCACCGTGCTTGGGATTGTAAAATTAAGACATGTATACGCACACATAAGCACACACACACACGCACACACATATATACATATGTGTATATATACATATGTGTATGGGGTGTGAGTGTGTGCATGTGTGTGTGGACATGAGATATGAGTGTACATGAGACACATGCAGAAAAGATGTGTCCTATGTACATGGACACGCTCATAATCATATGTAGTATTTTACACATACATTCATAATGATATATGTATATATATATATACATATATACATATATATATATATATATATATATATATATATATATAGATAGATAGATAGATAGATAGATAGATAGGTAGATAGATAGATAGATAAATGTATATATATATGTATATATATATAGATACATAGATAGATAGGTAGATAGATAGATAAATAGATATATGTATATATATATATATATATATATATATATATATATAGAGAGAGAGAGAGAGAGAGAGAGAGTGTGTCTTTGCATATATGACCAACAATAGAGGATTCGTAGGTACACACTCATTTGATTGTACATATAAGTAAAAATATACGATTTCTTATATCAATGCATGTATGGTTGTATATTCAACCTGCATTGAAGTATTGAATTATATTCATATGTTGAGTGGGGGGAAAAGACGTAAGTCAGCAGAACGAACCTAATATCATACATTATGGATTAAATTTTAGCTTTGGTTCAAGATTCGTTTTTAAGAGATAAAATAAACACGAAAGCAGAGTGGGTAGATTCAAGAATTCAAACAAATACTTAAATTTTATTATTATGAAAAATAAATCATGATAGAAAAAATTACCCAGAACAATCAAAGAGTTCCACCGGTAGATAGCCTCAAAGACTTACATAGAATTTCCTTGTGCACTAAAGCTCCTGATATATCCTCTTTTTGTGTTTGAAATTCAATTTTGGAAAACAATTTTAAGCCATTGAGGCAATATGGCGTACAGATTTTCGTTTGACCTTCCCAGTACAAAATCTAAGAAACTACCTCTTCATCTGAAAGTAACGGCATTAAATACCACTTTTGACTGCCCATGGATAGAATTTGTGTGTATGTATTTGAATTCTTAGGAGATGATTATTTCAGAGAGAAATAGCTGAATTAAGCTGAATTTATTTAATTGGAAAAGTCCATTGCATCAAATGGTAGGTAGGAAATATATTTTTCTGCGGAATTGTGACATTAAAGAAGAAAAGTTCATTGTTATAGACGGAAGGACATGCTGAAAAAAAAAACAATTCAGAATTGGAATGGGAAGAATTAAGAATTAAAATGACGTCTTAAAACGTGATATTCACATGGAAAGATCGGGTCGGTCCTATAGTAGAGAGGCTCAAAGTCTTGCAGAGAATTTAATTAGATATTATAAAGCGTATTACCGAATTCGTTTCACTGGAAAAACATTACTTCAATGGGGTTCTATGCGATACATCCATGTTCATAATTGTTACCCAATTAAGTTGAAGAGACGTTTGTTATATTCTGAGTTTGATGCTTTCAAAGTTGCACAAAACATTATATAAGCAGATTTTGAACGCATTCTGATTTGGATCTCCTATGCATTGAAGATTTCATCAGTAGAGAAAAAATCAAATGCAGAAAGCTTTGAATTAAAAAATGAAAGAAAGACCGAAATCCTGATGAAAAAAAATATGAAGCACGCTTAAAAGATTCACGTAGAACGATCACAGATCACAGATGTCCAATGGTAGAAAGCCTCAAACACTTGCAGAGATTTTCATTATGCATTAAAGCTCTGCATATATCCTCTATTTTTTGTATTGAAAATCAGATTTTGGGAAACAATTTCAAGCTCCATACGCAATATGACGTATGATTTTTCGGTTGACCTTCTGAGTACAAAATGAAAGAAACGACCTCAGCAACTTTGAAAACTGATTGCATTTATATTAAATTTTGAAGTGACGCTTATTCATATCTGATATCCGTTGGAGATTTTACCAGGAGAAATGAAAAAAAAAACATGAAAGCGCAGAGAGTAGATTTTCGTATAAGTAATATCTATTTAATTCATACTACTGACAAAGACAAAAATCATGTTAAGAAACAGCGAAATTCCGTAGTAGAAAACCTCAACAAATCGTCAACTGATTCGTTGTCAAGTCCCTGTACGAATTAAGGAGTTGACTTTGTTTTTTACCGTATTCAGAACAATAAGATTCACTAAAACTAGGGGTGTACACCGATATGTTAAATCCACATTCCTGAACTGTGATTTGAAGTCATGACCAACGAACTGTCTGGAGGCTGCCTTGATAAATCTTATTACTATTCAGCTAAGCAGAAGCGTATATCATGGTAATGCGTGAATAAAAATATATTTTCAAAAAAGTATGTATATATTTTTGATTTGTTACATTCAGAAAATAAAAACTTTATGAATGATTTTCAGTTGGAATAGAAATTGGATTGGGGTTTGACCCTGCTAAAGCTATTCTTTCACTGATCTGTGATATTCAAGAGATTTTACCAGTATAAGGTCTGCTGTCGAAGAAAGCAATGGGATGTATTTTTGATTTCTTCAAAATATATGACCTCCCATCTTCAATTTCTGATATATACCCATCTATAAGAATATATGTGGATTCGTATCATTCCCAAAGGCATGAATACGAATTTTACATAAGCAGCTATGGATGATACTAAGATCCTTTTTGCCAATTCTGTGTTCTGCACCCGTAACCGCTACGCTAATTTGAGCTTCGAGACATGAATGTAAATGATAATACATGTCAATGATATATATATATATATATATATATATATATATATATATATATATATATATATATATATATATATATATATATATATATATATATATATATATATATATATATATTCCCTCTTCAATCAATGTATATGCATCAGTGTATGCATGTGTGATTGGTGTATATCTACAAATGCACACACACACATACACACACACACAAGTAATAAATAAATTATTATAGATACTTACTTACATATATTCCCTTGAATATATATCCCAATATATATATATATATATATATATATATATATATATATATATATATATATATATATATATATATATATATATATATTGGTTTGTATTGCGCTGCTCATATTCTGATGCATCTGAAAGCAATTATCAATTAGAGCTGTTCACCTCTGACTGATATATTAATTAGTTACCCCGGAGAAAATCAATTTGTCAAAATAGATCTCCCTCACTGCATACATCATTGGACTTTCCGCCTGGATATACATACCAACAGGTCTTCAAATTCAAACGGACATTTCTTCTCACTAGAGAGTTCGACATCACTAATACATTAAGTCGATTCATAATCTTAATTTCTCCAATTACTAAGTCTTGAAAAGTTTTAATTTTATTATTTTATACACAATTTTGAAATTTTCATCTTACTACTAGCGTGCAAAAAGTTCATGAATAATCGTAAAAAAATAATTGATGAGATTTGGTAAAATATGATACTCACACGTGAAATCATCACATCCAGTGAGTGCAGAAAGTATTCAATACATATGGAAAAAGGAAAATGTCAACATAGTCTTTCATTTTTAAATTTGACAGAAGTTTGGACGGATGATCTCTGCTCTTTTATATACCTGTTCAATGGTCATCTTATTTCAACTTTGTAATTGTTATTCTTTCGTCTTGGTCTTGACAAGTTTGAAGTTGTACACAGATGCTAAGATGAACTTGTCGAATTGAATCAGATCCTAAGTGAACTTAGTATCTTATTTTAAGACTATTGAATTGAGGGGATCATGGAAATTAGTGTAACAGTGAAAAATTCTTCATGTCTTTTGTCTAACATCTCGTATGTACTGTTTCTCCCTATTCGTTACAATTTCCATGTGTTCACTATCAGGTATGTATTATTGTCCCCCTAGTCATGGGGTTAGATACTTATGGCCAATAGCTGATAAAACATACATTCTTTTGGCATGGCCGATCCAACCTCCATAATGGCATCTATTATTCTTCAATGACCAAAGGTCTTAGGCACTGACCAAGTTTGACGTGGCTTAAGTTCAGTAAACTTACAAAAACTTGTCTATAAAACTTGGTTTGACCGTGAGCCCTTAGCTTCGGGAATAGATTCCTCAATTCTCTGCCTTGTGCTTTGCAAAAAAAGTACTGCGTACCAATTTTATTGGATGGATTCAACAACGGACTACCGAAGCAGAGGCGAGCATTCTCAGACTGTACTTCAGTTAATGGTCTTCGTGCTTATTGCAATGCTCATATCTTAAATGCTATACATAAATATATCCTAGAACAGAGCTGAGAAGGAGCACTGCCTCCTAGTAAGCTATTTGTCATCAAAATTGTTTCCTAGGTATTCCATTACTCAATCTGTAATGTTAGAAAATCAATTACAAAATCGTACAGCCTGAATGCTTTTTCATGTGAAATGACGATAGTACTGTTGAATAAAACCTTTTGAAATTGGAATGAAACATTTCACTTACTCTTTCTATGGAATGATTTTATCTTTCAAGGAAATGAAATTACGAAAATGTGAATCTTCAAAAAGATTGTTTAGTTGCCCTGGTTCCCCTTCGCAAATATATTCATATAGATGCATACATATACATTTATATACATATATGAATAGATACATACGCATATAAGTATATACATATGTTTTGTATAAGTTCACACACACACACATCTACACATATATATAATTGCATGCATACATGTATACATGTTAATATATGTGTGTGTGTGTGTGTTTACTAGTGTGTGCACGTGTATTTTTTTATTTGTGACATAAATTTCATTGAAGAACATTTATTGTTCTATCCACTAATTTCCATCATATTTCGAGCGATGTTATAATTCTATCCCCCAAGGACTGTTTACCTGTGTTACTGGATGAATATCTTAGATGCTTTGTTAGTCTCCCAGGAATTAAAATTGTTTACAGAATTTGAACACAGACTGGAATAAACGGTAATCTTAAAGTTCAATATCTAGTGAATTCAGTGGATGAGAGAAAATAACCAAGCCAATCTTTAACAATACCTAATTGGTCATAGGAGACATACAGTCGAGCATTATCCTAAGGGAATATAACACACATTCCTTTACCTATTTCATGACGCTTCTAATCGATAGCCACCTTCAATTTCTCTATTCGGAAGCAGTCCTTGGCTGAATCAATCATTTACTCCCCCGGAACAAACTCATAAAAAGACTGCCTTCAAATTCAGTCATATATACGGCACCAACTTCCATGAATGAAGACCAGCCGATGGTACATTGTAGGTGTTTCGTCATTGCCCATCATCCGTTAGTTTTTCGAAATTTGCTTCCAGTAACAAATCGCACACGGAGATACAATCACTATCTTCATCATCACCGTCACCATCATCATCAGCAACAGCCTAACAACGTCAATTGTTTGACAAAGATTATCCTCCAAATTCAGAAGACCCCTCGATAGTGGGTCTTGCGAAGCTAGTATTTTCTGAACTAAAATAGTTCGTTGCCCAATCTTTTTCGGTCTATTCTGCCAGACACTTCTTCTTTACATATGATCTTTTGAGATCAATAATGCGAGTCCTTATGTTCAGCAGTAGTCAAATATTCTTTCAATATGACTAGCCCCTTGCCATTTAAGTTTTATATTGGTTTCTATATCTTATGGTTTCTATGATAATTGCCCTCTGTCTTTTTTATGCAGTCTTGTGATATTGAGCATGGTTTTCCCTGTGCACGTAACATATCTCTTAGTTTGATGGTTAATCTTGTGGCTTGATTTCATGTTTCAGCGTAAATACAGTCCAGTAGGCTTTTTTTCGTCCTATAACAAAAGCAAAGAGGAGAAAATAGTTTGTAGCGGTTGATTAGGATATTTCTAGCATCTGAGTTTTCTCCCATGTTCTGTAATGTTGATTATTTTCAATTAATCTCTTAATCTGATCATTGTCAATCTTAACCCTTGCACTACTTTATCGTTCAGCAAAAAATATCCAACGTAATGCTTTCCAAGTAAATACTGCTAATCATAGTAGCGACAAGAGATCTCACTACATTTAGTTCTCATGTGATGTTCAGTTTCCCTGAACTTGTACGTATCTAGATAAATGTGTTTGAGAAAAGTAAAGTTTTATATATATATCGTCAACTGTAGACATTTGCCCAACGGAATATACTCAAATGTAATATAGTAGAAAACTAATATTCCGTCTCCTTCTGGGTACACAGAGAGAAACACACGAGAAATATCTTCATTCTATTATTCACGTTTTATGCTGACGGAAATAGTAATTATTATGAGAGGATATTAACAATTCGAAGTCTAATTGAATTTTAGTCTTCACGGTGATCGCCCAAGACCAAAAGATTTAATTAATTTCACAAGAAATAAAAGCTGGATTTGTATAAAATATTCCCGATGGAGAAAAAATAGTCATAGCAAAATTCCTAAAAGAATTCTCATTGAAGTTAAATCGTGAAATTCATGATTACTGTATTTACTCGAGCAAAATGCAAACGAGTATAAAGTACAACCACACGTTTTAGTTAAAAATATGTATATATATATATATATATATATATATATATATATATATATATATATATATATATATATACACACACGCACACACACACACACACACACACACACATATATATATATATATATATATATATATATATATATATATATATATATATATATGTGTATATTTTGATTTTTTCACATTCAGTGTAATGCAAACTGACCACCATAATTTTGTCCCCGATTTTTTATATCATTTGTTTTCATATTTTACACCAGGAAATAAACTTTGTTAAAATCAGTCATAATCTGTTACCTTATCTTTTAGTTGATTTACTGAATAGAAAATAAAAATTGTATAGCTGGAGAAAGTATTCCTGTAATCTCCTCAAAGTGACCAATGTCCATGGAATCCTCAAAAGGAGACAAAATCAAGTAAGAAATTGCTCTAGGTTGGCAAGTTCTCAGTAGAGCACCATCAATCTTCGAGAGCAAGGAAACCCCAATAACCCTAAAAAAGAAAGGTATAAAACTAATGCATCCTCCCAAAAGTCATACCCGGAGCTGAAACGTGGGATCTAATGGAAATAAAATGACCTTCAGGATGTAAACTAAGCAAAGTGCATTCGAGAATCCTACTCGACATCACATGAATTGATGAAAGGCAGCAGAATACATAAAAAGAAAACTTTTCAGAGAAATCATAGAAAGCACGAGAATTGCAATAGGCTTGTCATATTGAAATTATTGACAGACAACTGCTGAACATCGTAAACCAAAACGTGGATCCCCAGGGATTATACGTGAAACAGTGTCAGGCAAAATATCAAATGGCAAGACGAACTATACAAGTTTTAGAAGTATTGGCTGTGCGATGTCCATGGTAGAAAGATTTGTTGAATCATGTGGAAGGTGTATGACCACCGACTGACTATTAGAAGATGATGATGATGTTGATGAATGCTGTTACTTCCGTTGCATTTATCATTCTCAAAAGTTGATTTTATTCACAGAAAGTAGCATTCTCTTGGCGTGTTTGGAATTGAAATTCAGCGGTGCATCCCTGATGCGATTATTGGAAATAAATTCATATAACTTTGATGATAAAAGATGGAATCATCTTTATTTCTTAATTTTATCTTCAGATGGAGCAGCTCTGTGCAAATTTCATTTCTCTTCCTATTCGACAGTCGGAATATCTTCCCTGTATTTTATCCATTTCTCTCTCCTCTCCCCTTTGCCACCTGTAGGGCATTTTTGCTCATGGACCAATTCCATTGCCGACTTCACCACGCCATCTTGCTTCCTGTAATCGATTGGCTACAGTGGCTGCAACGAAAACCCTTACACAATGTACATAATCATGTAGACACAAAAGTATAAACTTGACACCTTTGTGTGTTCATGATTAGTTGCAGCCTACCAACTAATTCTAAAATAACAAAATTGATATGATATGTTTCTAATTGCTTTGTTGATTACGTCTTGTCATTTCATTTCTGATGATCACGTGAATTTACTGATATACAGGTTTTCTTACTATTCGAAAGATGTTGCTATAAAAGCCTTCTGTGAACCGAAATGACATAAAATGCAAGCAATTACCTTTAATTTATTTTGAAGATTTGCTTGAGCGCTCCCAGACCCTAAACTCATGAGGTTGATCAGTTAGGATGGGTTATTTGAGGTTGTGAATGTTGGAGGAACAGGGCACTTGATTGAAGCAGAGAAACAGATAAAAAGGAGTGCTCTGCGTCTTTAATTGCTCGCAACAAAGAGAAATTTGAGAACATATTTTCTCTTCAGCTTAAAAAAAAACGAAAAAAAAAACAACAACAAAAAACAAAAAACAAAAAAAAAACACTGACTATCTGAATTCAGATTCAATTAAAGACAATTTTTTCCAGGAAAGGAATTAAAAAGCTCATTGTTTAAAAAGGTAGGTAGAAAATATCTTTATTAGGAAACTCATCTTAAGAGGAAAAATCCGTGGTTACGGATAGCAAACCAAGAAAAACACGTTCAATCAGATAATTAGAAGATGAATTAATACTTTTCTCTTTTCTATTAGTGTTCATAAGAGATATATAGTTTCAACAATTTACGAATACTTTTGCAGCAAAACACTTAATAAGTTTATTGTTACAAGGTTTTATACCAACATGTGCTTCTGGTAGCGCTGACCAACGATAGATGAAGTTTTTAATAGACGACCCCCAATTTTAGAACTATTAAACAGTGTTTTAGAAAATGTCTAATGAATTAACCTTTGAGAATTCACAAAATTTCAGGCCAAAGGGCCATCATGAAAATAAAGATTGCACACATTGAGGAGCTGTAAGAGTCAGTAACATACACAATGTTTTTTTCCTTACAAAACCCTCCATCGTTAGAGTCCAAATCATGAATAGTTTTGGTTCAACATGTTCTTTCAACCGTCTATTTCATTTGTAAACCGACGGTATTATAGTCCATGCTGAATGGTTTATGTGTATTTGTTGCAGCTTGTAGAACAACCACTACAAAATATTTGTAGCATTGACTATGCAGTGTAAATACCTGTAATAACTTTACGATTAAATATCCGACGATTTGATCTATCCATGTACCTAACATCCTTATCTTGTAATACAGCATTGAGAACCCTTCAAAAAGCAGCTTTCCGTAAGAAAATCATTGGTTTGATAAAGCATTAACAAATATCTACTAAGCTTCCAATCATCTCCTATTGCATTTCTTTCGTTCTTATTTGTCAATATCTATTTGTACCCACGCGCGTGTGCACAACCCCTCCCTTAATATACTACCCACCTTTGTCAATTTCCCGTTACGGTGTAGGAATTCCACATGAAAATGCAACCTCATTATAGTGTCTTATATTTGCAACTTCCCCGTCAATTTTTACAAATCTTTCAAAATTCCACCGGAAGTACATTGATAACCAATTTCAATAAAAGTGTTCGTTGTGTGTAATGAAATTTGAATGAATCATATGAAAAGGATATTTTATGAAAAAAAAATTGGAAATATTTTTTGAGCCGACCATCCGATTCTTTTGATTTTATCTGAATAAAATATATTTAGCATGCCAAAAGAAAAAAAAATTTCTAAAAAGATAATTCCCAGGAGAAATCAAATTAGTCGAATGTTTAAACGATGCCCCAGACGTGTTGTTTTGTTTGTTTTATTTAATCATAAAAACGGAAACGCACTCAAACAGATATTTTTCTCTTTTGAGAGTTTTCCTTTTTTTTTTTTTTCTTTTTTTTTTGTTGTTTTTTTTGTTTTTTATCATGATACACCAAACATTTTTTCTCTTTTTTACAAGAAATACATTGGCTGGAAGTTTTCTTTCTGTTTTTTTCTTCAAAGTTCTGTCATTAGATTATTAATGTTTAAGCCACTTGCGTGCTTCTGAAACATTGTTATTCAGAAAGAACGATGTTTTTCTTGTTAATGACTTTGGAATTTTCAAATGTTTGAAGATGCTAATGTCGGCAATATTTTGTGGCTAATCTCAAACAATGCATTTCATCAAGTATGAATGCACATAATTCAGGGGTTGCAATCACATTCCCTTCGGTTTAATAATGTAGCCGAAAGAAGTATTTTAGTAGTCGTTGAAATTTCCTAACATTTATTAAAAAATCAAATTTAAAAACACTCACCAAGAGTAGAAAAGGTAGGCGGGTAGAAACTTAGCTTACTTGCCCTGCATTTATTGGTGAATGACCTCCCGCTATACATGAAACTGAAGGATCGTGTGTGCTACTTGTTATTTCAATAGTCCACTTCAAAACAAAAGCTGAATATTTTTTTCACTTTTTTTATTGAAAGAACAAAAGGGTTAAATACAAGTTAACTTTTAAAAATGAAAGAATACTTATATTTGATATTTTTTCAGAGAAAGAAAGAGTCAGATGTTCCAAATAGTGGATGAGAAATCGTTCATAACGTAAATAAAAAGGCAGCATAGAAGGAAAAACAAAACCAATCTAATCTGGTTCAGATTACTTTTATAATTGAGCAAGAAGAAAAGTTGGGTCTTTTTAAAATCATTTATAAAGTAATTGACCATATATATTGTATTTAACTGATATTATTTTGGGAAAACAATGTAATAATCTTTAATCAAAATAGGGAGGTCAATCATGTGACAAACATGATGCAAAATCAGATCGCTAGCATGTCATTGAAATAAATTGAGATTTTCTTTCCCTAAAACTGGCCTATTCTGCTCTTACACAAAGTTCCCCTTGCTATAATGATGAAAATAATTTCGGTCTGAATTTCCCGTGCTGTCTTAGTCTGGATATTTTACTCTGTTGCAGAACGGAATTAATATTTGACGAATGAAATAATCAATGATGAATAAAACTCGTAGAATTGTGTTGCATCGAAATCAAAGCATCATCAAAAACTTATTTGAGAAATTTCGGATTCGAGAGCTTTGCATTCACCACTTTGAATCTCACTGCTTCATTCCAGTGATGCCAATTACTTTTTATTCCTCCAATTATGTCAACCTGAGCGTCTGTAAATATCTTCAGTAAGTTAAACAGCAATGATATCACTAATGCTATTACATTTGACCAGGGCAGACATTTTGATTGTATATGTAATGTAATTATTAATTAATATAAGATTTCAAGCTAAAAGCAAGATTCAAAATTCGTGGCTAAATGAGAAAAAAAAGGAAAATCTAGTCCTGCAAAAGCTGAATTAGCCACACTGTTGGAAACGTGTGTTCTACTGAACTGAAACCGTAGAGCTGATTGGTCATAGGAACAATTGTTGAAGAAACATTGGTTTCACGAAAATAGGAATATGGTATATGGTTTCCCCAGAGTGATTTATCCATTTTCCAAAAATTTCATTCCAAGAGAAACAGCGAATTTTTGAGTTGTAGGATTTTCTTTTTGACCTTTTGACTCATGTGGGAAGGTTACATTACGTAACATCAATTTCAAATTTTTTTACAAAAAATTTGATCTTAAACATCCATAACTTTTAATGAGTGGATTTATGTACCATAAAGTATTTTGTGCTTTAGCGCAAAGCCCTTTATCTTTACGGCAATCTTCACCTACCTAACCCGAAGAAGCGCGTTCATATGCCAATTGTCATTTGATATAGAAACAAGATGGGCTGCTCAATGTTCCACTCTTTTTTCTTTTTTTTAATATTTCGACATTTGTAAAACATCTTTTTTTTTCTGTAACTGGAAAATACCATCTGCCGTTCGAGGGAACTTGATGGTATTTTATCGAAATATTTTTTTTTTTTAGATAAATGACACGGAAAATCTTAATAATTCTTGATATAAATTGAGCCAATGTAGATTTTAACTGAAACCTGCGTAGCTTTACATTTTCCCTTTCTCTATCTCTCTATCTCTTTCTCTCTCTCTCTCTCTCTCTCTTTCTCTCTGTCTATCAATCTCTCCACCTCTCTTCTTTTCTCTTTCTTACATTATCTCTTTTGTCTCTCTTTCCTTCTTTCTTGTTTGTTTATTTATTCATTTCTTTCTTTGGTTGATTGATGACGTAGATATAGAATCCGTCTCTTCTATCCATTTTTTTTTTCTCTCTATCCATCATTTTAATTTTTTTACCTTTAAGCCTTAATCGGAAATTTGAAAATTTTCATAGATGGTAGGTGAAGAAAGTGAAGTCAAAGCTCTGTAGGAGTTTGACAATAAACTTATTTTGCCTATTTTCGTATCTTACTTACTACCTCGGTGGCAGTTATTCCATGGAGAGTTTCTAAGATTAATGAACACTCTCAAGGGAGAATTGTGTTCTCTTATGATTGGAGTATGTGATTCATCCAGATGTTTGAACTGAAATTCCACAACTAACTGTCCTCTCGAATAGAATTATGGTTTCCTACTTGAATTCTTTGAAGGTAATCAAATGTACGTTCAGAATTATATATATATATATATATATATATATATATATATATATATATATATATATATATATATATATATATATATATATATATACATATATATATATATATATATATGTATGTATGTATAATATAACGTTCACTAGCAATCTGACTGATTTCCAAAATCTCCCGGAGAGGTTCTTCAATGTTTAGAATGTAGGTAAATGGACTATTGATGGATTATCTAAACATCAAAGTATGTTAAAATGAGTAAAAAACAATCGGATGTGTACGTTTCTCCTGCTACGCAAAAGTCGAGCATTCCTATAAATGTGTTTTGTGACCAAAATAACGTAAAATGGAAAGGCTATTGCCACTTATTTCAAAGGGATATATTTTTTTTTTGAGTGTCCCGGGATCAAAAAAATGGTTCAGATAGTACGTCATGTTTCGGAAGCCGTGTTTGTCAAAGGCACAAGGGTCTGGGATGTAGAAGAAGAGGAAGGGGGTGAGCACTGTTTGCTTTTTCGCTGAACAGAAGTTGAGTTTATTGAACAAACGTACAAGCGATGGAAAGTAAACTTTCGAAAAGCAGGAACAAAAATGTTTTCGAGTTTTATTACAATTTTTAGAAAAGAAAGTCCTTCCAGGGGAAAAGCCCATTTTTAAAAAAAGTGTTGGTAAAGGATGTTTTAATCAGCAAATTGTAAGAGGTTACTTTTTCATAAGTACGTTGCTCGGAAGGAATCTAAAAATTAAAACAAAGCTTAACGCTGAGACACTGCAGAAAAAATAATTCAATTCAATCAGGTTTCGATGATTATTATACGTGAAAAAAAAAAAAAGAAAATTAATATTTTGACTGTAGCATCTTTTGTAATTACAGTACACGGGAATTATCAGGGGATAAGATTTTAGACAAACAGTGTGATGATTAGTAATTATTTGAAATAAAAATCTTTATATCAGCATTGTTGCTAAATATAGAAATAATGTAATGCTTTCTATTTTGTTATATCTGTTCTTGATAGGTGGCAGTTATTCCACCGAGCTTCCTAGGAACATTAATAACTCTCAATACAGAATCTTATTCTGTTATAAGTGGAATATGTGATTGATTCAGATGTCCAGATTTAACATTCTCTAACGGTTGTTCTCTTAAGTGAATTGCTGGTTTTCTACATGAATATTTTCGAAAACAAGCACAGGTAGGTCTAGAATCGGTTAGATTCGTATGATAGGATAATGTTGGCTAACAATGCAACAACTCTCGAGATGGAGACTCTCAAAGGAAAAAAGTCGTAGCACATTTCTTTTCTAGACTATAAGTAAATAGGATGTTGAAGAATTCTGCAGTTGGAACATTTGATATCGAAATACATTAATTGATTAGTACAGTAACTCAAAATGGCTGGCTCAAGTTTCACAAGGGACAAATTTGAATATATTTGAAAGCAACTTGCAATGTTGTTATGTTGAGCAAACACTCATCCGTCGCTCGAAGATGAGTCGCTTTTAGGTTTAATTCATCAATTCATAATTATACAATACTATTGTATTCCTGGTTACTTAATACTATTGCATATGACTTGGTGTAAATTTTATACTAACAAATACTCAAGTCAATAACTCTGTGAGGTGTAAAAATATGCGTGTATAAGTAATTGAGTTGTTACTAAATTTCACATAATAAAGAAATTACTGAAATGTTTATAAGTGTTACGGAGTTCACCTTTCAGCATTTTTTTCTTGCAGACGATCATCTATATGATATATATTTAAACTTGCGATCACAAGTCATTAATTGAACATCGATAGCTTCGAAATTTGAAGGTACGTTACAGAAAATGAATGTGGTCAGAATGATATCTTCATATGACATCACTGGCGTTTCCCACAGAAAAACATCTAGAGTTTCAATGATATTGATGCTACCAATAAACCTGTGAAAATAAGGCCCCAAAAAGTCAAAAAAAGTCAGGATTTAAGAATGAGTTATTACAAGAAGTCTAGTGAAGTGCTGTTGCAATGTTCAAGTCTGTAGACAAAACAGTATGACCAGGAGCGAGCAAACGCATACACATATAGAACATAATAGCAGCTTTCTCTCATCTTAGATGCCTACAGTTGTCCAATAAACTATAATTTTTTTTTTTTTACTGGTCCTAATTTGGTTTGATGAAAAACACCCTCCTTACTAATGCTTTCATACGAAAAGTGACCGGAAGGTGACTAAGAGTAAACCAAAAAAAGGAATGAGACTGAATGTAAATACTTAACTAATACACTCTATCTTACTATTACATCAACCAGAAAAATATGGTTGGGGAATAATCTTTTTAATATGAACCGTATGAAATTATCGAGATAGACTTTATTGGAAAAAGTTTTTTTCTGAGTGTTTTCATGCCTTTTTTCTGAATTGAACCTAATGAAAAAATCATTCCACGTACTTGTCAAGTTCCTTTTTCAGTGCGTATCCTTTCAAATTTCAACTCACAGGAAATATTAATACATTTACACATGACAAGTTTCTATGTGGCTTTCTGAACTTGAGCACTGGGGGAAAAGTCAAACCACACACATTAAAATGAAACAATATTTCGGAATATCTACATTCTAAAGGATCTCAATGTTCAAGTTTCTGAAGAAAACCGTATGATAGGGAGCGCAAAAACACACAAAAGAAAACATAGCAAACACACGCACACACGCACACACACGCACACACACACACACACACACACACTTATAAAGAGAAAGAAAAGTTAGAACCCTTGTTTTATCATTTCATTTTGATAGTGAACTTACTTCAAAGGTTTTGAGCCATCAAAGTGAGGTATGGAGTAATAAGGTTGAAAATAACTGATTCAATACCTTCTATGATTCTTGATTGGAAAACTTTAATTATATTTTCAGTATTTAATTTCTATATTAATCCATACCTTTTATGTATAGCTTGAGAGCGTTATACAGTATACATTTAGCACACAATAAACATTTCAAATGATAAGTTTTTTTCGGCTCAAGTATCATTGCTAACCTTTAAAAGTAATCCAACAGAATCATCTTCCATTAAATCATATTTTCTACTTGACATCAAATATTGATCAGTCTCCATAGAATTTTCTTAAGTATATTTGTGCTGATTATTTATGTATATCGATGATATTTGAAACAAACATTCCAGGCTGGCTTGAAAGATAAGATATTAATTTTAAAAAATAAATGCAATGAGACATTTATTGAAAAGATGGCGTCTATATTTAATTCAATTTGATTGCTTTGTATTCAAACGAATGGATCCTGAAAAAAAATTCAACAATTGAACAAAGAAACATCAGCCAGTTTCCATGACAGTCTCCCCATAGGGAATAGATAAGCAAAGCACATTTGATAAATATGATAAATAAGGATAGATAAAAAAAGACTTTGATTAAAGGTTGATTTCAAAAAGGTACCTATTGGTCTATAATGATTTTGAATCTTTACGTTTTGTCGTCTTTTTTTATCACATGTGCGTTTTTTTATTCACCAACTGAAAAGAAAATATGTTCATTCTTTCAGTACTCAAAAGGATTTATTGATTCATTTTATATAGATGTCTCAATATTTTTTATACAATCACAAAAGCGAAAATCTGCAATATCTAAAGCTCAGGCGATACTTCGCAAACACACACACACACACACACACACACACACACACACACACACATATATATATATACATATATATATATATATATATATATATATATATATATATATATGAAGTATCAAAAGCTTGACAATGTAAGTCCGACAGGATGCGATAGTCATAAAAATCACCGAAGTCACTCATTAACAGCAGTCTCAGATAATGTAAATGAATGAAGTATGAAATGAGCACGGTGAAGAGGTCCGACTTGTGTCCATAAGGAAGCAGCTTATAAGCTATCTCAGGTAGTTGGTGTAAAAAGTATTCAATATATTTCGAAAAAGGTTTATACTAACATGCTTATCAATTTTTAAAGTTGAAAGACTAAGAACCAGATAGCTCAGATTTTTGTAAATAAGTCTTCAATGTTCAGTCCTGTTTAAATTGAATTTTGATTTTGTATTTTCAATTTTTGTTCCAAATTCTAATGATTTTGAAGCTCTATAATGCGGTTAAAAGAGCTTTTTTGAATGTATCAGATACATTTCGTATACACACGCACACAAGCACACAAACACTCTCTCTTTCTCTCTCTCTATCTCTCTTCTCTCTCTCTCTCTCTCTATATATATATATATATATGTTGCTATTTCTGTGTACTATTAACATTTTCGCATGATAATTTGCATAATATATACCACTAATCATCTCGCTTTTCTTATATTCATAACTTCTCTCTATTAACCAACTTATGCTTTAAGTAGGCTTTACATCAATGTTTTGAACCGTTAATCGCTATATTTGAAGTACACTCCACAAACCCTGGTAATACTTTGATCGTTTTTCGCTATCATCAAAACGTATTTTTCATTCTCGAGGTGTATGGAAATAACATTGTCAGTGAGATTTGTCAATGGAGATATCTATTAAATGCTGATTATGGAATAGCTCATCCAATTCATGTATTTGCAAATGCATGAAATCTAATTTCATTCTGCTCGACATGAACAAGAAAATGCAGATGTTTTTGATATTTTTCACGAACGATGGATTCAGATGTTTTTCTATTATCCTGCAAATTATCATCCCGCTTAAGATGATTTTTAGAAGAAAAAATGAAAGTGTGTGTGTGTGTGTGTCTCTCTCTCTCTCTCTCTCTGAAACATGAGGAAAGAACTTTACAGAAATTCAGATGTTACGTCTCAAAAATGTTATAATCATGTGGGCATGTTCTGATTCACTTCGATTGCTGTCAGCCTTTTTTTTCAGGGAAACTTGCAAAGTACACAGAAAACTGAGCGCCGTTTACGATGTTTGAGATTTGAGGATTTTTTTAGAAGCATCACAGATTTATCCGTCATACTGCAGGTTTTCCAGAAAAAGATAACTAATAAACACCGGAATGCATCAGAAATGCCCACGTGACAATAAGAAAAACGTGATATAACATCCGTTGAATGTTCACTTCACCTCCCAATTGTCATTTTACCAAAATCCTGTCTGATCAACTACCATCCACACAGCAAACATATATATCTATTATTAAATTCACTAAGACAGATCTTTAAAAAAAATAATTCCAAATGTATATAGGAAAGAATAAAAACGAAAGCAGTGAAATTTATTCCATCAATGCTTTTAGAGTTGGGCATGGCTCAATACATGTATAAAAATACGGTTGTAATTACTATCAACACAATTTTGAAAAAATACTCTAATGGTTATAACTCCAAATAATCGAAAGATGAATCACATACCAATGAAATTTTCCCCAGGAAGATAAATAAGTTCAATCAGATTGATATTGAAAAAGATCTTTCTGTAAACTACAAATTTTTTTTTTTAAATCAAAAGGTAAATAGAGGATTTTAATGTGACGTGACCCTCCCTAACCACAAAAATCAACTTTTTTCCCAGCAGATGGAAGTACACAACTCATATTAGTTTAGATACTGATAACGCAGGTCTCTAGTTTCGCAAATGAACAACATAGAATACTTTTGTATTTTTTCAACCACTTCTGAAGGATGCTCATCGTGAAAAAAAAAAGTTGATTTTTTTCAATATCCTTTCTATCTTTCCGGAGACTGAAGCAATTGTAGATTGCGTTTTATCATTTTGAAGGTCTATTTGAGATGATCTCGCGTTATTTAATCTTGGATGTATCATTTGGCTGGGACAACGTAAATAGATAGAATAATTGAAGAAAATGGGACTGCAACAGAAATTGAACCTGCGACCGATAGGGTAGCCACTTCAACGAAGCGTTGCTGCTTCCACTGCATTGCCCATGGCGGTTTTACTCAATGGTATAAGAAACGCTGCATCGAAGCAACAACCGTATTGGTCGTCGGTTCGATTCCTGCAGCACCCCCATAACTTGTTATTTTTTTTTCCCCTATTTACGTTATCTACACTGAACGATACATTCACCGGGTAATAACAGGAGATAATTCTAAATAAAGTTTCCAAATAATATAGCGCAATATATATATATATATATATATATATATATGTGTGTGTGTGTGTGTGTGTGTGTGTGTGTGTGTATGTGTGTATAGACACACACAGACAAATAACAAAAGGCAGCTATGATCATGCTTTTGTTTTGAGGCAAGCCAATTCAGTTACTCAATGCTTGGATTTTAAAAAGGGTATCAATGATTGATAGTTAAAGGAAACTATTTTTACTCAACCAAAAAACGTCATAAATTTTCAATTTTAAGTTTGATTGGATATATCTCATCCTTAAGATTTTTATCATAGGCAAGTTTCCGATTTCATTTTTTTCTGCAAAACATATGAATAAGGAGATTAATCTTTTTCTGCGACATTGTAAATCCATACCCTCCGTTATATATTTGCAATATAGAGTTCAGTGGTATCATCGCTACCACAATACAAAAGTAACTACATGTAAATTCAAGCAGGTGTTTTAATAATTCTCTTTGGTGTGCTTACGTGTTCTGACGCAGATTCATTTACGTATTTACGTCATTCTTTCGAAACATGTAAAGGTACAAAGTTTTAGGATGTTTAGATTATTTCAGCATTTCTTGCAAATATATATATATATATATATATATATATATATATATATATATATATATATATATATATATATATATATATACATATACATATATATATATATATATATATATATATATATATATATATAGAGAGAGAGAGAGAGAGAGAGAGAGAGAGAAGCAGAGATAGACAGAAAGATAGCAAGAGAGACCGTCAGACACAACCACACGCACAAACACACTGAGTGAGTGAGATAGAGATATTTGTCTTCTAAAATCAATTTAATATTTATAGTCGGTTAAATGCAACGTGTCAAAAATAAAGTTACATCCTTTGTAAAACAGTCAGAATATTTTCTTTCCCGTATTTATTGGTATATTTGAATACTTCTGAATTAGTTTGCTGTTATTATTATAACTGTATATACAAAAAAGAATCCGATATAACCCATCTTAGCATACATACATACTGCATATTTGCCTGAATTTGGTCAAAAGATAGAAAAATACAAAGTTCCCCCAAAATACTGAAACAATTTTTAACACTGAACAGTTATAAACATAAATCAGAAATCTTTAATCTTCAATCTGTTAATTTCCAAGATGTTTATGGATGTTGAAATGAACTTTTGGAAACGTAACAGGCACCTTTTGCATACCAAACACACAAACTGCTCACGCGGTATCTAAAAAAGGAACGATTCTGACAATGTTTGATAATTATTAGTCGGATCATATGATTATTACTCACACTTTATTCACTCCAATCGTAAGTTTACTCTCACTACTAGTGCCAAACTAGTACACCACCAGCACTACCATCACCGACAAAGTAACTACATCACTATCATTAAAGCTACAACATCGATTTGCTTCGAAGGAGAAAACCATTAGCAACATCAGGAAATGACAGAATCTTGAAGCTCAAAGACAAAGCACCATTGTCGGACGCTAGTGTGACCATTAAGTAGTTGAGGCACGATACGTCAATCATTAAATGCCGATGCCCGTTGGCCGGCGAGTGGGGGCAAGATGATATTAACCAGCTGTTCGGACTTTTACATGGAATAAGAAAGTGCGGCTTCTCTTATTCTTTGACGCTCTATTTGTTATTGGGATATTCCGCGGAATGAAGTTATCAAAATAAATGAAAATGATTGATATGTCTTTAAGGTAGAGGCAGCTTGGCGTAAACTGAAGCCTAATTATTTATAATTCGTTGTCATATGAACACTTGCTCAAATTGAAATTATCATCCTTTTATTGTTCGTCGTTGGACATCGACCCCCCCCTCCAAGATTTGTCTGACTTCTTTATCATGGACGTTGCGGAGACTATACTCTCTGAACTTCAGTCTGTCACGCTATCACATATATTGCAGGCTGCATTTGAGAATATGATCTCTGGGTATTGAGAGTCAGGATGTTAAGCTGTTGTCTGGCATTCTTGCAAGATGGCCAGCCCGTTACCATTTGGGTTTTTTAAATGATTTCTCTGATCTTCGTCTTTTCTCAAATATACTATGTTGACTGTGATCTTTCCATATGAGGAGAAGCATGTTTCTTGCTGGTGTACGTTGCATGGTTCTCAGATTGAGGGTCAAATTTTTGCAAAGGTTCCATAGTTCAGCTCCAGAGTGACTATTTTATTGTAAACCTTTCTTTTTAGGATTATTGGAATTTTCTTGTTCACAAAGGTTGATCTAGCTCTACCAGGAGTTTGACATCCTCCGGTGATTTCTTTGTTTTTTCAAAGAGTTCATAGATATTTGTTACCCTTGGTAGATGCAATGGTATAGTTTCTTTAGCTCCACATTTCCTAATCTGATCTGATCGTGGTCTCTCTGTCCTCTACGTGTTTGTTGTATATGACATTTGCTTAGCTGATCATCAGAAATCATGAAGGTTCTCAGCAAAAAGAATTACGTCGTCAGCTAATTTGAGTTTATATATTCACAATTTACCTTGATTCCTTTATTTTCCCAATTAATGTTTACAAAGATCATCTCAAGACAGACTGTGAAAAATTTGAGTGAGCTAGTATCACCCATCTCTTCTCTTCAAGCAGGAAAGGCTCAGGAGTTTAACATAGCCTGATAAAAGGACTGCTGTGTTAATAGATATGCTGCAAAACTTTGATCTAAACTTTGTTTATGATAACATTATGACCTGAGGAATTTTTCTGAGTCAAAAAGCCTTCTTGAAGCTAACAAATGCTACAACAAGTGGCAATTCATAGTCTGCTACTTCCTCTTATACTTGATTTACCAAATGAAGATGGTTTATGCTAGAGTATTTTTTCTGAAGTCAGTCGGTTTCCTTGGTTGAATATCGTCTCGTGTTCTGGTGATTCGATTGGTGACCTCTTTGGTGAAAGGTTTGTAGATGCAGTTTAGATGGCTCATTGGCCAATAGCCTTTAGATCTTTCCCTTCCTTGTATAGCGTGATGGCACATAGCATAATAGCATAATATATGCAGTCTACTAATCATCTGGTACTTGGTAGTGTTTTAGGCATAAGTTGAATAAAATAGCTAGTTTCCTGGTGATGACATGCCCCTTCTTTCTGTTTGATGGCTTATGTTACATCCCACGGTGTAATTTCTGGGAAAACGTCGAACTGATTATTCGTGACTTTTATTCCCGGTTTGTTGGTTCGTTTCGCTTATTTGGAGCAGTAATGCTTGTTTATAAAATTCTTGAGTACTTTCAACATTTACGTCACTGTCCATAGTTAAGTTTCCATTTCTTCCCCAGGCTCTAAGGTTATTTGTGTTCTTAATGGACTGAGAGCTTTTAAATCGCTTTGAAACCCTCACCCTTTTCAAGCATGCTTTCAATGACTGCTGTTGTAGATTCTTTTTATCTTCTCTTTGTTTCTTTTCTGATGGTTTTGTTTGATTCAATTGCTTCAATTGTATAAAAACAGTTAAAAATGAAAGTAAAACAGGCCATATTGGATAAGCATACTGTTACAATATCCGTACCTTGCATAAATGAATCATCGTAGCCTGTTCATAATTGTCATGAACAAATATCTAAAATTGTCTTAAAATACGTCTCCTATCTGAAAATAACACCAGCACAATATGTGGACAATGTTGGTCCAAAATGACCGTAGAGACAAAAAAATTGAAGAAAAAAACCCAAAAAAAACAAGAACTTTTCCTGAAAAAACAGCAACAAAAGATACCTTTTTGAATGGTGCATAATGCTACATGCACGGAAACTTTCAAGGTGTAGCCCTGGGGGCATTGAGTAATTACGGTGATTCGATACTTCATCCGAAAATAACGATAAAGTCATTGGTATCTCTGACCAATAGAAGTTGTACGAAGGTGACAGGACTTGATATTAAGCGCCATTCAAAGTCATAATGCAGCTGCTTTCAATGTGTGATCCTCAACGTGAAGCAGTTTTGGTATAAAAAAGAGGGAAGTAATCCAATGTTAGAAACCGAGGCGTGTTAAGCCGTAAATCATTATTTCTTAATTATACAAGAATATTATTTCCCGAGTATTTAATCATGATATTTCCTAATTATACGATACTGTTATTCTCAAAAATAAAATGCTATTATTTCCTAATTATACAATACTATTAATTACTTATTTGAAAACATGAAATAAAATAAAACCTGGAGTTTACAACATTCTACTTTATTATCAGAATTTCTCTTTCATAATCATCATCATCATCATCATCATCATTACCATCATCATCATCCGTAGTCCTTTTGAAGTTCTTGAAATTGGTCAGTGTCTCCTAGTCACTGCCTTTTTTTTGTCATCAGAGACTTGAACACGGTTTTACTTTGCATTTCACATTCAAGTTGTATTCTCGGTGATGATGTTTTTTTTTTCGTCTTCCTTCCATTAGACCTAATGATATTTCCTTACATCCCTTCTAAACAACACTTATTTTACTATGAAGAATTTCCCAGTCGTGTTATGTGCGTGATGTATGATGCTGAGATCTGCAAAAATTTGAATTTTGAAAATTTTCATCAAAATATGAGAAACTCCTGTCCTCAAGCCCTTAATGATAGAATGTTGATGTGATTGTTAAGATATATTTCATTTTTCATCCACTTTTATACTAGTGAAATGAGGCTTGGTAAAAAGGACTCATTGTTTTTCTTTATCCGTGATTTAATGTCCCAGACATGTAAATTTTCTTCCATTCAGGATCGAACTCCCATCGATGGTCATAATGGACTCACTTTTGAAACACTTACTATATAAAAACGTACATAGTTTAGCTTGTCAACATTTTCAACCTACTAAGTAGACCAACCCTACATCCTACACATAAGTATGCGTCCAGATTCAACAAAAAAATATTGTTAACAAATCAATCACTCGAAAGAAAACCCGATGATGATACAACTTCAAAAAATGTTATGATGTCAAACTCTAAAACTGGAATTGACTTTATTTTCCGACTTTGATAAGAACAATCATCAGTAGGGGCGTAAAAAAATTTGTTGAATCCACATTGTCCCATAATGATTTAAACTTATGTCCAACTGATTGCTGGGTCGCTGTCCTGCTGACTGGGCTAAATTGACAAGTTTTAGAAATTGATGAATGCTTATTACACGGATAGGTACTGGCTAATTTCGTTCAAATATATATATATATATATATATATATATATATATATATATATATATATATATATATATGTACACGCACACACACACTCAAAGGTTGTTGGTAATCATGATCAATTGGAGTAGAGTTTGATCATGCTGCCGTCAGGCTTGTTTTGGTGAAAGTTATTTTAGTGACTAATTATAACCTCATCAACTGTGTGGTATAAAAGCAATGCAGTATTTACTCCCTTACTAAATTTCCAGCGATGAAGAAATTTCTAAAAATTAGAAAGTGCCCCTAAGTTAATAGATATTTATTGTTTTTACAAAGGATTTGACTCATGGTACATAAATAAGTTATGTTTTTACAACGGGGGGACGTTGAATTTTTGGTGCTGTCAGGATGGGAGATGAAGCAAAATAGTCTTAAACAAGTGCTTTAGATCACAAACTTGTTGGATGTTAATGATCAGACCAGGATGGTCTTTCCCGCACATGTTCTTCATTTCACTCCATAGCGGGGATGTAACAACTACTAAGTGTGTCGTTCAAGTTCTTCACGGTCAGCAGTCTGGATGATACCCAGTAAATCTTTAAAAAAAACTGTTAATATGAAAGTGATTGATAATTTCCAGATTATTAAAAAAGGTCATTGGAATAGATATTGAAGGTCAGGGCATTCACTGGTGGGTCGAGTCTGCCTTGGCATTCATAGAAATGTCTAAAGAATATGTTTGTGATGACAATAAAATCAAAAATTATATTTGCAGAAAAATAAAGAACAATCACTGATACTGTTAGTTGACGCAGAGTAACGGAAAGTTATATACTATACAGACAGATAATATGATAAATGTGTATGATATTTCAGTACTGTTAATAATTTGCTTTCCTTTGTATCTTTGTGGAACATTCATCAGTTCAGTTTTAGCTGCCTTCATATTCATATGCTCTATATGTATCACATAGATAGCACAATCCCCCTATTTACTGTATTGAAATGATAACCAATTAATTGTGATAATTGGCTAATATTGCTAAGCTTATACACACAGTTGATCTTAGTATAGTATAGTATAATACTACTACTACTACTACTACTACTAATAATAATAATAATAATAATAATAATAATAATAATAGATGAAACGCAGAATCATTGAATCCGATTGCGAATATTTTTGAAATTGCAGAGCTCCTAGCATTCGTTTCTATTGCGATATAAATAATCCCGCACTGGTTCTCTGCGGTTATGGAGAGCCTGATGCAAAGATGAGATTGCACAGGCACATACACACAAGTGCAAAATCGGCTAAAGCATAAAAGTTTTCATATCATTGACAAGCTGTTCTCAACATAGTACGCCTTACCCCTTGTCACCGTATTAACTCCAGTTCCAATCAAAGTCTAAGGAAATCAATGCTACACAGCATATGCCAAATTCCTGTATGCACCCATTGTTCTGATATGTGTTATTCACTCTGCACCGAACAATATTTTGTGCCAAGTTCCGCCGTGATCAAAGGCACAGATGTTAAATGCCGTACGAGGAAAGGATAACCTAGTTATTCTGTAGTTCGTTCTATTCAAATGCCATGGATAATTGAGTTTTGAGATTAACTACAGAGATCTTTTCCTAAGTAATTAGCGATGAAAGACAGCTTTTTAGTGAATGCGATGCTGAAGACACGTAACCATATTCTTTTGTTCAAAATCATATTGCGTTGACTGGACAGGAAATCAAATTCATTTTAAATCTACGACCTTGGTCCTCTATTAAATTATGTTCCGGTAACATAAAATGCAATATTGTATAATCATATATTAACTATATTCAGTTCTTTTACACAAATGGTATTCATTGCTTTACATAAGTTAAGGACATAGATCTCTTTAAGCAGTTGGTTTGTGTGCCCACATACGCGTTTTGCATCCAGCGTACGCAGGACTAAGATGAACGTACAAAAGGTTAGTTACGTAAGATGATTTAAAGATTGATAATATCAATCTAAATTATAGAGCCGAGCTATAGAGAGGCTCTTTATGATTAGAGGTTTATTGAACGAAAATTGTAACCGTCACGAGATGTGAGGAGATATTGGGCCAATGGAGAATCTCTTGAGCTCTGCACAGAATCAGTATATTCTAGATATTATTAACTTCTTAATAAATCTTACAAAATCGTACTGATTACACTAGAAAAAACGATTAAACATAGTCAAATGATTTAACAGAGTTCAAGTCAAGTAAGGTCAACAAGGGTAGGATAATGGAGTCTGCAGTTATGAACCGATCAGAAGGCAGCTAGACCCCACCCCTTGCATGAATCATAGCAGGATTTCCAAATCAGCTTTGTTAAGTTTACAAGATTATTCGTATCAATCTTCAGCTTTCGTAATTGAAGTAGGAACATGATGTTTTCAATGTTCATAGTCATACAATGTTCTTTAAGAGACTTTACTCACCAGAAAAAAGAGTTTAAATAAATGAACTAAGTATCATTTATAAGTCTACATTTAATTTGAAGTATATTCATAATTATATATTGAAATCATTCTTATTAAAAATAATCTTATCTAAGCAATTCAGTTTGTCAGTTTTTCACATACTATATATATATATATATATATATATATATATATATATATATATATATATATATATATATATATGTGTGTGTGTGTGTGTATTTATTTGTTTGTTTGTTCAGCACGGCTGCAACTTTTCTCAGCGAATATTGTTAATATAGCAACATTTAGAAGAAATATCCTGAATTCATTTGATTGCATACTTGATTTTTGTCGTAGAACTATGGAATCCCTCTGTGAAATTCAAAAGAAGCAAAGTATTTGAAGTGCAAAATAACTGTCATCCTTTAAAGAGTTGAATGACTCATAAGGATAGTAGAAGCTGCTACAATCCACTCATGAGTCTGTAAGGAGGGAAAAAATGATCCACGGCATTTGATTTTTGTGGATACTGGCAACGAAGTTCAATGAAAGGACATCATACTTCTAGAATGAACTTATGTAATCTATATCTGCGCCTTTTGTCCTCACCTCTCTGAAAGAGGTTCTGTCTGTACGTTTAGTTTATATGTTTAGACACATATTGTTTCTCAGCTGTTTTTTTTTAATCATGGTAGAAAGGTGATTATTGATAAGATGTTTCTTACTTATGGAATATTTTCTCCTCAGGATCACGTGATCTGGCAATAATGATGTTCTAATTTTTTTTTTTAAATCAATTAAAATCGATTTTATTCTGTGCTTTAAGTTAACTTAATAAGTATCTTCTCAGGATCAGAGGATCTGGCAATAATGATGCTCGAACTTTAAAAGATCAAATTCGACTTTATGTGTTTGAAGTCAGATTTACTTGAAACCTGGCAGAATGCAGTTTTTTTTCATAAGATGCTTCTTACTTATAAAAATAGACTATCCAATCAGAATCATATGATCTGCTGTTCAACTATGCTTTAAAATTCCCGGTTGTTTTGAGTCAAGCTTACTAGCACCTTGAGAAATGGGTATTTCTTGATACAAGACCTCTTACCTAAAATTATCCTTCTACTCAGGGTCACATGATCTAGCAATAACGGCGTTTAACTTTTTTTGTAGACGTTTCATTGAACTTTTGGTTCTTGTTTCAATGACATTGCTCATAAAATGTTTATTACGATGATTCCAACCGTATCATTAAACTGTTTTGAATGTTTTCGTATCAAGCCAGCTTTCACACACAAGCAGCGTGTGACTCAAGGTCAGTTTAATTTGGAGTAGCGCTTTAAGATGAATCCCTAAATTACTCTATTCTCCGCAACTAATGTCATGAAAGCAACTAAGTGAGTCTCACTCTCCCCTTTTCGTGCAATGAAGGGTGGCTGCCCTGGAGATTACTTATCTCCGAAGCCTAAGAAAGATTAATGTCTGGAGGTCACAGAACGAATCTTCAAGTTTTTCACATAGCAATTCTAAGCTATACTGTCGAAACTGGTAATATTTGTAATTTTACCAAATGTTTCGAAATTAATAGTACATTGAAGTTGATCATTATAGATAGATGACTTAAACACCGTATTAATGAGTGTATTGGATTATCAGCTTATGCTTGTATAATTCAATAACATAACGAGGGGGCTCCATCAAACTGATGCATCAAACTTCCATCTACTCTCATTGAGACATATGTAAAGAATATGTAGAAAACGAATTTCCCAATGTTATTTTAGCACCAACTGTATTTGAAGCGTGTATACATTGGCGAGGTTCAGGCATTTTATACTTTTGCTTGCAGGTTTTATTGAAAACATTTTCTCATTTTTCATTCTGCACCTGTTCGTTGTGTGTATACCTCAACATCAGCTATATTCGTCGATTCGAGCAATGGTTGCCAATTCATAGAGAAGTCTTGATACTATGTTTCGCACGATGAACACTATTCAAAAGCATGAAAGCAATTCAGAAAGAAGGTGTTTCTTACTTGGTCCTCTATCAAGTATCATCAAAAACATCAACCAATAAGAATTTCGATTGATCAAGGAATAATGATGACACTGAAAATGCTACAAAGAAAACACAGGAGTTGGTATATATATATATATATATATATATATATATATATATATATATATATATATGTATATATATGTGTGTGTGTGTGTGTGTGTGTGTGTGTGTGTGTGCATGTGTGTGTGCGTGTGAATGTATTTCAATGGTGTAATACATTTTGGCACCTAAAAATCAAAAACTTCTCTGTCCTGGCAACTCAACGTATCGGCTATGAGAGATTTTGAAAAGCACGTCGTAGAGCATGCAATTCACTGACAACTCGCAAGTATATAAATATTTGCCAATATAAAAGGCAATAAACCCAAATATATGCCATGTTTTAATAGTATATAACCAATGCATCCTCTCGATAGTCAGCAATGAAGATTATAGGGCCTAATCGTGAGACTAACCCTCAAACTAAGAACCATGCAACAATCAACATCGCATAGAGAGATAATAAGACAGCATATCATATTCGAAAAAACAAATGACAAAGCTCAGAGATAACAGAATCAATTAGACTTGTCGAATAGTAATGGACAGTTCATCTAGCAAAAATGTCAGGCAATTGCTGGACATCAAGATTCACAATACGGATCCCCAACGTGGATCATATGCGAAACCATATCCAGGAGAATATAAGATTACGTTACGAACTAAACAATAAATTTTTGAAAGTACTGGCTCTGTGATACCCTTGATAGAGAGGTCTGCTGCTGCTGATGATGATGATGGTGATGATTATGCAACCAACCCAATACTTACTCAATATTTGTTCTGCTCTATCGCAGAACACTTGCAAATAAATCCGTAACTATGAAAGTCACACGTTTCAGCCAAATGAAAAGCAGTTTTTTGTTCATTTTTCAGGAATATTGGACACCCTTCTAAAAAAAGTGGATTTTCTTCCTTATATAAGGTTGATTTGTTTTCGAGCACATATTCGATGTCATACATGAATTCTTTCAATATGTCTCATATGTTAATAACACACAAACTTACTTATATGAACTCATTGTCGTCTCCTCATAGTCTAAATTACTGCAAATATTAATAGAAAATAGCAGGTGCGTTCGATAAGACTGGGCGTGAACTTCGACGTAAGGTATTATTTTCCATTATCTCATCTTATATATCGCGAATGCCCTCCGTCTAGACGCTCACCGATAAGCTGCCCCACCTGCATAATTTATCAGCTCAGGCATCAACCAAAGAAAAAGAAAAAACAGAACACAACTCGTCAAGTCTTATGTTATCAACTGAAAAAATCGATTTGAACCCCAACAAGAAATTGGTTCCAAACCTATAAAAAAAATTCATATATGTTTGTGCAGAGATAAGTATCATGAATATATTAGCATAGTACCCGTCAAAAAAGACGGGATCATCTGCGTTTGGATCAGTATTTCTGTCTAGGATGAAGGTGTATGCTTGGCCTGGGATCAAAGTGTCTCATCCCAAACTTAAGATCAGAGGGTAGTATGTATGCATGCGTTCATTAAAAAGCTTTACGCATGCGCACTCAGTGATGACCCACAAGATATCCTCTTTCTTGATTGACAGTTTTTACTTCCTAAACAAACTATCTGATGCTAAATTTGTTTCCTACAGAAATATTTTAACCTCTGAAAGGTACGTACATATTAGTGAAGACGGAACCCCCTTCGAAACATCTATAGATACTAATGAATTAATTTATGATATCATTAATGTACAAATGGAGTCTCCATATACTTTTGCTCCTGAGTCTGTCTAATCCCCTATTGTCCACACAAACACACACACACACACACATATATATATATATATATATATATATATATATATATATATATATATATATATATATATATATATATATATATATATACATTGCATTTAAAACATCAGGATAATCATATTATACATCTATGGATGGGTTAATTTTTTCTTAGTTTTACCGCTTCAATTCCTATGCATTGAACGCTTTGCATTAAAACTCTTTGTGTATGAATTTGTAACGGTAAGCAAAATAATAAACACATGCATAATAAGATATTTCCTACAAACTCTCTCTCCCTCTCTCTATCTATCTATCTATCTATCTCTCTCTCTATATATATGTGTGTGTGTGTGTGTGTACATATATATATATATATATGTATGTGTGTGTATTTGTATGTGTGTGTGTGTGTACGTGCGTAACTGCGCATGTGTATGTAAGTTATAGGAAAAAACATTTATTTGAACATTGATCTAGAAAATGCAAGTTTTGCATCTACTTTCTTTTTTCTGGAATAAACTACAAAATTCTTCTGCGCATAAACCTGTTGCATAAAGATCGTTCACTAAGCCTGATACTTCTTCATAACCTTATGAAGTAACAACACCAGGAATACAGGACGTATATCATGTTCCCCCGAGAGAAATTCTTGAAATAATATTTACCAAAAACAGACAACCAAAGATTTTCCATAATGCAATAACACAGTATAGATGAAATTGTGTTATGAAGAAAATTTCTTCTCTAAATCGTGCCAAGGAGTATATTGAGATTTGTACTTTGCTCAATAATTAGCCACTCATTTTTAATTAATCACCTTTATTCTCCTGAGATCCAGATAGAAGATTCAAACGTTTATGTGTTTTTTGATAGTCATGTTAAATTGATGTATTATTTGTTGGATGTATTCTATTCTATTTTTATAGCCTACCCGAGGATTTGTGAGTGTTATTCGAATGAATGTCTTTTATAACGCATTCTTCGTTATAGAAGTGGCTTTTACATGAAGTCTATTAACAATGATAAATCAAATAGTCGGACCAGAGGTTATTTTAATTCCCAAAATAATGCACCGAAATCTACGTATGTTTTTGCTGCAAACTAATCATCGACAATAGCCTCGCGAGAATATAAAAAAAATCATAGGTGCCGTTAGGATACGTATTTCATAAAAAGAAGAAGAAGAAGAAGAAGAAGAAGAAGAAGAAGAAGAAGAAGAAGAAGAAGAAGAAGAAGAAGAAGAAGAAGAAGAAGAAGGAGAAACCAGCTTAGTGCAGAAAAGTCGAGTCAAACGAATCGAATATAAGTCGAGTTTAACAGCATAATAAAGGCATCTAATGAGTTCGTCAAAGCAATCATAAACATAATCAAGAAATGACATCATATTTTTTAAATAGTTGAGAACATGTGGATGCAGATTTAATTATTCAAATATATGATTCTTTCACAATGTTCATACTTAGGAAGTCATAAAAATCATAATATCAACCTACCTCGAGACAATTCCCTTGCAAGACGAACGTGGAAAATGATTTCATCCGCTGGTGTCAATTTATCAGTCAATAACATCACCCTGGGAAATGAAAGAAGTAAAAATACATCATTTGAAATAGGCGACTCGAAACTACTGATATTATCGCTTAATTCGACACCCGTCCATAAAAAGTGCCAACTTGCCTTTTTGATTGACTTGACAATGAGCCGAGGTGTTAATTTTAAGCTAAAAAATCACTCAGAATATTAGCAATATATGGTAAATAGAGAAAGAAACTTCTGTGATATGCAAGATTATTTGCAAGTATAATAGTAACTACTGCGAAATCTGTTGTTGTGTTTGAAGACAAATATATCTTGCTCTTCATAAATGGTACATAATCTGTAATAATTTTCGTAACTTGGTATAAGCTCTCTGGTTCTCTGCTCCCTATCGTGGAGTCACCCATCTTGTCAAGAGTGGGTTTGGGGTGAAATAGCCTGACAGAGTCCAATCCTCTCCAAATTCCTCAATCCTACTCTTCATGCTAGATGCTTTGCATAGAATCATAGGGTACCATCTACAAAGTGTTGGGTATGGCCCAGTCATGGATTGAACCCACGACCTAACGAACCTGAGGCGAACATCATACAAACGGGCGGTGTTGATCGGTTTATTTTCATAATGAACTTGCGCAGAAATGCTCAAACAGATTCAGATTGGTGAAATTAATTGAAAGATGAATTCCATTAGAATGTTTGCGAAGACAATGAGAGAGACTATTGAAAATTCACAGCACGTAATTATATTTGATAGGAACCAGTCGTCTGTGAAATGGAATAGGTTGTAATTTATGATTATTCTTGATAATTTCCAATGTATTGAGTGAGGGTCTAGTACACCCACACACACACACACGCATAAACAAACACAAACAGATATTCAGTGAGTGCGAAATGTACCCGATACCTTTTGAAACGGTTGTTTCAACATCCTTTACACATTCAAAATTATACATAGAATCGACCGGTGGCCATTTAACTCAGCTTCACTTTCAAATACTCCTCTCCTCTTATATTTCGCTCATTCTTAATTAAATCTAATTTTTGTTCCTTAAAAAAACATGAGACAAATGTCGATACACAACTATTAGGATTTGGCCATTTTCATGAAAAAAAAGTTGATGAATCATTCTAAGATTGTTTTGAAAGTAAACATTAACTAATTTTAGTTTTCAGAATAATGGACTGAAATCCTTTACTGCTTTTAGTTATTCTTTCACTCATCCAATGTCAACAGCGTCAGATGACACTGTAATCCATTGCTTTTTCCAACCCATTGCTGTCCCTTCTGCACTATAATGCAGCAATCCAATCCATTCTTTGGTGATGGGATACCAGTTATATTTTGGGTGTCCTTTATTCCATCAATATATCTTTCTACTAAGGTTCTGGAGATAAGTTTTATTAACCGTCTAAAATAGTGTTCTTATTTCATTCATTCTTTGAAGTACTTTCTTGTTGATTGTTTTTTTTTTTTCGATTTGTGACATTTTCAACATTTTTCTGTATGGCCATGTCTCAGATGATTCCATATGTTATTCAAGTATTGTTGTAACCTACCATGCCTTTGCTCCAGAGTATAGGGGACTCCATACACGGAATAGTCGATTACTCTTTGGCGATCAGAAATAAAATCAATACACCTTGCATGGGATTTGAACTCACAGCCCCGTAACAAAGGGAAGCTTTACCTAATGAGTGACTAAGATTTTAACTTGACACAAAAGTTCAAATACCATCAAATCAATCGTTCGTTCTGATCGTAACCATGTTTATTTTTTTACATCATTATTGTTACAGTATTTGAGGCATTTTCTGGTCCTTGAATGCTTATCGGATGGAGTATTGCAAATTATCATTATTCTTTTTTTTCAAAGTTTTGCCTCAATTTCAAAGGGTTGCATTGGAAAACAGCTGATAAATTGGAGAGAAAAGCAGTTGAAAACGTTTGAAATGACAAAAGTTGTCTAAATATATGAATGAACCTCCTTGTTTAAGAAGTTTAATCTTTGTTTTTAACGCATAGTGAACCTTTTTCATATGACGCCATTTTTATACTGACGTAGATATTTAGCTCTATCATATCTAATTTCTTTCCATTCTGTTTCCTTTCATTGTTCATTTTATCTATCTCTTGCAATCACTCTGTTCACAGTAAGTAAACTGTTCACAGTTTATTTGTCCCGTGAATATTTCCGTTTAGAAGTCACAATCCACTGATCAGCAAGATCATGTCTTACAAATCTAATAAATGTTTGTTCGACGTACGCAAGGGCTATATGATTCAAATAAATAGATACATTTATACCACAAATATTCTATTGAATTAATTGTGTCTAATGTATTCAATACATTAGTTGCAGTTATTATCTTTTGTTGGAATGGACGATCATGTTTGTTATAGTCCAATAGTCATAGAAAACTTCTGATAAATCACCTGATAAGTTGAAACCAGGCTTTACAAACATGAACATAAAAGAGCTTTTTCCACTTCTAAATATTGAACTAAATACTTATGGAAGTTTTGTTCATAAAATGTTTCCAGGCTAGTTCTTTCTCGTGTAAAAGCAAACATAAATAAAGATTTCAAAATCTGCAAAATTTTAGCTTATTTCCTCTTTATTTTCATTCCGACTATTTGTATAGAAATATCAAAATCCTATTACTTCTTTTGAGGAAGAGTATAACTTACGGAGTGATTATCGTTCTTCAGGGTTTGAAAAATAGATTAGGTTTATTTTATCTTTAGTTAATTTCAATGAAAAATAATTGCAGATTTCTGTTAAGTTATATGCTGAAATAGCATAAGGCAAAGAAGCAATTATTATTATTCTATGTTTGAAAAAAATCATTGAGCGTTCCCAGACCGAGAAACGATGTAGATAGTATGTTAGACTGAGTTATTGGAGGGGGAGCGTATGCACACCTTTTAAAATGGTGTGCTCCAAAATCAACGCTGAACAAAACTTTTTTTGTGTTTTTGTTCGAAAATACAGCACAAAAATGTAGCTCGAAACTGTATTCGAATTCTATTTTGTGATTTCTTTTGGAGGAATATAAAAAAAATTGTTATTATCAAAAATTCTCTATTTCAAATAGTAATGAGCAAGATATATTCATCAGCATTATTATTACTTACAAGTGATAGAATCAACGGTTACAAACAGAGAATTTAGGAATTCACAGCATTCATCTCATGAATAGATATATATCGAGTTTAAGATCTTTTCGAAATCGTGAATATGAGGTTTTAGTTGCCGAAGTCACGGACAATCGTATCTGAGTTCAAACACCAGCTTCTATCAAAATGTCATTGGCAAGTATGGCAGAGTGAGGCAAAGGAAGAGAAAGGAAAGTGCATGTCCCTCCGACCTAACTAGTCGGAATGGGGTTGCAATAGAGTGCTTATAAATCAAAACTTGTGGAAGGGGACGAGCAAAATTCCGACCCCACCTCTCCTTGACACTTTGAGAATAAGTTGAAGATTTGAAAGTTTATGGGGAAAAAAACTCCAGCTGGAATGTATGGAAATCCTGGGATTCCCGTGTCAACGGTATCTTCCTTTATGGTATCAGTGGTGAGCCCCTCCCCTTTGAAGGAAACAGAGCACTGTACGCTTAGCATCAGTCTTGACGTAGGGTTAGACGTCAGAGTTGACGTTTAACCGCCTTTATGATGCTGAATCCTCTAATTTTTAATCATCATCGTCTTTTTCCTGGACTTGCTGCTCTCTCAAAGCTAGGAACCCCAGTCAACCTTGCAGTTTTATCCATAACTTGG
>OY735198.1:90502649-90520149 GCA_963457665.1 Thysanoteuthis rhombus
CATGAAAGCAAATGATATTTTACACAGATTTCATAGATAAAGGAATATTGTGTTCGATCACAAGTCAGACCCGCACACACTATCAGACAAACTCTCTTGCACCATCGGTAAATCTTTGTAACCTCCTCTTAAACTCTTCTAATTTTTTTTTCATTTAAACTGAGAATTCATTTGCTCTCTTTTGGCATAAGGTGTTTGCAAGTCAGAGAAGACCATCGGTTTGAAGTAGATTCAATGTTTTATTTTCATGTTTCGTTTCGGTCTGGTTCGCGGATAGGGTTCGTGTCTTTTCTCGGAAAAAATATGTTTTATTGTCGATTCAGGGTCAGATTTACTTTGAATAGAATTCATCAAACCTTGTGAAGAATAAAGATTCTCATCTCCAGATTTGCTTCGACAATACAATAAGGAAAATGATTTATTGAAAGAAATGATTCGTTTGTTTTTGATTTAGGACTGGTTAATTTGGGGGAAAGTTCGATTGTTAATTAATATTTAGAAAGGGTTTCGGTTTTTATATATTTGTGGATTTCGAGACGTAGTTCTAATGGTTGTTTATTATTATTATTGTTATTATTATTATTTAGAATCTCACACCAGTTGCCTGGTGGCAGCCGCTGGAGTTTGAGTGACAGCAAGTCTCCTCAAGTCTCCAGCCCTCCTCCCCCAGTACTCATAGGTCGCAGTAATTCTACGATTTACAGTTTCACACCGGTTGCCCAGTGGTTATCGCTGAAGGCTGAGTGACAATAAGTCTCCTCAGGTCTTCAGCTAACGTCTCCTCCCTCTTTCGCACATCATGACAGAGCTACTATTCGTTGTAGTACTTATATCTCTAGCACCTTCCTCAGTATCCGTGCAGTTCCCAATAGTGCTGTGGTTTGTACGGTCTCTATCCTCCCCCTAATCCCGATCTCCTCCAGTCTCTCCCTCAGCGTTTTGGGGACAGTTCCTAGTGCGCCCACTATGACCGGTACTACCCTGGTTTTCATGTTCCACATTTTCCTTAACTCTCTTGCTAGGTCCTGGTATTTTTCCCTTTTTTCACCCTCCTTCTTTTTTACTCTATGATCTGCAGGTACAGCAACGTCTACTATTTGGCAGGCCTTCCTTTTTTTGTCTACTATTACTAAGTCCGGTCTACTTGCCTGGATGAGGTGGTCAGTTTGGATGTCAAAGTCCCACAGTAGTTTGTGGTTGTCATTCTCCAAAACTGCCTCTGGCTTGTGCTGATACCACTTTTCTATTATTATTATTATTATTATTATTATTATTATTATTATTATTATTATTATTAATATGGAATCTCACAACAGTTGCCTGGTGGTCACCGCTGGAAGTTGAGTGACAGCAAGTCTCCTCTGGTCTCTGACCATCCTCTCCTCATTCTCATAGACAACAGTAATACTGTGGTTTATAGTTTCACTCCGGTGGCCCGGTGGTCATTGCTCAAGGCTGAGTGACAGTAAGTCTCTTAGGTCCTATAGCCAACATCTCTTCTCTCCCTTGCCTATAATGCCAGTGCTGGTTCACATTTCTGCTGTCATTTTCCTTCCCCTGTTAGGCCACTGCTAAGATTTAGTGTTGCACTCATTATATTTCTAGCACTTTCCTCAGTATCCGTGCAGTTCCTCGCAGTGCAGTGGTCTGTACAGTCTCAATCCTTCTTTTCATCCTGAGCTCCTCCAGTCTCACCATCATTGTCTTAGGGACAGTTCCCAGTGCGCCTACCATTACTGGCACTACCCTGACTTTCATATTCCAAATCTTCTCCAGTTCTCTCGCTACTACTACTACTACTACTACTACTACTACTACTACTACTACTACTACTACTACTATTATTATTATTATTATTTGGAATCTCACACCAGTTGCCTGGTGGTAACCGCTGGAGTTTGAGTGACAGCAAGTCTCCTCAAGTCTCCAGCCCTCTTCTCCTAGTACTCATAGGTCGCAGTAATTCTACGATTTACAGTTTCACACCGGTTGCCAAGTGGCTATCGCTGAAGGCTGAGTGACAATAAGTCTCCTCAGGTCTTCAGCTAACGTCTCCTCCCTCTTTCGCATATCATGACAGAGCTACTATTCGTTGCAGTACTTATATCTCTAGCACCTTCCTCAGTATCCGTGCAGTTCGCAGTAGTGCTATGGTCTGTACGGTCTCTATCCCCCCCTAATCCCGATCTCCTCCATTATTATTATTATTATTATTATTATTATTATTATTATTATTATTATTATCATTATTATTATTACTATCATTATTATCAATGATAATAATAATATCTTAAGAATTCTGTAATTATATATATATATATATATATATATATATATATATATATATATATATATATATATATATATATAGTGGTAGTTCATTATGAAAATATTTTTCCCATTCTCAGTGCTGCAAAAATCGATATATTTTAATGTTTTTTTCTAGGCAAATATCTGTTCAGCATTTTCATAAAATGCGTTTAAATATCGAAACTAAATGCACAAGTGGTTGAGAATACGAGTTACTTTTTTATGCAATTGCTCAATTTTCATTATTTGGAACAATATGTAAAAAAAAAAACACGTCAATGCACTCATTACATATTGTTTAAATCAATAAATAGCAGATGTTTAGAATCAGAAAAGTTTTAACAAGCTGTGGAAACTCATGAACATGAAATTCTGTAAATATTAGAAACAGAACTCTGATACAACCGTGTAAGGTCGCTACCGACCAGACACGGATATAAGTGGATCATCCAATGACATTGTCACATTTTGAATTTCTTCCGCTGCAATTGCTTCTGCATTTGTCACAATAGTTTGTCATGTCTCATTTCGTTGCAAACTGACGCACATTTCTGTACTTTTTCCTCTATAATGATATTCCAGAGATTTTCAATTTGGTTGGAATCAAGAGAAAATGATGACAAGACTATAAATCTTCCATTCCTGGAAACAATCAGAGTCAGGTCATCGACAGTTGGATACATACTGTACTAAGAGGCGTCGTCCGGCACGAAATATTGAAGGCAGAGAGAATTGTTCTTAGGCCAAGGCTGAAAATTGTACTTAAAAAATCGATATAAGCAAGAGTAGTGATTTTTATTGTGCAGGGTACACGTTAAGATCCAAGCAACTTTTCCCCTACAATTCCAGCCCAAAACTTAACTTCTCTGTCACCTGATTGACAACTCCATCCATCCGATCGACCAAGGGTAGCTCGGCACTTGTCACTATGGTCATTTTCTGAAAACATTTTGGTCCAATCTAGGCGTTTTACTTTGTGCCTGGGCTTCAAAGGTGTTGGAATATCAGGCTTGACACATTTTTGGAACATGGCTGAGAATTCAGCATCGAGATGATCTGGGGACATTTCTTCGATAAACCTGTTCAAATATAATTTAGCTGCTTAGGGTCGATTTTTTACAAAATGCTCTCAATGTATTACCCTGGACTTGCCCGTCTGATCTTCAACGCGATGCAACAAAGTATTCAACGTATTTGTTCACTGCTATGCAATCCCTGTTAAGCACTGTTGCTAGTTCAAGGATTTTACTGCCTTATCTAAACTCTGTGGTCATCGGAATCTTCACAGTATGCAAAAAAATCAATTTTTCAAAACTCATATTTTAATAATGTTGCAGTGCTTACCAAATGATATGAGACTCTGAGAATGCAAGAGACCATAATTTCTCTATTTTTGCTACGTTGGATGGGTCGATGTGGCCAATGTTTGTGTCAACTTATTTCTTTCAATCTTACGTGGGACTGAATTTACAATCATATTACCCCCCTGCATAATAATTTGGCACGAATTGTTTATGTCACGGAACAAAAGTCGTCCAACTTTTTCCCTGCTATTCTCTTAGAATTAGCATTACCCTTCATGAGCCAGTGTGTTTCTAGATCAAATAAAATACCTCGAAAGAGATGGTGGAACCTACGTGTTATGAAAAGTATTTTCTTCCCTATTATCAATCCTCTCAACAATCAATTGCTCAGTAGTAAATTCGACGGTGGAAAAAAAGAAATCTATTTATTTTAGCCACTATTTTTGATACTCATTGAATCGCACAAAGTATCAGAACAATCAGCATGTGGAAGGGTCATATTCAGGAACAATGCAATCAACCTCATTCCTATTAACGTCGCTGTTCAGGGGAAATCATGTAAATAAACGATAAGATTATATTGCAGCTTGAATTGCGAATTAAAGCTCTTATCTAAGTAAGCATAAGTCAGAAAACACAAAATAAAATTTCACCACTACTTGTTGCCATTGAAACGACTATTAGTTGTTGTGGACTTGAGATGGACTGGACTGGCGGGACCAGTGGGGGTAACAAGCAAGACAAAGTGGGAAGTAAACTTATAAGTATCAAACGATGCGTATTTCTATGGCCAAGCAGTTATAAGTCTCAATTCTCTTTATAAGCTGTGCAAACGGGTAGCTTAGTCTTGTCATGCCAAAGATTTACAGAATGGTACTAAAATGGTACTCTTAGCTGAGTATTCAAGAAAAGGAAGAGGGGATAGGGAAAGAGAGAGAGAGAGAAGGAGACAGAGAGGAGAGGAACGAAAGAAGGAAGAAAGGAAAGAAGAAAAAAACGATCAATTAGCTGAATCAGCACGTAGGAAATATAAAAAAAAAAAAGGTACAGACAAAATCCCGATTAAACATTACCGATACAAAAAACGTACTTAGTGATGCTGGTATCAAACGCTATGAGATATCGAATCATAAGGTATATTAGCTTTACGCTTGTAGATGTGTGAATGTTCTGCTACATATAACCTAGGCGATTGCGAAGAGACGATAAGGCTTTATAGTACATTAGGCAGACAATATTTTCTGAGTCGATGTATATATATTTTTTGTATATCAAACCATTATTTGTGAGAACTTTTTTCTCTGAAACGCTTATTGGAATTACGTGCGTGTTTCAGTAAATATACAAAGTCGATAGATCAGCGTTTGTTTATCTCTATATTTTTTTATTTGTTTTATTTCGTCGTCCATGTGATGGGTTTTATTTCGTTGCTACCAACTTTGAAAGGCTTCCCCGTTGAGATAGTAATGGTTGCTACATGGGTGTTCTACTTTGTGCCTTGTGTGTTACCTTGGAACTAAACTCACGTAAGGATAGGCTCACTAGTGTATACGTTTGGTTTCGCTAGCTTGTACAGATGTACTTCTGTTAGACGCTGAATGGAAGCTTGTATAAAAAGTCGTAGTAGTGCTGTTCTCAACCATTATCAACAAAGGATAGACACGCATGCGTGGGGTTTTCCTAATCCAGTATTGCCTCTCCATCTTTCCGAAAACCGTTAATCGAAACTGTCACCAAACCAATCAACATGGGTTTCTGCAGTTTTTAAGTTGGTTTAGTTGGCCGGTTGGCTATGCATTATGCGTGAAGGCCACGTCAATTGAGCAAGAGAGCAGTGAACATTTGTTCCTTATAATGATTACAAAAACGTTTCATTTCTCTGGATTACCCCCAAAATAGTTTTATAGTGGGGGGGGGGGGGCTCAATGTGAAATATAAGTTTATGGTGAGTTGTACCTCTTTTTCTTTTTTTTTTCTTTTTGTCTTTTAGTGATGCCATGAAGGTAATTCATTCATTGAATATTCCATTTTCCAATGTTTCAATTGATCACCCCAAGTACAGCATGTTGCCAAAAGACTTTGTTCACGTCATGGTATTCATAGAGAGACAAACCGGACCTGTATTGATTTCTCATTCTATCCACGAAAAATTATCACGGATATACAAGTTTCCCAGCAATCCCAGACTAGGACATTCCTATAAGAGCCTTTTGGAAGCTTGGATGGCAAAAGGCAAAAATACAATTTCTAAGATTCTCGAGCGTTCCAAGAGCCAAAAAATTCTGAATATTTAACGTTGGATTGAGTATTCGGAGGTTGGGAGGGGGGGCACAAAAACTTTATTGATTTAATAATCAAATTGTCTTAAAATTGTGTATGTAGTTTCCTCGAAAACTATGCCCGTGGACGATACATATTTCATGAGAGGTAACATTTTTGTTCGGTTCACATTTTAAATTATCTTTAGACGAAAACATCTATTTAAATATTTAGTCTTTCCTGATGCCATGTCAACGGATTCTTGCCCTCAGTCCACAAAAGTTTTGTTAGATAAAGTGTTGGCACATTGTGAACTGTTTCGTGATAAAGACTGTCACCTTATGGTGTGTGGGTTGTCATCATCTGAAAAACAATCTATTTTGTGTTATTTTCTTGGTTCTTTGTCGGTAACCATGAATTCTTCCACTTTCAGATAACAATTTTGTTTTTGATAATATTTCTTACAGACCACTTGAAAGAACGATCGCTCTCACTGTAACAATTTTGTTCGAATGAATAATCAAATAGAATTGTAGTCCTCTCTCACTTTCTCTTAGAAACATTGGGCACCTATACTTACAACAACAACAACCCCCAATGATTCAGCTTGATACATTATTATTACCAATTTGTGGGGCTTTGAAAGCTAATTTCGGTATCAAATCATTTTAATCTATTTTCCACTTCATGCTGTTTAAGCTCACGGGAGACCTTCATGGGAGATTAATGTGAAATAGACTTAGTCAATAAGAACGGCAGGTGTTGGCACTCACTTCTACCTGCGTTATTTTTTCCATGACTACGAGGGAAGAGCGATTCATGCTTTTCTTAAGGGTATCATCAGTTGAACAACCTCATGCTTGCTTAGTACCTAGGTAAGAGACCATTAGGAGATACCAGGTGCCGTAAGCAGAATGAAGTTTTGACAGGCCTGGCAAACCGGGAATAGTTCTTACTAACGTTTTTCCATGAGTACCAAAGCCTGTACCTCTCTCGTGAAGATATAAGTGGAAAACGATGATACATACATATTGCAAATTCTGACAATACAGCAGACTTGAATTCAACTTCGTACTGGACATAGGAATATCTTATGTGGACCAGTCTTGGTGTAAGTGACCCGTTTGCATGGTTGAGATTTAAGGCAGTCTTTCAGGTCTCCATACTCTCCCTGATGGATTTGAGCGTATCGGGAATTACGCTGTATATCTTGAGTCTGTTCTCTTTCAATCTCTGTTAAAAGCCCTACGATAGTTGATCCTGATGTTGATATTATTGGTAGTAGTATTGGAAGTAGTAGCAGTTGTTGTATCAAAGAATTTTCCTCTCACCTCCTGGTTATTTTTATTTGTTTGAATCTCTTTCTCTTTACAAATTCTTCGTTGAATATTCTTTATTTTTAGTTTCTGTTCTCTCTCCTGCTACTTTCGTGCACTTTGTCACTTCTCTTGTGTGTTCCATTTATATTTATCAATGGTTTCTAGAGATCTGCAGTCCTCAAAAGCGCATTTTTCATTTTTTCCCCTTTGCTTTAAAAACCATTCGCAATCTTTCCCGTCAATTCCTTCTGTGCAATCTGACAAGATGATGTCTCTCAGGCCCGCCGAAATTTCCTCAATAATGCTGCCCCAAGCAGAACGTATTCATCACTGCGACAGGTTGCCTTCAGATCCACCAGCCCCACAGCAATATCAACTGTTTTCAAATTTGGGGTAGTGTATGGTCGGGGGTGCAGGAGGAAACGGAGGGAATAGTTGGATCGAGCTATCCAACTTATCTAATAAACAGCATGTGGCGGTTGGTTGGTCCCACTGTCACTATGAAAAGGCAAAATGACATTTTAAGCTCAGTTTCCCAACGTTCTTCTCCCTCTCCTTTCTTCTCCTGTCATTGTTACAAGGGAAAGAAAGAAAGTGTGACATTGTAGCCGCATTTAAAAGGTTTGTGTTGTTCCAGGGGAATCGCCAGTGGCTGCATATCGAAGACGGGGACCCTTACACGAAAATGAAATGCATGAAAAAAAGTCACCCTGAACAAGACTCGGGGGAGAAATATAAAAAAAAATCACTCAGTCTATTTTTTGAGGGTGGAAAAAAAACAACCAATCTATTCATTTAAAGTTGTTGTCAGCATGTCGGATCACGACGAGGTATTTACAACGAAATGCATTACTTTGATTTGGGAAAATACTGAAAAAATTGTAGCTAAATCATTGATTCATAAGAGAAAAAACAATACTTTGGTATTTTCTTTAAACTCTTCTATTTTCAAAGAGGAAGGGAAATACGAACAAAATACAGTTTCATGTGCGCATTAGGGGCCTAGAGTGGTACACTGTTGCGCACTAATCCCTCCATCAAAACAGCAACTTGAGACCCCAGTAACAAGCAGTTGGGGAGGGACCGATCAGTCTTTGACTACTCATGATTTCGATTAAACATGTTAAAAATCTAGAAAGGAAAGTCTATGTTTCATTTCACCGTAACGGAAATTGTAGAGCCCCTCATTTTATTAACGCCTATGAGTTAACATATGGACTGCTTAGAGAGGTCTGATTCTTTTTTCACTTCCATATTATCTTTTTGAAAAAAGTAATTTGGCCTAAAACCAAATAAGATGAGATTAAATTATCGAATCAAACGTTAAATTCAAAACAGTTGAATTTTATTTTATGATGAAATTTGTAGAATACTTCATAAAACTGATTTCAAATAAGAGTGGGAACAGTAGTAATCTATAATTTATACAATACATATTTTTCATATTTTTATGGTTTATCACATTGCTAAAATATATAATTGAATAAGTATTTTATGATCTGGTGGAGGAGTAATTGATTACAAATTATAATTTCGTAAATAAATACATAAATTGTAACCTTGCATAATGTTATGGTTCATATATTTTTCTTACTCATTTACCAACTTCAGAATATTGTAAATCGTTATTAGTACTTCTTTGCTGCTATTTACCTTCTGTTCGATTGCTAAACTAGATTAACTAAAACTTAATTAAGACTGGTTCACTTCTAGCACTGAGTGAATGAATTAACAGCTCGGATCGGAAAAAGAAAACGTTCCAGGTGAAAATCATGATCCTCTCTGCCGGAGGACAGGTCGCCCATTGCACGACTATCCTTACAAACAAACTACAAGAACTTATTCTTTATTCAAACCCACGCAGTTAATTTATTTACTCGGTGCTGAAGAGATACCAGCCCGAGCTTGGCAGCGATAATAAAGCAACATCAATTAAGATGAAGGTTGATAGTAGCAAAATATTGATAACAATGGCTTCTCTATTTCGTTTAAAATTTAGATCTGATATCCTGATCTGGATTAGAAAATAGGTTTGAATTGAGTGGCTAAGAGTCATCTTCGATGTTATAAAAGTGTCTTTGATTCGTGCATATGTGAATGGTATGCGTATCGAAGCACACAGTCGCTTGCAAAGTTCCCACCAAATAATCTCTATTTAAGCTCTATCTGATAGATTCTGCAACATTTACTTATTATTGGTTTGAATCTTCTGTTATTTTCACACTGGTATTACACGTAGCCTTCATTGGGAATAAAGGGTCAACGAGTCTCAGTCAACTCAATCTTTTGCTTCAGTATTCTAGTTGATATCATTTATGGACACCTTCAATTCTTTCTCCGTTCTGCTATTCTATTCTGTGTACAATCATGATTGTTCTTAAATAACAAGCAACACTAATATATTTCTCATCACTGCTAGTTGATGCTTCTGATTACTTATAAAAACAATTGTATTCCAGATACTGTTTCCTAATCACCATGCTTCTTCTTGTATGTGTACACAATTATATCGGATGAAAAATGCATTTCCCAAACAATCTATATCAAACTGATTACTTTCGATGTGAGGAGTAAACAGTGTACTACAACTATATCATATTTCTCAGCTGACAATGTCAACAACCGTGTAAAAGGGTTAGGAACACAACTGTTTGTAAAATTCCCTTCCAGCTGGCTAGGAAAGCTTAAGATTTCCCCCTACTTATGGCACCTGGTATTCCTCCATGGTTACCTGTTTGGGTAATAATCAGGCTCGACGTTGCTTAACTAAGTTGTTCTTACAAGAAACAGTGTATCTAAAACCATTTATCCGTAACACATTAGTCCAAAGGGGAGAGGTTACCATTTTAAAAGTAATTGGTATGACCTTGCCCTACCGAAAGCAATTCTACCCTTTCTCCACTGTGATCAGTATATTTCTGGCACGAAAGATTGATAAGAATTTGTACCAAAAGATCAAGTAATCAGCAGCAGCAGCAGTAACAGCAGCCTCAACAGCAGCGGCCTGTGAACTTCTGTTTGGAAAAGACAATTCCAAACTATCACCAAATTTTAATATGGTGTTATTTGAACATAGAAATTCCCAAAAATGTATTGCATGCCAGTATCAGATGATAATCAAGGAGTAGACAGATAATTAAATGATCAAATGAAATGAGAAAATAGTTTACATTCGTCGTAAAGTTCAAGCAAAGGTCTATGTCTAGCCTACAAAATATTGGAATTTTACCACTTTAGAAGGGCTTTAAAGCGAAGTACTAAAGAAGCGTGTTCATATAACTAGAGTTGGCAGTTTATCAGTCCACTTTTTCTGTTAGCTTTGTCCACCAAAGATTGTAACTGAATTATTCAAGAGCGAATTATGTTTTACGATTACTACAGACATTTCCGGTAATCATGATTTCAATTGAACAATAATGGGTCTTGTCACAGGGAACCCATTTGTATTTTGAACAGCGATACACAGGGAAATTTCGAAATTATTTAAATTCTAGAGTTAATTTATGAGAGATCTAATGCTGTTAAGACTGGATAAAGGGAGATTTTTTTGCTATGAAGAAATCATCACGACTTTTCAACAAAGAAATGTAAATATGTCTCAACTGATTTGTCATAGATAAATCCAGAAAAAAAATAATGAAAAAATCGATCAGACGATGAATAGATCACAGACACAGACACACACACACATATATATATATATATATATATATATATATATATATATATATATATATATATATATATACATCGATTTCTTGAATATATATATATATATATATATATATATATATATATATATATATATATTCAAGAAATCGATGTATAATCGGACAGGTCATTTATGAATGCATTATATTATTTGAAACTTTATTTGAAATTGATTACTGTTATTACACGGATAATGAGTCACTTGGCCTAGGCAGTGTAAATAGAATTAATTATAAAAGAAAATAGTCCTGTTGCAAGAATCAACTCATAAGGTAACTGCTTCAACATAGAGTCGAACTTACCATTGATTCAAATAGCCCGGCGGAAAGGCAAATGCCCATATGACCGTTCCATCCACGCTTTCACATTTTGTCAAATCACAGTCTATGTCTGCACTTGTTTCTCAACGTAGACTATCATATTAAGGAGAAGAGGATGAATAATCTAATAGCAAAAATAGAATTTTAAAAAAAGAGAGTGTGGTTGTTGCAGGAACCGACCCTGCGAATAATGAGGCAGCTACTCCAACGTAGCTACACGTTCAGGTCCGAGGAGATGAATTTCGTGAATTTTACAACTCATTGAAATCACAAGAACTGTCATCGATGAATAAAAAATGAAGACAGCATGCATGGAAACAAAGACAAAAACAGAAGCAGGACGACGAGAGCGGGAAAATGAAAGATTTCAAATTAGACAAAAAAAGAGAAACGTTGAACCTGCGGATACATAGTTAGACCAGTAATTCCATCAGATGGCTGCTAGTGAGGGGTATCTTTTGCCAAACTGCTCTACTAAAATCTAATTGTCTGCCGATGTTGTTCAGGCATCCTTCTTTGAAGAGTTATTCTATGAGGAGAGATAGCTGCTTCTATGCTTCGCGCAGATTAGCTGAGCGAGTCGAAACCCACAGTAATGAAAACTATACATAATACCTATATCCGTATATATCTGATAAAATTCAAAATCATCTAATTACATTGTCAAATTGGGCAATTGTCCGGACACACCACGATTTGAAAGGCCTTCAAATTCAATTTGCGAAATGAAAATAATGGTTCGTATCATTATATAACAGATATAGAGAAACAAATGATCTCATTCATGTTTAAATCATTTTTGACTCCTATAATTGACGTATTAAATCGGAGTTAATTGTACAGTCCATGAGCCACATTCAACACCAATCTTTACCTGGAGGTCTCAGATTTTATTAAACGGCTATGAGACGGTTTCTCTTCTCCGATCGGTCGTGTCAAGAAATGCAGCTTCTTGCTGAAACAATGTCATCATTGCCTGCGGTATCAACCATGTAGCGTACGTTGCCTTACCGTAGATTCAACAGATCTCTCCAACATGGGCGAAGCAGAGTCAGCACTTTTTGAATTTGCCTTCTCTGCAGCTCCGTTTTTTTTCTGCTGGCCACAATTTATGATTTCTGTTGTTAGTTGTGAAGTCCACCGATTCCTGATATTTTTGACTAGACAATTTTCCAATGGATTTTACAATATGTCTGATTTCCGTTTTTCTAATATACCGTTGTCCCGCAATCTTTCCAGTTGACACGGAGCACGATTTTCTCAAGTGCAAATTACATAGTTCCAAGTTTGAAGGTCAAACTTTTGGTTATATTCCATGTTTCAGCTTCATAAGTGACTATCAGGAGGGTGCATCGGTTCCATGTCCTTCTTTTTAGGACTAATAGTATTTTCTTGTTCTTGAAGACTGTACTTGCTTTACCAGAAGTGTGCCAATTTCATTGGATTATTTTCGTTTGATTTCTTCTTCCTTTGATGATTTGATAAGATTCATTGCCCGACTCAGTGGAATAAGTTGATCCGTACAAATATTGATAGAGAAGTGGAACCTTAACTACAAAATAAAATAATATCATGTGAAGAAAGGAGATCAACGCCGCCTTTTATTGCCATTATAAATGACACAAATAAAAAACATAATCAGTATGACCCCCAACACAAAGATCTACTAGGTTACTGTTCTTCAAAGAACAGGTCCTGCTTTCGAGGGACACTGTTCGGTTGCCTGGGTTGCATGTTTACACGAAATAAATGAACAAACAATGCGTAACTGAAAAGAGATGTTGATGACAATATAATAATAAAGGTCAAAAAAATTAATTTATCTAATGATATTATTATCACTTTTGCCATCAATAACTTCTTCAAAGGCATCAAATAATAACAGCTGTAAGAGCCTCTACATGTTCAAGAACCGGCAACAGATTTCTGATGAGAGGAGCAAAGAAAGAGCTTACGAGACACGTACTTAACGTTCCACACGTCGAGGCTTCAGAACAAACACGAGTTTATTTGCATTTTAAGTGGGAGAGCGTGGAATCATCCATTTTTATTTGTTTTTTTTTTAGTTGTATTAACTTCATGTCCACTGAAACAGGATGGGCAATTTATTATAAGTCAGTGGGTTGTGAGGTTATTGCATAACATTAAAATGGTTGGAAATCGAAAAGTTTCAAGAACCCTGTACTAGGCCAATGGTGAACCGGAATTTAAAAATGGAATTTTCAACATCGCTCGTAGCAATAAGAGAAGCTAATTAAATTGTTCGACTTAATATAGGATTGAAGATCTCAGATAAAAGTACGTTACATAGCTGGAGAAGAGAAGTTTTTTGAAAGATTGCAGGAGGCGATGTAGGGACGAATGAAAAGGCTGATAGAGAAAGAATAGAGCAGGCCTGACATTCAGACCATATATGCGCTAGTTCTTCTATTGTGTGAAGAGCTGGAGGGTGCGTTGTAAACTTAAATGATCAAGTCAAAAACCTCTGAAACACAGTGAAACATTTAGATTTTTCTCACACACATACGCATCTATATATATATATACATATATATATATATATATATGATACTTTTTGCTATAAATGAAGTAAACGTATAAGTTTATTTCATTAAAACACTTCTGAACGGCAACTCTGACTTTCAGACACAATCAAAATTATATATATGTATATATACATATATATAGACATTATTATTATTATTATTATTATTATTATTATTATTATTATTATTATTATTATTATTATTATTAAGACTCCCCTATTGACGGTTGAGCACTCTTTAGGTGAGGTAACTTGTTAAATATAAGCTTATGCAATGCTCTTCCAACAGAGGAATAGAGCATTTTAGTAGATGTGAATTATTCAAGAGTGAATATATCGCTTGAAATTCAACGTTACTGACTGTCCAGTTCTGCGTAGGGTAGAGAGAGATGCCGGTTTCTGGGTCTGATGCAAATGTCTCGATCCTATCTGGTGGTACTGAATGGGATAATGGATTATCTGAAAAGTTGTAATACAATGAAATAGCTGTCCGCGGATGTCACAATTTTTCAATTACATATATATGCATAAAAAATGGACATATTTGGTCCGACAAAATGAATTCTTAAATCATACAATGAATTATTATAACATATAAAAATTTATTTGTATTGATTTCCAGTTGTTATACGATTAATACATCATCATAATAATAATAATAATAATAATAATAATAATAATAATAATAATAATAATAATAATAATAACAATAATAATAATGATAATGATAATAATAATAATGATAATAATAATACACAACGTGAATAGGGTGAACAATTAAAGAAATTGGGGCTGTTGCAGGAATCGAACCGGCCAACGGCTACCCTATTGGTGGCAAATTCAGTGATATATCAACCATACAAGGACGAGAAATCATTGGTTTGGTTCTGTTTCATTCCTACAGTTGAAACGTAAGGATATTTGTTCTAGTGTGATTATAAATTGTCTATACTAACACACATCATAACACTCATCTATACACGATATCTAGGGCCTTATATGTTTGCGATAATTTGATAAACAATATAATTATTCATAAAATCATTTACATCTGTTTATAGCACTACCTATTATGGTAAACTATCCCATAGATAGATAGATAGATAGATAGATAGATAGATAGATAGATATGAACTGACTGAGGTTGATAGATAGATCGAAACAGGGTGAGAAAAAAAGTAACAAAAAGCATTTCCGGCAATGTGTGGCGGCTACAGAATCAGATATTTCCGCTCAGATCCGGAAGTTGCCGCAAGATATGAACAACACGATTTGAAGATGGATCTTCCAACAAGTTTCTTCTAATTATTTATACATATGTATACGTGTGTGTGTGTGTGTGTGTGTTTTCTTTTTACTTTCATTTGCTCTCGATTTGCCACGAGCTCTCCAATTCTTTATCAAGCTATTGCAAAAATTACAAATCGAAAAATCTCTCTCGAATATTTTTCTCGTTATCGTCATAATTTGCCAGTGTTTTACGTATATGAGAGGGAAATTAACTCTCTGTGAACAAATTTACAAGAACCGAAAGAGTTTACTTCACATATTACCTTAATAATTCTGACGTTGTTTATAATATGACCATGACACAGCTGTGAGTTGATATGAAGAGTTAAATGCTTTCATGAAGCAAACAATCATGTGCAAAAGCACTCACAACCATAATGAGTTGAAACCCTTTCAAATGAGTGTGAAGTTTTTATGCTCTTTAAGGCTGGTAACTCAAGACAATGCATCTCAAAGTGTGTGTCGTGGTTCCCTCGAACGTTATAAATTATTCAAAAAGTTTAACAATCAAGACGATGATAATTCGAATTGACGAAACACGGCCACAATGATGAAAAGCGACATTTATCTGGCACATTGCAAATCACTAAGTCCATGAAGTGTTGAAATTTGCTATTTCAAGATTAGGTGGTGGTCAGTTGATAGTAAATGTTAACATTATTGGATGTTCTTGGACTCAATATCGAATATTCTCTGTACATCCTTGTAACATTTACATAACAAAAGATTCCCTGCGGCTTGAATTTACTGATTTTTTCATCTATATAAAGGCACTCGTTCAGTATTTTCTTATTTGAGGCGTCGTTAGAGAAAATATTTATACACATAGGGTACTGTGATCTAGAGAACCATTGAATCGTAGGAAATTAGAGTTTAGATTTTAAGTTCCATCCGTGATTGTTTAAAATACTTGTCATATGTGAACAGACGATTATATGCCAAGTGGTTATACACAGGAGTAGGGTATAGCTCAAATACTTCGTTTTTTTCAAGGAGGGCGCTCACATACTAAACTCTTTGTGTACTCGCTCACAAAGAAGACTGTTCAAAGAAAGTACTTCTCAAAATGATTTCTGATTACAATACGTAACTATAAAAGTCTGTTATAATATTGTATACTCAGTTCAAACGCCGTGAATTCTTGATCAGCACATTGCATCATTCCGCTTACCTCTAAGTTTACCATAGTGCACATATCGAGTCCAGTTTCAATATTTCATTGGCGATAGTAGTAGTTCATTGGCAAATCTGGGGTCAAAAATTGTGGGGTCGACTTATACATGAGTGACACTTTTGTAAGTTTGACATTCAAGCATAATACGTTTGAGTAAGAGCAAAATTTGGGAGATAAAGGAAGAAGATTTATGATTACTACCAGCAAATAATGAACACTTGAAATACATACCAATTATAACCTCATGAAATTAAAATTGTCTTGCATTGCAATATCATAGGGTAATATTACATGACCTACATTATCTTTTGGAAACTGGGGTGAGCATATTCACAGAAAACACTATGAATCATTTCCTGACCACCAGATGGACCTATACACGAGTATATGCACTGATTATCTCAGGATCTAATTTTTTGATAACAATGTGTCACCTGTATTTACATAACTTGCGAATAATTCCTGGCAGGGAAAGGCAATATATTTTATGGGTCAATTTTTTCATTGGATTGCTTTCAAAAATCCTGTTTGGAACGCTCAAGTTCATGAGTCTACAAATCGACCAACCTACAATATATATAAATACACGTGTGTGTATGTTAACACTTTTGAGAGGACTCCATTAAAACGTGAACAGTTCAGTGTTAGTTCAATAAACTCGATCTAAAAGGTGGTATATGCTATGAGCCTGACAAAACTAGCTAGTTCGTTGGACAGAAAGTTTGATTTTCTAAAATGTACTGATTTTGCTCTGTCCCCCTGGTTCTTTTTCCAAGGGGAAAACTCAAGGGACGCCCAAACCTACGCTTACTGATAATCAAATATCGACAGCAGCAGAAGACGATCTTATATCAACGGTTTGACGGACAGGATTCAATAGTGACCATATCAGGTCATCTACAAACAACAACAGTTGAATATCTGGAGGAATAAACCGAGCAGAATGAAAAGTCCCATTGTATTTCCAGGCCCCTAAACGTCTTAGAGGACTTTATCTCAGTTTATATGATTGGAGGGTGTAATATCATCATCTTTCCATATATTTTGAACTATTACTATTTAGAGATTCAATGAGAAAGGGTTCATAATTAGGAGTTCCATTGAATCTGTGACCACTATAATATTAAAAGCATATTAACATTGGAGGATCCTTGCTAAAAGCTTATTTTTTCAAATCATTAATAGTTCGTTTTTTGTTCAAATCAATCATCTTCTTGATATATAAAAAAGTACATTGTGGTTTTGTTCTCCAACAAACCCAACTCATC
>OY735198.1:90527649-90560149 GCA_963457665.1 Thysanoteuthis rhombus
TGTGTGTGTGAGAGAGAGGGAATAAGAGAATATGTCTGTAGTTTTGGATGCTTTATAGCTTTAGATTCTAAACAAAGAAAATAATTCTAAAAGGTTTCCCGTACAACTTCAGTCATTTATTTCCCAATATCTGTTAATGTAATTCATGTATTGCTTTCGGAGTTTTTGTTTGTTTTTTGTTTTTTGTTTAGCACATACTTTGTTATCAAGGATCTATGCATGGATTTCCCTTTTATGGGTCATCAGTTGGTTACCATGTAACATTTTCTTGGATTCCTAAAAAAAGCAAAACATTCATATTAATCCCAGTAGTGTCACGCAAACACCATCTTGCTTTCAGCAATGATCTTAGTATATGTCATACTATATGTAGATTTTTTGTTTATGTAGTCTATCATCATAATACATTGTATATGAATAGGATTTTACACTGCACATAATTTCGTGTTTTAAGTACAACTTACAAACATATTTAGCAATGAAGGACCAGTAAAAACAGACATGGCTCGCTGTTTATGTCACTTCTAATGAGTGTTCACCCATGTGAATATAAAATCTGGTATATCAGTACTAAAATCAGACTGCATGCCAACCAACTTATGATATTATCTCCAAGAGTGCAAATTATATAGAAAAATCTCTTTGAGTTAATTCTCCACCAACATATTCAACTGAGAATATATATATATATATATTGATGGGACAACAATAATTAGACAATATAACGTTACAAACATGAAGATAGGAAAATGTGTAAGAAACGGTGATACAATATCTCCTAAACCATTTACAACTGGCCTCGAATATGTCCATCGGAAACCTTACTGGAAAGACAGAAGAATAAATATTGATGGAAAATATTTAAACACAATGAAATTCGCCAATGACGTTTTCATGACGTCAGAAGCATGGAAAGAATCAGAAAAAAAAATACGTCAACTGCTGGACAAAGACTGTTCCTTTCTCTTTCCATATTAAACGTTGCTATCAAAACCTGTAAATCCTCACTGGCAAAACTCTATATATAATCCATTAATCAAGTCAGATCTATTCCAGGTGTTTACTGTTCCTTCTGGCACCAAAAATTTGACTCTTTTCTCCATTTGCTATATATATATATATATATATATATATAATATGATTTATGTATGTGCGTGAGTATTTACGTATATATATCAGGTATAACTATACTATAGTTTGTTTGAAAACAAAGAGATGGCTATCAATAGTTTTTTTTATCGATTTTATAAAACGCTTGTAAATATGTTTAATCCACAGTAAAGTTTACGTTAGGCTTAACCTGAAAGGGAAATTACTGTCATAGAAAGAATCGGTCTCAAGTACAACTATCTGCCTATTGCCTTGTCGATCATAAAAAATCTTATTTCATCCCAATATGATATTGTAGAAGAGTAAGTTTCACTGGCATCGAAGTTTTATGTCGTTTCCATCCTATAGCTGTTGACGTTCATGACTGTTGGGTAATGGCCTTCAAAACAGCACGAATCATCCATTTCATATCTACTTATATAATGTACAATGTGATCTGTCAAAAAACAATGGACACTTTCCATGAAAGAATGAACTTTGATGGAAATATCTTCGATCAACCATTTCACTCAATATACTCTTTCATTGAACTATTTTTTTTTTTTGTAGAAAAAAATCATCTAGAATAAAGTTAAAATGCAAGTACTTACCACCTTTTCAAGGTTTTCCAAATAATGACTCAGCCTGGCATACAATTCCTGACATTTTTGGATATTGGAATGCTCTAAAACCGTTCTTGAATGTTTTTTCTATGAAAAGCTTTCATAGGATTGTGCTATGTTTGAACAACATGAATTTTTCAACGGGTATTATCTAATGCATTGATAGTTATCTTTTAGATTCAATTTCTCCTTCCAGGTTGATATTGAAACTTTGGTCTCTCATGTGACAACAGAAAACACCTAGACGTATTTTCTGCTATCGTATTATCTTCATTTGCCATAAGCGGGCTCAAATAGGTGAGTGCCTCACTCACAACTATAGTGCAATAGATTTACCCTACTGCATCCGCGAATTAGTCACTAAAATGATCTCGTACCAATTTATAAAAACGCTACATGAAAACTAACTACGCCAAATAGCTGGCTTCAGAATGAACTACTCATCGATTGACTATCTCTGTTCAGTACGCCGAATGGAAGTAGCTTTAATACATTTTTTTTACATTTTCCGAAAAGGCCTTTGACTCAATGGAAATACCAACGTCCATTGATACTATCAAACAACAAGGCGTATAGATCAGCGTCATGCAACCTATATACCGACACAGGTCCTCGTTTATTAGTCTAAATAAAATCACTGAGCCCCCTCAGCTTTAACAGTGGTTAGGGCAAAGTGATAAAAACTCACCCGAACTCTTCACAGTCAATGCAAATAAAGGAATCAAAATATACGGCAAATACTTGAGTAGCCTCAGGTTCGCTGACGACAAAGTCGTTTTTGTCTGACAAAATAGGTTGAATGATTGAAGAAAGCAATGAAGTTAAAAATCACATAAACTTCAGTTTGGGAGAAAGAAACTATGATCAAAATTGAAAACGCAGAGCTGAAGTATGTAATCAGCTAACTAGGACAAAAGGGGGTCATGAAATCTTTAAAAGAAGCAGAATACAAGCGAATAATCACTCTATGATGACAAGCTTTTGAGAGAAGACCAAACTTAACGTTTAAGAAGAAGGAAATCATAGAAGCCCCCAGAAGGAAAGCATACAACCATTGCATTCTCTGGATAGTCACTTATGGAGCCAAAACGTGGAACATAACTTTAATCGACCCTCAAACTGATAATCCTGCTAAATGCACAGGGAAGAATCATACTCAACATCACATTGAGTATTTAAGAGAAAAAAAAGAATCGGGGATATCATAGAATCCATTAGAAAACTCGAATGGTAATGAGATGGTCATGCAGTAAGAATGTTTGTTAACTGTCAGACATAACAGCTCACTACATGGATCCCCATGTGCAAAAGTGTGTCAAATTGAATATAAATTGGCATGATGTACTAGTTTATAGAGTATTGGCTCTGCAATACCAATGATAAAAAGATCTGACAAATCATAGAGATATTAATGATGATGATGATGATGATGATGCCCTCTTATAAATAGACTTGAATAAAACGTGTTTGTGTTAACATCTTTACCCCTGATGCACATGGTGAGAAAAAAACTAGTGAATCTTGAGGAAAGAATAAGCTAAACAAAGGATGATGTTTATCATGCTACTGCCGCTGCTGATGCATCTGTGTGCATATATATATATATACATATATATATACACACATATATATATGTGTGTGTGTGTGTGTGTGTGTAGAGGTAATGGAAACAGGTAAACAGTTACACTGATGATGTATTATGAAGGTAAACAAATTTGCGTATATCCAAGTTCCCTCAGATGAAACCAGATGCACTCATTCTTTGAGCACAAAACTACTTTAAACCTTATGCACTACCATCAGGGAAAATATATACGTTTACTCCCTGGTTAGTTTATTTTTCAATATATTGATCCATTTTTATCGCCAAGTAATACTTCAATGGACAATTTTACTCAGTAGGCCAGGAGAGGGCAAATCGATTCAGCCAAAATGCTGAATTGCCCAATAAATATGCAAAATTTATCTTTTTTGTCTATTTCAAAATCCCACTTTTTTTCAACCGTTATTTTTTCCCTTTTTTTAAACTGATTGTGCCTATCGATTTGGAAAAATGTGATTTTTGGAACCGTCAACCAAGACTGTCACCAAAATCGTCATTATTGTTTTTTTCTTGTTTTAAATTGGTTTGGGTGTCTCACTTGTTGGCTATGTATTGTTCATACAGGCCGCATCAATGGAGCTAGGAGTTGAGAATTTAAACATTAACTTATCATATCAAATAAGAAGATTGTTTTTGTTAACATACCTCACCAATACTTCTTTTCAGCGGGGAGTCAATACGCCTTGAAAGTTTATATCAATTTGGTCCCTCACTTTATACCCAGAAGTATTCACGCTTTTTTTTTTTTCGAATTCAGATTTCTCTTCAACGTTCACTGCCTGAAAAATTTCGAAGAAGTGACTTAATCATGGATCACGTTTTTTACAAGATTTTCTTTCGATCTTCCCAAACACGGCATCCTACGAGACGCCTTTTAGTCATGGGACTGTTTTTTATTGATTGTTTACTTTCTTTTTTACATTTGAACCTATCTCTCCCTTGACCAATCCCTTATATTTCATTCCGATGTTCATAATTTTCAATCAGACTTAATTCTTTTTGTACTTCAATAATTTTCTTTTTTCTGCTATTTGTTTTCATTCATTTGCCTGTTTCCTTCCTTCTCATTTTCTTCCTTCAAAACAGCCCAGGATAAGACAAAAACAATGCTTGTAACATATAAAAGGACCCGAAATTAAGAAAATACACATGAATATTAATAAATACATTCTCATACTTGCAAAACAAAACATTTTTCCCTCAAGTATCCCGCTAAATAGTACGCCAAATGCATCTGAGATTTCACTATTTGTGCGGTGGCTATGATGTCGAATATGAATCACAAAGATATCATACGCCCCTGACGGACTACATTCAAGCATAACTTTCCCTCGTAAGTGATAACTTTGTAAAATCACGAAGCTTAAAACCAGAATCATTCATAGAATTGTGGGACAGGGTAGTATTATAAATATAGAGCAAGTGCATCTTAAACACTTATAGTTTCAATTTTTGTTCATTCACCTTTTCATTTTCCTCGTTTCGTAGTTATTTCATTTGTTTCTTACTTATAGATGATGTTGATATTGATGCTCATTTGCTAATTGGAGCACCATTAACAATATCTGGAAACTTCTCATCTAAAAGGTCAAATTCAGAAGAAAACAAAAAAAAAACATCCAAATCTAAGGATGCAACTCCGAATTCGACACCAAAAACACAACCCCGATACATAGTAATGGAAACAAAAAACGATACCGACGCATCCAGTTCAAAAGAGCATGTGCTCTCAGAATCGATTCCACATTCTCAAACGAAGAACACTCGATGAATGTCGAAGGGTATACGACCAAAATGTTGTGATAAATGAGCTATTAGACGAAGAAAATAATCTGATCATATCTTACACAATGATTGATATGCTCTGTCAAATAAAATTCAGACGAGAAATGTCATCATCATCAGTTTTTTAAGGCCTGTCGTAGGACATAGAGTCTCCCCAGGATTCACCACAATTCTCTATCATGGGTGTCGCTGAGCCAGTACTTTCTAAATTTATCAAGTTCCTCTCTCCATCTTCTATTTCGTCGGCCTCGGTTTGACAAATGGTCTCCGGGGATCCATGTTGAGAGTCGTGATGTCCATCAGTCGTCTGTAATTCTTGCAACATGGCCTGTCATTTGCCAATTAAGTTTGCTAATAGATTCTATGTCCTGCATCGCTCACAGTTGTTTAGTTTGATTATTTTTCATCCAAATTGAAGCCGAGAGTAACTCATTTGATGATCACCACGTTTTTCAATTTCTAACGTCCTGTCTGAATCTGATAGTTTTTACTGAGTGACTAACAAGACCGGTTATTCATTGTTTTCATTTTATGTCTTCCTTTTCTAATTGTATTTTTCCGAAATCATTTCTTTTTTCTTCCTTTTTCTTTATTTTTCCACGTATTTTCTTCCTTCTGCTTTCACTTTTTTCAAACCCCATCACTTCGTTCAATTCATATTTATCTGCAAATCCATTACACTAAAGTTATTCAAACATTTCTGGACTGCACCCCCCCTCCCCAATTATAGAGCGTATATCAGTTCAAGAAATAGAGACCAATTCTAGATTCCAACTTTTAGTTATTACCCGAACTACTATGATTTATCATATATATATATCTTGAACATTCATTTTTTTTCCATTTATATATATATATATATATATATATATATATATATATATATATATATATATATATATATATATATATAACATGTATTAATGTTTAAAATGAGCCTTCCCACTAATATTCACTGATTATTCTCCGAGTTATTTGTGGACAGTGTAAACCCTCAGAAGTGGATAAAAAAAGAAGGGCTTTGTACAATTCTATTGCAGTAGTATAAGCATGGTCAAGTCGTGTCTCACACAGCTTCCAATCTCAATCTAGTATTGGGTGAACAAGACACGTCCGATCGATGGCGGTGACCAAATTATTGGTGGTGATGATTTTTGTCTAGTGGAGAATGTCTATCTGAAGTTGTGAGTAAACGAAGTGGAATGACAGTCAAAACAAACCCACTCTAAACTGTTTGGGAAATGTCATAAATACTATTTGTTAACATTGTGATAATATCAGTTAAACAAGGCAAATGTTGACAGTGGGATAATATAAAATCATCTTGGTAAATTGGTGTAGGAGCTCAGCGTCGTGTTTTAAATGTGCTTAATACTAAAAATGACTGTTTTTCCTCGAATAACCTAATTTTAAATCGGCATACCTTATTGTAAGCATGATACATTAAAAATTCTTTATCACTTTTTTTTTAATATGGAGTTGAATGGTGAAAATAGTAAATTTTATTATTTGAATTATTCAAAGCAATAACTACATTATTTATACATTTGTACCTATTTTTTATAATTTTTTTCAAATTCTTCCTAACTGAGCACTATTTTTGACATTTAATGTACGAGGCTCTGAAAATTCACAATCAGGACCACTTTTCCTTCAATTCGCTGAATGTCCTTCAAGAACTGTAAATAAACACGAAAACCACTATTCAGGTTTTCAACTTTTTCTCTCAGGAATAGAATTTCTTGTAACCCCGCCTTGGCACCAATCTTGTGGAGTGGCCACCTGCGATCGCCTGTGTGCAGCTGTCGGTCGCATTCAGCCGGAAGGAATAACTGTGACCAAGTAGACCAAACAACGAATGAAAAAGAACAGAGAGTTTATATTGCCTCAAGGCGAAGACAGTGTTTGATAGAGTTGTCAGTATGGCTCTGTTACAAGAAAGACGACGATGCAAATGGCTTTTCTTTGAGAAAACGTACGGCTTCAAGAGTCACAAAGGAAAAAATCAGGAAAGACGCTATTAATACGTAAAGGGAAGCGTTTAAGAGAAGAAAATGGAGAAATAAAGATCAATCTGAAGGTGAGATCTTGAAGTTTCGAAAGGTTTATATTTCATGTCTATTGATCACTGTGTCCCACGGGTAGAAAGCTGGCCTCTGGTTCTATTTGATGGTTCAATAAGTGACTGAGTCATACCACTGATTCAAAAAATGGTATCCAATGCCTCTCTAATAAGTATCCACCATAAACAGTAAAATTAAGGAAGTCAAAAGAGAGAGGATTTTTGTCATTTCGACCTAGACACATCCGGTATGGGTGCCCCAACGACATGGTATAGAGGACTGAGACACACCGCACAGAGTTACAGAATCGTAGGCTACTGAACATGATCTTTTTATGTCTCGTTCAAGAGACAAGCTTTCTTTCAATCAAACAAAACTTTTTGCAAAACGTTTTGTTTGCTATTTGCTTTCTAATGTTTTTATTTCCTACTTTTTATCTATGATTTTAGGTACAGTCAGAATTGTCCTCATAATATTTTTTCAGTTTTTGAATCGGTCTGGCTGGCTACGTATGTATGTATCGATGGAGCTTCAGGACTGAAGATAACAATATCTACACCTTATCATGCCTGGAAAAAATCTTCTTTTTTTTTACCTCTCTCTCTCCTCCCCGAAAAAAGTGTTCACTCAAGTTTACTTTCGTAAATCTGGATTGTTTCAGAGATCACCATACAACAATAGGTGACATGAGTAACATTGATCAGCTTTTTTCCCATTTTTTTTTTTTTTCATAGGGATGATTCCCTTGTGGACATTTTGCAAAGAGATATTCGCCAAATGATAGTTCTCATTGAGTAATTAACCAGACCCTTCCTTATTTTCCTTTTACAATACCCATCTTTTTATGGCGCTGTTTTTTTTCTAATAATGCGGTGTGGAACAACGAGGCAGTATCTGTAGATCAGCATCAGCACTTTTGGATAACTTCTAAAAAGACTTGCAAAGTGAAAGGAAGAACTGAATATTTTAATTTGAACGAATAAGTATTTGGAGATAAAAGGTTATTAGAACAGAAAAGATAGCTTAAATTCTTAGGAGACTTGCTCTATGTGATCTACAGCGTGAATCAGGTGCAACTATCATAGTGGTTAGAGCATATTCATTCATCTCAGAAGGTTCAGGTAGGTGGATTTAGATGCTTTGGCTTAAGTTTTTGATCACTGTGTATTGAACGCAGTGCATTGAACATAGAGATCAGTCTACAAATTAGGAGGATTAGCAGGATCACCAGTGGCCTATGGCACATGATGTACGTCTTATTTACCAGGCCAATCGGAGGCACATTCTGCTTACGGTACCTGTTAACATATCATATTGACGCATATAAAAGGGACTTCTAACGATGGATTTGACCATTTCTTAGATACTCTCCGATGAAATTGACAAGATGAACAAGAACAAAGCTAAATGAAGTAACTTTCAAAATGATAATCGTGATCACAATTAATGATTCCAAATATTTTGGAGGAGCCGTTCCATCGTGGTGAGATGAATGGAGAGTTTACCTAAGGAGCAATTCACTCTGTAGTGAATATGCTATGTACTGGGCACCAACACAAGGAGAAGTGGAATTAGGGTCATACGTTTTGAAGAAAAGGTGTAAGAGAAGAACATGAAGCTGTAGATTTAAAGAGGAAAATATACAAAAGATAAAAAGGAAGGAACAACAAGAAGACGAATGAGAAGAGAAGAGAAAGAAGAAGAAGGAGGAAGAAAACAAGAAAGAAAAATAACAAGAAGAGTGAGACGAAGACAGAAATATGAAGAAAAAGAGATGGGGACGAGAAAGAGGAGAAGAGAGGGAAGAATAACCAAAAGAAGAGGGAAGACAAGAAAATCAAGTAAGAGGATAACAGCATGAACAAGAAGAGAAAGGAGGATAAGAACAACAGCAACGACAATAAAAGAAGAAGAAGAAGAAGAAGAAGAAGAAGAAGAAGAAGAAGAAGAAGAAGAAGAAGAAGAAGAAAAAAATGATTCCCTTGGGAAGAAAGGGTGCTTAACCCCAATCTTTATTTCCTGTTTTAAGTGTCAACCAGATTTGCCAATGATAAAATGTTATCTGTTTATGTCTGAGTTTAAGCCGTGGGCGATGATTCCATCGATCCTTTATGCTTTTCATGGCTGTTGTAAGAATCGTACTGTACAAGCACAAATGACACTATCCGATCATGGTTGCCTATTTAGCTTGATCTAGCTCGGTTTACACTCCTTTTTAGCAGGTTTATCTTTGAAGTCTCTACTGGTAGCCTTGCAGCTAATGAGAGAGTGTGTGAGAAAGAGCAATATGAGAGGATGGGATTGCAAATACGAAAATAAAAGGTGTATGAGAGAAAGGGTGTGATAAGATAAGAGAGGGTAAGAGTACAAACATAAAAAGAAAGACTGGGAGAGAGAGAGAGAGAGAGAGAGAGCTGATGACAGAGGATGAGAGAGCAAAAATAAAAGGAGAAATTGAGAGTATCAATCTGAATCACGGTATGAATGTAACTCTTTGATCAATGATTTGTTTAAGATTGAGGGTGACAGGAGATGTAAATCGGAAAGGGGGAGGGAGAGCAAATGGCTTATTCCGGAGCAAATGTATTTCGGCTTAAAGTGACGTATGCCGATGGGGAGAGACCTGAGCCAGGTGGAAACATCGAAGTCGAGAGATTTTAGATGTAACTTTCACCTCCGCAAACGAAATGTACTTGTATATTCCAGGGTCTCTCTTTCCATCTCTCCATCTCTTCGTCTGCCTGTCATCATTTCAAAAAAACTTTCGATAGAATTCCGATGAAGTTTTGTGGGATTGTGGGCAATGGTTAGAGTGAGTCATGGTTAAATTTCGGCAAGAATCCAGGAGTATGTTCCTAATTTAGAGATAATTTCACATTTATGATTTCACTGCTGTCTTCTCACACAATATATCCAAAAGTTCTCACTGACATCTTTTTACAACTTATGGGAAGTGGGACCCTAGGCTACGGAGGAAGTGATACAGATTGCAACAATTATTAAAAATCTATGCCTACTGATAGAAGAGAAACACGAAACCATATCAATCTAATTTGAGTGAGAGTAAGATATGCCTGCACACACATATACACACACATGTATATATATTCAAGAATTTTTTGCAGCTTCAGACAATAAAAACATTTAAAACCTTTTTTCAAAGTTTTTTGTGTCACTTCAATCACTTATTTGGCAGTATGTTTCAATGCAATTCATGTGTGCTTTACATATATTATGGCACCATTTATGACTTTTAAGGATCATCAGTTGTTTATCACGTAATCGTTTCAGAGATTGAAAGATTAACAATTACAAATTACATCCACATGGCTCCCTAGTAGCAATGATTGAATAGCTGATGGTATTCTACATGTAATTTGTTTCGAATCTGTGGATCAATTTTCCGTTTTACTGTTTCTTCGTTATTTGAAAAACTTGATGTTTGCATTCAAGCTTTATGATATCAAAAAATCTTTTTACCCCAAAATAAATTAACATTTTAAGATTGTTTAATTCAAAATTGCTTCTTTCACGAAGGCAAAAGGCGAAACTTGTGAGTATAAAATAGAAATCCACGTAATTTCCGTCCTTTCTTCCGTCTGTCCGTTAATCTGGAAGATATTCTCTATTCTGATCTGCAATGTAAATTTACTCACTTTCAAATAGAACCACGCCTGAGTTTAGTTGCAATACAAAGCTGCTACAATTGAGATGAAAGTAATCAGTATAAAAAATCTTGATAATGATAACAATATAATTTAAATTGTTGTATTTAGTTGTGTTTTTCATTCGGTAATTGATGAAATCAAATACTGCTTCATTGAAAAAACTGAAATATAATTTCCATTATTCTATCTTTTTATTATATGAATTCTTATTCTCGGACATCAATTAACCCGGTTGTTAGAGCGGATATTTAATCTTGGAGAGTTTAATTTAACTACAACTATTTCCATTATCATCAACATAATCCATGAACACCCCCATATATATATATATATATATATATATATATATATATATATATATATATATATATATATATATATATACATATATATATATATATATATATATATATATATATTTATATATATATATGTGTGTGTGTGTGTGTGTGTGTGTGTATATATATATATATATATATATATAAACATGCACTCCGGAATGTGTAAGGTTATTTGTAACTCCACTTGAAATGACTTGGCCTCCACGGCGCAGACATAATGTATAATAAGAAAAAACTGAGTGATTGCCGCTTTAGCGTAGCGTTGCTCTTGACTATTGAGCTAAACCGTCCACTTGAAGGCAAGATAGTCAGTTCTCGTCCGTCATATATATATATATATATATATATATATATAATATATATATATGTATATATATATTACATCGGTGTAGTAATGGTTAAACGCTTACGATGCCGAAAATTACAATTTATTCGGTGTCTCACTACTTTGACATCAGGTGTAACTGACAGAATGCATTTGATTTAGCTAAGTTTGACAAAAGACTACAGCTGCTGTTTATCAAGTGAGGAGGATTTAACTCATTACACTAATAGTGATTATTATCACATGCTTGGTAACCTTCAGAGGAGGTTTTACGAAATAACTGATTCATGAGCAACTCAAGAAGAGACAAGGGACTGGATGAATCCTAGAACTCCTTCTAAATATATATTCAGAAAGACACAAGAAAATTACTGTATGAAGTGTTTATAATTTTTTGAAGGTTCCAAAATTAATTTTTATGTACTGTTCAGTCACTCAACAGTATTAACAGAGATTTACATATTTCATTAAAAAAAGACAGATAAAGAGCCTCTGTATTGCAAATCGAATCAACTTTGAGAATTTATTTAAAAAAAAAATGGCTAGGGTTCCAAATGATATAAAGAAAACATTTCATTGAGTTGTGTTGCATGGCATTTGCGGTAGACTATCGCATAAAGACTGAAACGAACGGACAGAGGAACTAGCAGACTCTAGCCGAATTATAGTATGATGCTTATTTGCTTTCGAATATGCTTTGAAAGGTTTAAAGATTAATTATTGAGGAAATTTTCTATTTTTCTATAATCATTTCTCCTATACCCTTGGAGCACATTTTGATTTCAGGAACTCAAATATCATTTTTTGCAAGTATGATTAATTCTTTTAATTTTATCACTGTTTTCTGGGATTTTGTATTTTTGTTTTGTTTTCTTTATTGCAAAATTCTTAATACCTTTTTTTTTTGGTAAATATCAAATATGAAAGAGAAAAAGGAGCGAAAAAAAAAAGCCAGTTTCCCTTTTGGAAAAAAGTCTGATTCCACTTGCTAGGACGCCATCACATTTCTTTCTTTTTTCTTTCCGTATTCGGCCTTTTGGGGGTTTAATTTTTCGTTGTTATTCTTTATGTCCTTCCATTATGGAATGAAAGCGAAAATTATCTTTTTATTATGTGCCACTGCATTTGATGTTATGAACTAGAACCCCAAGCCGGCTGTTTTTTTTTCAAACATGTTACTATAAAAGAGTTTTTATTCATGTAGAACATTTTTCTCTTTTACTATTCAAGCGAAAAATATTGTCGATTGAACTAAGAAAATAAACATTATTGGCCGGAAACGAAAAAATTGATCATTTCTCCTAAATCAAATATTGAAGCAAAGAGCAATCGATCAGTTTTCACTACGCATTATTACTTCTCCAGACACCACCTTCTCTACTATTAATATGATGGCTGGCTTGCACATTAACAGTTGGAGCCATTACTGCTGCCGTTTCAGTAGAGTCGATTCGCTTTATCGTAGCTATAACAATGAGAATATTATCATGGGCCATATGAAGTTATATGCACAACACGATCGCACAAGTGACTTCATTTTGAATATATAAACGAATGGCACATGCAAAGACCATAGTCTGTCCTACAGGGTAAAATGCACAAAATTCTATGAAACTTTGAAATTGAGATTGATCAACCAATCTGAGACAAGATACTTGAATTTGTGATCGTGAACAAAGGGAAGAATATGTGTCAGTTAGTAGAATTGACTATTCCTGCTGAGTTCGTAGGGTGAAGCTGAAAGAAAGTGAAAGTGCGGATAAGTGTCTGAACTTTTCCAGGGATCTGAAGCAGTTGTAGAACAAGAGGATAACGGTTATGCTAATCGTCATCGGAGTCTTAAAACCTAGCGAATATGATCGAAGAACCAGGAACCCAAAGAAGGACAGAGAATATTAATAAAACAGCGGCACAGGAGTTAAACAAAAAATACCGAGAATAGTCCTGAAGTCAAGAGGATACTTTCTGTAATTTGATCCCCAGAGAAATCCACCAGTCATCGCTAAGGTGAATACAGAACGGATATAAATAACATCAGCAACAACAGCAACAACAGCAACAACAATATCAACAACTAAAACAACTTTCACAAGGACTTGAAAAGAGAGAAAATACAGAACAAAAAACCACGTGCTCAAGAGGCAAAGAACTTCACGAATGCATATGAAGATGCCAGAAAAAACAGAAGGAATCTCAAGAATTGTAATGTTGGAAAAGAACCTCAAGACATAGATGAGGGAGAACAAATTCCATCTAATAGAACTATATTTACAAAGACATGGATCAAGACATTCACTACTTAATATGATAGACTGGTCCACCAACTTGAAGCTACCTGTAGTGGGGATTTAGCCAAGCAACTCTAGACCAATCATGTGCCTACCACTTATCTAGCAAATTGGAATTGGGTTGATAAAAGAGGAATGTATATTTAGAAACTGAATGAGTGTATGACTTGCACCACTATGATAGATGACTTTGATACCTATATATATATATATATATATATATATATATATATATATATATATATATATATATATATATATATATATATATATATATGTAGATAGATATAGATATAGATATAGATATTCGGCAATCGTACAACTTTATTCAATTCATTTTAAGTGATATTTTTGCCTTGCTGATCAACACCGTTTTCCAAGTAAATTAAGAATGTAGAGACATTAATTTTTTGGAATCGTTTCGTCATTTTAACGATGCAATTGCCTAGTTTTTTCTTTCTTTTCATTAGCGAAATCCGAAGTTTGCGTTGTTACAGATTTCCTGTCATCTCATTAATTGTGTTTGAAAGTCGTGTAAAAGGAATGAATACACGGGAATTATCGGTAGTAAGATACACAGGTCCATTTCCTGGATTTATAGAGGAAGTGCTTCAATCAATGGACTGGCAAATGACGATTATTATGACAATGCACAAGGCTTTACACCCTCATCCCACCATATATATATATATATATATATATATATATATATATATATATATATATATATATATATATATATATATGTATGTGTGTGTGTGTGTGTATATATATATATATATATATATATATATATTACTATGCTACTAAGGATGGCATTAAAACAGTTGATTATAAAGAAGGGAAAGGGGGAAATATATTTGATTTGTCCCTGCAGTCCAGGGATAATATTGATAGACGTATATGAAGAGGGAGAAGTTGTGAAAGGACCATACAGTATCCAAAAGGCTAAGGCAGTATTTGGAAAAGTGCTGTGAAAATATCATACAAAGCACCCAAAGCAGTACAACAAAATAATGAAGAAATACCAGACAAAGGAGTAGCAAAAGAAGACAAGTAAGGAAAAAATAAGAACATAAATAAAATTACACAGGTAAATTCAAAATACAGAAAATATCATAGATGAGCGATCATGGATTATCCTACACAAAGGAAACCTGCAGAGAGAAACAGAATTCCTCATCCTGACAGCGAGAAAAATTATCGGGACAATCTGACAAAACGAAGATTGCCTAAACCCATACAAACAGAGGAAGCCCCCATGTGAAACTGCAAACCATAGCATTGTTTCAGACTGTGAAAATGTTGAGTGGGAAGGCGAAGACTTGATGAAACTTGCTGTCCGTTCTCAGTGATAATCAATGCAGACAGCTGATGTGAAAATAATAAGAAAAAGGAGATTACGGCGACGACATTGTTCAGAACAGAAAAAAAACGTGTACCAATTGTAGTTATGTGGTTCACAAATGAAGGCTCTCAACACCAGGAAGAATCGAATAAGTGGGCAACAAAAAAATCTGAGCATTAACCTGACAGAACCGATATAAATACCTGGGAAATTGAAGAAGAAAATAAGAAAAGAATACCTTGGGTGTATGAAAAAATTTTGGTGACAAAGCTAAGTAGTAGAAATCGTGTAAAAGGGATGGACACATAGGAAGTATCGGGAGTAAGATACACTGATTCAATTCCTGGATTTACAGAGGAAGCGCTTCAATCAATAGACGGGCAAATAACGATGTCAAGCGTATGACAATGCACGAGGCTTTACAACCCAGAGATGACACTTATAGGCACCGTCCGTATATTGAAGAACATGCTACCATCTGCAGGATACTAACTTGTGAAATAAAAACTGCAAAGTCCACGTGAAAACTGCCATTATTTCAATTATTAGTGCACTGACGCGAGATTTCATGGAATTATCGCAAGGATTTCGTGATATAAGATCGAAAATGGATTGTTGGCTCACACAGGAGATCGAATAACGGCTATTTCTTCCGTCCTCCAGAACTTTGCTCAATATTCTATTATAGGTCTGTATATTTATCGTTTCATTCTATTTCCCTCTAATTCATGCTGCATCAATTCTCCATGATGATATCCTTTAGGCCACTTTCCACTGAAAACTGTCACGACTCTTGAGATCATTCCATAGATGCACTCGCTCTTATATATATATATAAACTAGCATCACTGGAAAAAGGACGTAACATACATTTCAGTATGTCAGTAGGTCATTCAGTCAGGGTGGGTAAACGCTGCTAGTGATGCAAGCGAATCCAAAAGTATAATGGCGAAAGAAAGTGCCGTCTTTTGGTGTCAGATGGTCAAAGAGAACGTGAGGAATTAATTGCAAAGAACATTACTGTAAAAATAGACAGCATGAAAGCTTGGGCGTGGTTAGATGAGGGCAAGGTGAAGTGCTTCTCACTTTCACCTTCGATCTGACATTCACCCGTGCTAACCCTACCTCATACTGATACAGCCGTGTGTTCGATATCCCCGACCTTCTTTCAGCAGACACGGTTGGAGTGCAAAGGGGTGACGGAGATGTTGTACCACTTTTATATTGCGTGCGGTGGATAATAACGCACACAAGCCTAGACATGTCCTGCAACACATTGCAAATTGGTCAATTTACTCAATACAAAACAACGAACAGTTATCATCAGACTCTACATTATGGCGACGGAAGAATTCGCCAGCCGACCAACTCTCTTTTCCCACTTTCTTCCGCTTAAAAAAAAGCTGAGAAGAAAATAGGTCTGTTTAGTCGCTCAAAAGAAACTGATACGTGATCAACAGTGCGATAAATCTTTTTTAAAAATTAGAATGAAAGGTGATCAATGAATAAGATACTTTTCTTTCGTTTTGTTGTAGTACAGAAGGGCCTGAATTTTGAAAAAAAAAAAAACATACTCAGGCGTCAACTTTCTTGGACGTGAAGTAATGGACTACTTAGGCATAAGCATACACGATACACGGACCCCTAAAATCTTATTTTTCTTGGAGTGGACTTGAGAAACACACACAAAAAGCTTTCAGACGTAAGAAGGGGTATATATTTAAGGTTTCATTCTTCTACTCCCGTCGTTGTAGCTTGTACGTGCAACTCAGGTAGATAAATGGATAGTTAAGCAGCCAACAAGCCAGACTCCCTGGAAAATATTAGAAACCTATGATGATTATGTCGGTAGTTTTGATTGACGTTTTCTAAAAAGAGCAAAAAATGTCTGTAAATGATTACCTATAAAATTATAGATACTCCAAATAATCTGTTCTCCAACGGAGGCAAAGAGAGAGAAAAAAGCGTTGGAAAATCAACGAGAAATGTAATAATAAAAAAGAGATATTTGGTTCTAATGAAGAAGAAAAAATATTGCAAAAGAGAAAAAATTCCTTCAGTTTTAAGAGATTATACAGACATGCCGTAAACAATACAAAGTCAATTCGTAGCTGCATTCTACCCTATTATTTTGGGAACCATCGATTAGAAAAATGCAAAATAAGCTTCACTGAAAGAAAGAAATACAATTAATGTATTTCCTTTCCAAATCCGAGGAAAAGTCCTTTACAAGTGTGAAGTTTAGACTTAGCTCTAAGGTTCCTGTAATAAACTCAAAACTGACATCAATTACTGCAAACCCTTTATTGTAATTCAGGAATATGAATCGTAGAAAGATTCAAATGTAAAAAAAAAAAGTAAATCATTTATCGCATTGAGATTGCAATCAAAACACATATTGGAACGGCAATGAGCTATACACACACACACACATATATATATACATATATATATAGAGAGAGAGAGAGAGAGAGAAAGAAAGAAAGAAAGAAAGAGAGTGTGAGAGAGAGAGAATCCATATGCATATATACTTATATTGATAGATAGATATCCATATTTACATTTACACATATACAGGATAATGCGAACACACAGACACACATACACATACACACACAAACACACACACACACACACACATATATATATATATATATATATATATATATATATATATATATATATATATATATACACACACATATGGGAACTTCAGACAAGTACGCACACCTCAATATATATATATATATATATATATATATATATATATATATATATATATATATATATATATATATGTATGTATGTATATGTATATATATATGTATATATATATATATATATATATATGTGTGTGTGTGTGTGTGTGTGTGTGTTTGTATGTGTGTGTTGTTTGTTTAACACATTAAAAACGCACACAGATACTAACCTCAGATCTGATAGCAAAAATCTATGCATGTGTGTGTCTGTGTGTCTGTGTGTGTGAGGGTCTGTGCGTGTGTGTATGAATGTGTGAGTGTATATGTGCACCTATTTATATGCTGGGGTTGTTAAAAGAATGGTTTGAAAAGCATGCAGGTGAACGTCGATACTTGCAATGACATTACCAGAACTTGATATAATCGAACATTTGTTGTGTCTATTGGAGTTACAACTGAGGAATTATTCTCTTCACTAGCGTCCCTGAAAGGATGGGACCATGTGTTGAAAGGGGAATTGATCATAATCTTCAAACATACAGTCCTAGAGCTGCATGAATCAATTCTTCGGCGTATTGAAGCTATCATTATCAGTAGTAAGGCGAGCAAACACCATGTCAAAAATTGAAATAGGTGTCTCTGAGTTTTTTCTAAGTCTTATACACACACACACACACACACACACACACACACACACACATATATATATATATATATATATATATATATATATATATATATATATATATATATATCGCAGCACTTTCATCCCAAACTACTGTAGTCTTGTGTCAAAATAATCTGTATACGCCTTGCAAATACTGAAGCAGAGTAATATTATTGAGCCTTCAGTTACGCTGAAAACAATCAAGACCAATCTTGTCACAGAAATAATTTGTAGCAAAACGAATGTTTTTGGCCGTAAATTGTATTATATTCCATCGAACCTGACATCAATAGGGTATCTGCCTCAAGGTAGTCCAATTTTCTTCAATTGTTTATTCTATTCACGTTGTCTAGACCATATGGCACATTCACCGAGTAATAACGAGTGATCGTTCCAAAAAATGTTTCTGTATAGTATAACTTATTCAGTATGTGTGTGTGTGTGTATGTGTGTGTGTGTGTATATAAACCCAGGCGCAGGAAGGAAATTTTCAAGTTTGTTAAAAAATTATATTGAAAAAAAATGTCCAAAGGTATTCGTGTAGCATCAATATTATCAGAATTCAGACAAGGCATTTGTTTCAATTTTTAATAAACTTTCCAGTGGTCAATATTGTTTTGGATTTCTGGATTTTTTTTTTTCATCTGAAAAAGTATAAGGATGTTATATAGTTTTTTTTTAAAAATGTATTGCATATCATTTCATAACTGTACACACATACACACCTATACACACGCTCTCTCACCCCCTCTCTCTATATATGTGTGTGTGTGTGTGTGCGTGTGTGTGTGTGCGTACATACACATATAATATGAGAATACATAGTTATGAATGCATTATATTATTTGAAACTGGACATGACAACCTGTTACTACATGGAGAATGTGTCACTTGGCTTAGAGAGCGTGAATATAATAAACAATGAAATGCAATGGGTTTCTAAAGGAATCGAAGCAGCCACCGATTAGATAGCTGCTCCAACGATGCGTTGCTCTTACCATTGTGCTAAACTTACCGATGGAAAAGCTCAAATAACTCTCCCATTCCAACGGTCTCATTTGTGTTCATTCAAAGTCTTTATCTGCACTGTTGTTTCTCTATGCGGACAATTATATTATTAAAAGTTAGATAAGTAATTCAACAGAATTGTACCTTCGGAATTTATACATCTATTTATCCAATAATATATATATATATATATATATATATATGTGTGTGTGTGTGTGTGTGTGTGTGTGTGCGTGCACTTGTGTGTGTGTATTTGCTTGTGTGTACACAAAGATACCCATAGATACATAGATAAATAGACAGAGAGGGAGAGAGAGAGTAAGAGAGAGAGAGAGATAGATTGTTACATTGTTGTTTTACTTATGTTCTCTTAACGAGAGTTTTTACTGCTGCTAATTATTACCTCCGAGAATAATAATCTAACATTCGTGTTCGGGAATATAAGTAGTTGTTAAAGAGAAAGCAGGCATTTAATGTTATTTTATTAGTTGTTTGAAAGAAAGAATTACAGACGACTATGAGGTCGCTCTTCACAATGGGGACGACTTGTTGCATACAAATGGGTTCACTTTGCGATTTTGACACAGCTCTTGGAGCGACTGTGTAAAGTAATTTCGGAAACCAATCCCCATAGGAATACAAATAGTCACACTGAATAAGACGGTTGCTATTGTTATTGTTTTTGTTATTGTGGTTTGTTGTTGCTGCTGCTATTGTTTTTATTGTTATTTTTGTCCTCCATCTGTCTCGTATGACAATAGAGTGAGCGCCAAAGATTACTCTCTGACTGAGCTGCAGAGCCTGCTGTGACTGTGCATCACAATTTTTCAAGCACGAACGTATCTCTGACTATTGTCCTCTACCTCTTGTCTTCTATCCACTTTTCATATGGGACTTTTCACTTTTTATTTCTCATCTGTACTCTTGCTTCGATTGTTAGTTTTCGCCTGCCACAGTCATTAAATGATAAAGTTGAGAAAGTATGGCCGTCGTTTACCAACTAGTTACAAATTTGTCTTGTGTACTGCTAATACGCAATGGTTTAGTACCCTTTATTTTAGGACTAATCGTTTATTTTGTTTGTTGAGCTTGCTCTTCTTTTGAAGATTTCATGGAGATTCGTTATACTTGAGATGAAGTCAAGCTTTGAACGTTGATTTAACCCCCCCCCCCCACATCCTGTACTAAAAGACAAATTTATCTACTCTGTCATGGATGAAGCTGAGTGATTAGCATAACCCAATTCACCAATTTCCTACCATTTGGCCCTACGCCTAACTGGCTTATATCAATCGATTCTTTCCCCGAGCAAATTAAAAAGTAATCCAAACAAATCGAAAACTACAAGAGCGAACTTTAAAATACGACAAACAAATTGAAAAACGTGATAATCAGATGTTTTTTTTTTCAAACAGACAATTTTAGAATACGACTTGCTAATAAAAAATATGTGAAGCAAATTAGTAATTCACATCAGGATTCAGGTCGCATGTCATTTTGGCAAGTAGGTTATGTGGGAGTGGTTTGCTTGGGGTTAGTTTCTTCTTTGTCAGCTATTGTAGTAGGTCAATGAAGAAATACTTTGTGAACATGACACTGCTGGGATAGATGGTAAGGAGAAGTGCATTGATGCATTCTCAATGGATTCTACACAGGGGTGAATATAACCGGCTTCAGTTGGATCAAAATCTTTTCGCCATTGCTGCACCGCTATCAATTATAACAACGAAATTGTCTAAAGAAAAAATGGTGAAATGACGTACCTTAGAATAATTTGGTGCCCAACAGCACCTGAATGGCCTGTTTGCTGGAGTAGGTTGATTCGTAGTCGATAGTATCCGCAGGAGCTATTACTGGATTTTATGTTTTGTCTAAAATCACTCGTTCTCAATTCGACTATGATATCAAATCAAACTTATCGCACTCATATGAGTTACTGATTTTTTATTATCATAAGACGACTGGATTTAATAAATAGCGGCAGTTTGTTTACACATATTGAAAATCCTCCTATTTATTGCCCAGAATAGTTCCTGGGAAACTACGATGTTATGAGTCGTTGCATTGTTAAATTAGATAAAGTTGCTTTACTGCTGTTTGAACTTCATATAACTATACATTTTATGGAGGGTACATTCAATGAATCTACTGATAACTTTTTTTGAAATATTGTGTTGTGATATACTGAAAGGATATGTGTTTGTATTCCTGAGTTTAAATCTCTCGAAAGTCATTATTGAAGTAAAAGTAATACATGAGCAACAATATCTTATGACTGATGATGTCCAATATATTAGACAAATATATGATTATGAAAAAATATACACGTAAGATATAGATGTCACCGCTTATTATCTTGATTTGTAGCTCCCTGCTCAACAATAGCCAAGGAGCAGCGATAGGCATCATGGCTTCCTTCAGTTGGATCGTAGATATTTGTTAATCAGTGTACAATTCCATCTGCGCATTTGGGCTTTGATGCCTGCAGCAATCGTCACACCGGTCTTTTGGAAGGAGTCCAAGTTAGCCCATGAGTATATATGCTTGTCTTTGGTTACTGGCGCTTTGTAAAAAGTATTCAGTGTGGGACCCAGGCCTTCCCTGCTGGAGTTCTTCTTGAATACACGCATGAAGTGCAGTTGAGTTGAAAATTTTTAGTAAGTGGATTTTTTAAAAAGGATGTAGGAATTTGCACGGATCCTCTTCTGGGCTGGGCTAAGACATTGATAAGGCCAACATCTCGAACACTTTTGGTCGCAGTTATATGGGCAAACAATTAAGTAATTTATATCAACTGTCCTCGTATACTTATTATACTGCAGAACACTAGAATGGCATGGTTGATCAACTCTTGTGCTATGCCTTTTCTTGCATCCAACTATTGTTGGGTCTCCTCAATTATACATATTGCTTCCAAAACAAAAAAACCTTTGAGTCATTCAATGGAACTGCAAAGGATTTAATGTACGTTGAACGACAGCTGTATGATTCATAACCCCCTTAAATAAATTCTGATTCACAGTTCAATTGAGGATAATATACATCTTCCAATTGAGAGTAGAATCCTAGATTAAGACAAGTGTTCGACCAATTTCTTTGTAGGTCGTGCCTGACATATCTAAAAACATTCATAGAGAACTCTCCGTGACATCATGAGGACAGAGAGACGGACGGACAGACGGACAGGAAGATAGATAGATGGACAATCGGACAGGCAGAGGACATACACACACACACTCATATATATATATATATATATATATATATATATATATATATATATATATATATATATTGTTGTTTACATTATTATGCCATCCACAGACAGCTGTTTCGATGTATTATATCAGTTCTGTGTGGCTATAGACTTTCTATTATACCGTCCAGTACAACGAGGCATGATTGAAACCTTATCTCCCATTTCGTTGGCAGAGATAAAGATGATCACAATAAAAATTACATCAGTGTATATTGTTCTTTTGAAGTCTAAGGTAAACTTGAAAACTCACTCTTTTTGTGCGCTCGCTGTGGTGAGCTTATGTAAATCATAGGCTTTTACTTTAAGTGATTTCCTAAGAGAAATCGATGGTAATGAGAACTTCAGATAAGAATACCAACCTCAAATTGACCAAGATTTGAAAGATCTCTTAAGGATTGAGAAGCAAGAAAATTAATTTTCAAATGAATAATTATTTTTTCCCTTTAAAAGTGAAATAGGGAAAATATATTTTAATTTGGCTGTCCTTGAAGCGAAAGAGTTGCAAGAATTCACTTCAAAAGGAATTAAACGAGAATATTAGTTTTGTGGATTAGAAACTGCGCGAGTCAATCATTCTGATTCGGGTTGATTTTTTTCTTGCAAGGCATGAAATTCAATGAATACCATCTCAAATAAACAGAGTAGGTAATATTCTTGTGAAATTAAGACGCCTCCACTTAGACCAAACAACTGGCTTCTGCAAACATTTTGAGTTCATCATTGAATATTTGTTAGCTTAGATTTAATCACAGGCTCGTACACATTGACGTTCTGCAAAGGAATGTCTCCTGCACTAAAAATTGTCAATCTATACTTAGCTCTGTCAAGTAAGACACAAGGCTAACTACGGATGAATTAAATAAGGAATTTGTGTTTCGTTTATGTTTGAAAGTAGGAAGATCAACTTGCATTCAATATCAGTATCTGATATAATTGCTCTGTAAGTAAGATTGAACACCCACGTCTAGCATTGCAGGGGAATGTATAACTTTCCAAGCCATGAGACAAGCTTGAAACTATAGTGGATTGAAGAAATTCACACGGAATGTGTTTTAAATATGTTAAATAATTCCTACGAAAAGTATATGTCTACAAATATAATCACGCATATAACAATGTATGGAAAGAAAGTTGACGTGTATCAGTCTTCTTGCTATGTGCTCTCATCATAGGTATCAGGAAGTTAGATGCACACTGGCAATTGATAGACTCACTTCGAGCTTGCAAGACATGGCAACGAAATGTTCTTATGATCCTGGGATTACACAGTGATCTACGATTTAAGTACTGATCAGGATCAACTTTGCTTAACCTGTGTATTTATCATAATTTGGACATAATCCTGTAACTTCAAGGAGAGGATTTTCAATCTGGATCATTTGGCTGAGTGTTTAGCCGACATTGGGTACTATTTTCAGAGTCTTTATTTGAGAGTGATCCACGTCACACCAAAGCACGTCGGTCACTCTACTGCTAGGCCATTGTAATCGAACATACTTTAGTAGTTAAAATTGATGAGATAAAAGATTAAATACTGGTAATGCATATTTCTGAGATTATGTCGCGCCAATCTTTCAATGTGGACATCGGGCTACTGTGGCAAAACTTGCGTTTGATCATTAAAGGAAAGGGATCATTACTTATAGCGGAAATTTGTTGAGGGGTCGATTAACTAATCACAATCTCCCTACCATGAGCGTCTGCGTCAGTGGGAGGAAATTGGAATGATTGTAGTCAGCGGAGCAAAACACACTGAGGTGGACACATCTCTTCATCCCCGCTGGCAGTCGGCGTCTTAGGACGGGAAGAATAAGGAGTATCTATAGTGAGTTATTTGTCAAATTAATTATATTTAAGGATTTTATTGTGAAAATTTTCTGAGCTTTTATCTAATTTGACCCCTTTATTTTCCTCGTCAAACCTTTGCCCAGATATTATTTTCGTATCTTGTTTTCATCTTCATCGATTGGGGGTTGTTTTTTTATGATTTTTGCACGCTGTTGAATTCACGCAATCAATATGTGTGGACTTGCACGTGTGCCATGATGCAAATATTTCACATCAAATTCGTGTGCCACAATGAAAATATTTCCCACGTGGTTATACTACACTATCAGCGTTGCAAATATCTATTATAAAGTCTGGACTTTATCTTTGCTCAACAACTGAACACTGTGCCCTTTGGAAATGCACATCTATCTCGATAATTCCCACATTTCCCTTCCAAGGCAGTCAGGGAATTATTGAGACTTGTTCACCCGAGTGTGAACCTATCATCGTGACCCAGCGATAGAGTCTTCGTCTCTGTTTTGGTAGGTTGTGAGATCATTCCCTGGCCGAACTATAAAAATGTTTTGTTTTTCTAAAATGGTACCCAAGGCCTCTCTTCTAACCCTTAGCAAAAGGAGTAGAATTGATACAGCTTGAAAGGAAAAAATCGGTGCAACAACGACACATGTGTTACTAAGTTACTGGGCTGTGGTTTATAGGCATCAAACCGAATGAAATATAAATGCGTAATATTCATAGAAACTTATCACACATCTAATAAATCATTCAATTAGACAACGTAAATAGAATAAACAAATAAAGAAAATGGGGCGGCAGAAGGAATCGAACCTTCCAACACCTGTAAAATACTTTTCAAGTGCAGTTTAATGCTTTCCACCATTTTAGTTTGCACGAAAAGAAAAAAAGTGTCCAGCATACGTTTTGCAACTACTTGTTTGAAAGGCAGTACCCACCAACTTACTCTGTCTATCGCACCCAGTCTCCTGCAGCTGCCACATCTGTAATCTCTGATAAGTTCCTGGAACACTCAAAGAATCTTAGCATAAATTAATGGTAATTGATTCCTCGTCTAGTCTTTTACCTTACGGATTGTCTCTATAAGAACACTCTTCTCTCGGCTTGAAATGTGTTCTTTCAAATTCATCTATTATCAAGAGGATTTTCGTTCTTTTGTTGAAGCTTGCAATGGATTTTGACATTTTCTGTTTTTTTCTGGAAATATTTGGAAGGCATTTATTATTGATATCTTAATTTCGTCTCATGAATCTTTCTTTTTTCTTTTTTTTTGTTAAAATCAGGATTTTTTCCTTCTTAAATGAGAAATGGAATATATCTAGGATTATTGAGGTTTTATATAAATGTTCTCTCGTTTTTAGGTTTTGTTCACTGAGTTCTAACGTATTTTCGCTTATTTCTTTTGGATTTCATAGGCGGTTTATCTCAAGAGTCAAATATATATCTAAGTAGGGTATGGGGGTCCTGACAGGGTATGGGAACAACGTATGGCTGATTCATATAATTTCATATCGCCAAATCATTTGGTTTCCTCCCTGCCTAGTAGCACATTCTTTGTTGCCCTGTACCGGTGTGCGACCCGGTGGTTGGGGAACACTAGTTAAAAGAAATATTTATAATCAAGTTAGAGATAAATTCAATAAATCTTTTTTCGAGTATTTCCATGTGTGGTTTTATGCGTGGGCAGCTGCTTTTCTAAGAAATGTCTTCGGCCACCAATAACCTGATTTCACACTGATCAGCAAATCAAGCCATTCCTGGAGGGCGTAACGTCCAAATAGATTGCAGGAAATGACACATTATTATCGCCGTCGTCGCCGTCGTCGTCGTCGTCGTCTTCGTTTTCTTGTTATTCTTGTTCTTCCTTTTTTTGTTGTTGTCTTCTTCTTCTTCTTCTTCTTCTTCTTCTTCTTCTTCTTCTTTTTCTTCTTCTTCTTCTTCTTCTTCTTCTTCTTCTTTTTCTTCTTCTTCTTCTTCTTCTTCTTCTTCTTCTTCTTCTTCTTCTTCTTCTTCTTCTTCTTCAAATCAAGCTATTCCTGAAGGGTGTGCCGTCCAAATAGATTACAGGAAATAGCACATTATTATCAACTCCTTCCTTTCATTCTTTTTCATCTTTTTTTCTTTCCCAAACTTTTTTCTCTTTCTCTTTTTTCTTCTCAATATTAGTTTTGTTATTGTGGATGGTGTTGCTGAAATAATAATAATAATAATAATAATTATTATTATTATTATTATTATTATTATTATTATTATTATTATTATTATTATTATTATTATTATTATTATTATCATCATCATCAACTTGTAACCGTCTTAATAGCAAGGTTGATCTCATTAGTTTCTGATACACGCATTAAAAAAGAAATTGGTCCAATCAGGCTTCAAGATTCAGTTTTCTGCCCAGAGATGTGTTATTTATTGTTTGAAATATCTGATTCTACAACCAGTGGTAGCAATCAGGATTTTGTTTCTTTTTCTCTCTTGAATAAGGCGTGCCCTCGGTATTTCGCTCAGTTTCTTCATAATACGCCCTAAATGATTACTATTACATGGCTACACGTACTGTCAAAAATGGCATCATCTATGAACTATATGGATATGCATATTACAAGCATACATCAATGATAGAGATTTGTATTGCACTGACAGATTTTTTGTGGGGATGTCACTTTTTTCTATTTTTACACATTATGTTAAATTCAGCATTTTCAGGGTCTTAGAATATGAATGAAAAGCTTTTTCGCTAAATCAGTTGGAAAAAATAAAGCACAAAATTAATATGTCAATCACACCCGTTAGTGTGACAGAAGACACTTCTGATTATTATATCGCCCCCTCAAGAGGGTATCGGTCGTGTAGGGCTCTTTTTTTACAGTGTTATTTAACTTTGATAGCTTTTGGCACTTTGCTGTAAACTATACAATTTGCAACCTTACTTGCAGCTTGAGTACGGGCTTGTTGAATTATGTTGATCATATGTAGATCGTCAGAAAATGCCTTTGGTTCCCTTATTACTGAGTGAAGTGTTTCTACTGATTCATGCTTATTCACAAGAGTCAACATCCAGTCGTCACTTGCCAGGTAAGCATGTAACTCAATAGTTGTAGGTTACTATGACATTTCTAATTAGATCGCCGTTTTTTCTGCAGAGGTAGAGTTGATCTTTGTCTGCTTTTGGATAGCGCAATCAGTTGTTGGAGAGAATTCCCTTGTGTTTGCGTCCACAGTTGAGAGCAGTATTCCTGGGTCCAGGGATACCTCTATTGTGGCTGAAAAGGAGTTCGGTGTTCCATGTTTGAAGAAACCGATTATGACTGGCAGTTTTATATATTTCTATGGCTGTTAGCATCCTATTATGCAGTGCAATATCAAACGCCTTTTTGTAATCTCTGCAGACTTTAGTAAAATTATGACACCCAGCTCGACTGTTCTCGAGTATCATCTTATTAGGTAGGAGTTGGTCTTTTCACTCATAAGAATTTCTTTTGTAGCCTTTGGGAGGGGGGGGGAGATATTACTGTTTTCAAGGTGGGAGTAAATTTTATTCAATGGTATTGCCGTAATTAATTCATTGGTGGTTGTGATGCAGGTGATGGGCCCGTAGTTTTTTGGGGACTTTAGTTTTACAGCATTTGAGTAGGAAGGAAGTGGTATCATCGCTTAATCTCATAGGGGTTTCATGACGCTGGACAGAGATTCTAGTAAGTCTGAATGGACAAACGAGATTATATTTGACCAGATATCGGGAATCTTATCCATTGCTGGCAATTCCCATCTGGGCACCTTCCACAAAGCATCATTGACTTCTCTAGCTGTTATATTGCTCTCCTCCGGTTTTATCTTAGATTCTTTCATCTTTTTTCCCAAGCTAATCTGTATTTGCATTGAACATTTCACCGTTGATCCAAATCTCTCAACATCTTCTATTGAAGGTAGTTCTTTGATTTCAGCCTGCCCATCTCTTTGTAGAATACAATTCAGAACACAAGGTTTTGGGGGTAAGATTTAATAATTTTCTCAAGCCGTCTTACCGTTTGACACGTATCTTCTGTGAACCATTCCATTAGAAGTAGATCTTTTTCTGATGTTATTTCATATTTCCTTTTGACATTCCTGCATGGGTCGGTTCTAATGATCACTCTATTGAAATTCTGCCCATAACTTTCCTCTTGAGTAATCTATATCCTTTCGTCTGTCTCCTTTCCATTTTGGTTGTATATTCCTATTGGTTTTTGCGTCTTTTTAAAATTTATACCCAATGATATTTGTTGCTAAGTATATTATATTATTTACACTAGTCATATTTGTGATATTCATTTCCTTTGATTGTGTATTTTTAATGTGAAGTGATTTTTATTGTCTTGTTGGATCTTAGGAAGTTATTATCCACCATGGAAACTTACGTCCCCTCAGGTCTCCAGCCCTCCTTTCATATTATATCGTCTATCACAGCAGTATTGCCTACTGTACCGTCTTCACCATTTCTATTTTTGGGCTCTAAGGCCATTCCTACTAGCTGGGGTGGTTAGTCTCATATTTCCCGTACTCTCCAATATTTGTGGTAATGTCGTGGTGTGTACAGTCTCAATTTTTTTCTCACCCCCTGTTCCCCAAATCTTGTTTTCAGTGTCTTTTGTTCAGTCCTGTGCGCACCTACTATTACTGGCACCTACCTGAATTTCATGATAGACATCTTCTTCAGTTCCCTTGCCGGGTACTTGTATCTTCCCAGTCCCCAATTCTCTTCCTTATCTACTCAGTGATTCCACAGAATCACTTCTATCATTTGGCAGTTTCTCTCTTTCTTGTCTACATTAATCGAGTCCAGTCTTCTTGCATGGTCAGGGTGGTCAGTTTGGATGTTAAAGTCCCAGAATAATTTATGGCTTCCATTTCCCAGGGTTGTGTCCAGTTTGTGCTGATACCACTTTTCTGCATGGTTGGATCCCATTTGTTTGCTCAATTCCCAGTGAATTATTGCTGCTACACTATCGTGTCAATTTTTAGACTTCATCATAGCAACGTAGTTCACGGTCTAATCCTTTTCTCTGAATTGGTAGCATTTGCTTTTTGTTCAGATTATTATTATTATTATTATTATTATTATTATTATTATTTGGAATCTCACACCAGTCTATTATTATTATTATTATTATTATTATTATTATTATTATTATTATTATTATTATTATTATTTGTAGTGGGTGAGTTTTCATAACGGTAGTGAGTTCATCTTTTATTTCAATGTTTTGACAATGATCATTAGTATCAAAGAAAATTTAAGTTAGTTCCTGTGAAGCATGTTTCTCCTCTCAACATACATGTCATACTGTGGTTGGTTTTATTTTGTTTGCTTCTTTGTTTTTTATGGGGCCACCCTTTCCGAAAAAAGGGTCTCATGATCAAAAGAAGGGACATCCAAAATACAGTGAAAAAATGTAGATATTAAAAAAAAAAAAAAACAAAACCCTGACTGTTAAAGTTGAGGTTGGCCAAGAAAAGTGCGTTTCAGGAATTGGTTTGCAAATTCCAGGAAAAATGAGCAACAAGGATGGGAAACACTGGTCACTCGATAGAAACCATCATGTGATCGATATCTTTCGACTTCATATCGTATTGGGGTGATTAATTAAAAAAATTAGACAAAAAGGAAATCAATGAATGAGTTATCCCTCCCACCTTTTGTTGGGCAGTAATCACCAACAAGTTTATATCATCAAAAAGACATTGCAGACACTCACGAAGAGATATTTTTGCATAAATTTCCATTGTGAATTGAATCGAATACTAATCTCTTTAGGTGGATTAGAAAAAAAAGAAGTGTTTTTTAGGTATGATACATCGTGAATGTTAAGATATTAAACCCTCTAGCCTCATCTTTGTGGCCCGTATTCATCATACATACATATCTAGCAAGCCAACTACATCAGCTTAAAAACTGAAAAAAATCAATGTTGACACTTTTCATGGCAGATGTGGTTGATGTTTCTAGTTGTCCAGTTAAATCATAATTATGATGATTATGCTTTATCCCTGATATTTGGACCACTATAATGCTGTTCATGATGCTTGTATTGATAATACGCATTTATCAGAACTGGTTTTTAATTTAGCTAATGAGTAGAAGGATAAGAAACAATATAGACACGTTGGGATCAATTACTTTAGCAATTAAATACCCATGCAAGGCGTCAGCACAACCAGAAACGATGCTATAATTGGAAGAAAAAAGTTGAACTGAAAGAAATAAAGGATCAAATAAACAGGAAGAATATCTACCTTGCAACCAAGAATCATTTATGTAAGTAAACTAAATAGAATTGCAGGTCATGTTTAATCATTCATCCATTATTTGTCTGCTTGTTTGTCACGCTATGGAAACCATCCGGGCATGGACACATTCCAATAAGGTCTTGCAGGTATACTCAGGGAACTAAATGAACAGCCTTAAATAGAAAAAAAAATTTTTTAAACATATTTGATTTTTGAGGAAAGATCCTGTGTCTGTGTTCGATTTCAATATATTTCTATTAGGTTGGAGGGATAATCATTAGAGTTTTTGTTATTTTAAACTGTGATGCTTATTTTTGCAATAAAATATTATTTGAATACGTTCAAACAGTCCAATATTTTAAGCGTGTATTAAGCTCTATTTATTAAAGCTGAACGTTTTCTTTTCACTATTTATTCTGCATTTTTTTCAGTCTCTCAGATCAACAATGGAAAAAAAATCCAAGTACTTTTGTAATATGAGATCAAAATGTGACATAAAGCAGTGGAAATTGCTTGCGGTATCAATCCATTTTTTGTCCAGAAGACCGTCAATAGACGTGAAGCTCAACATTAGCCATGAACATCTGGCAACGAAGACGACTGACTAGTAAATATAGATGTCCTTCGTGGTTAAGGGCCATTAAATCGAAAGGTTGCATAAGATTCGAACGTTGAGCATTCAACGATTGTTAGGCATGTTCATCAACTTATTGAGAAAGCGAAACAGCTCGACATGTCGTGCAACTCACCCTAGATGAATATGAAAAGGCTCATATGTCACGTGATGGGCCTGTAGAAATTCAACGAACTAGGCAACAAAATTCGACCCCAAAAGTCACTCATGAAACCCTTCTCTGACTTACTACCACATTTGTATAAATCCCAAGTGGGGATGCACTGCGTCGAGATCGATGGAGAAAAACTTCATTCATTTTTGTTTCAGCCTAATTTATCACAGTACCTGTTTACACCCAACTAAAACCAAAAAAATCCTACCAAAACTTGAAATCAATGTGCTCACTTCTGATTTTAGAGGTTCATAAATCCAAGAAAGTCATTGGATTTAAATTGTACGCATGTTTTAAAGTTGTGGTCAGTAAAGGATCGAGTCCAGAGACTTCTGTTAGAGTTCTTGTACGTCTTATTGTTTAGTTAGTGTTTAATTCTCATAAGATGCAACAGAAGAACTGAGAGAAGGTGAAATTTTCATCTGCATTCAACTGTGATGAAATGAAAATAAGGGTATAGTCTGGCATTATAATACAAGCCCTTTTATAAAACAATTAAATCTTTTCATTCCAAATATTCTGACAATTTCCTAGAAGTTTGAAGTTAGATTAAAAACACATGGAATTAAATGGAGAAAAATGATTTCCCGTTGGATTTTGAATATTCAGATTAGGTTTCATGTTCCAGCTCCAGAGGGGACTATCGAGAGGATGCGTTGGCAGAACACACTTCTTCTTGGGATTGGTGGGATTTCGTTGCTCTTAAAATCTGATCTTGCAATACGGAAAGATTGTCATCCTAGAGTGATTCTTCACGATCTTTTTTCTTCTTTTATAGGGTTCCATAGACATGTGTAGGTTGCTTTTAGGTATTTTTCTATGTGGGTGCAGCCATGGACCCCACAGGAATCGACAATTTCTTCAGTG
>OY735198.1:90562649-90587649 GCA_963457665.1 Thysanoteuthis rhombus
AGGGGTGTAGGAAAAAAGAAATAATGAGAAGTAAATGTTTAAATTATACTTACGTACATAGCCAGCCAACCAAGCGATCAGACAAACTGAATGACTGGAGAAACCTTAAGCATCAGTGAACTAGCAAAAGTATTCTCCTCATTGATCACCCTTTATCCTATTTTTTTAATTAATCACCTACACCAAAGCATGCTACCGAAAGATCATGGTCCTGTGGCAGTTTGTATTGTGCAGTAGTAGTAGTAATCACTAATGAAAAAGTGTTGAGGAATGTTGTTTCAACGAGATGCTGAGTATATCAAGGGGAGAGAAGATGTTTTGAGAGAGTGAAAATCTAGAACTAAATGTTGAAGACAGTAAGAAAAGGACAATTAAAGACATATCATCAGGAAGGGACGCAAAGAAAGCTCAACACTGATAGGAAGCTTCGGAGGAAGAAGAATTGGTTGGCAGCAGGTAACCTAGTTGATGGGTTTCTGTGAATAGATTGCCAAAAGCAACAAAAGTCTTACACATATATATATATACACACACATACAAATCAAGATAACAATGTGTTGATATAATGCATGACCGATGTATGATGAGTTTATTCCATGAAGAGCTCGATGCATTCAAGCCGTGACCAACAACTAATCAAAGAAAAGAATATATATATATATATATATATATATTCTTTTCTTATAAATATATATATTATTTTTTGGTTAAGTTGTTGATCACTGCTTGAAATTATATATATATATATATATATATATATATATGTGTGTGTGTGTGTGTGTGTGTGTGTGTGTGTGTGTGTGTGTGTGATAAAAGGAAATTTCTCCATGGTAGAAGAGATAGACGCCCCCTGAAACGTTTCAGTTAAGATTCCAAAATGAATCAAATCATTCACCTGGAGAAGACCAAACAATGCAGAAATATAAACATATTTGTGTACTGAATCCTTGATTCCTTCTCAAACACACACACTTACACACACACACGCACACGCACATATATTTATGTGTATATATATGACAGAGGCAGAAATAGATAAGGAGAGAACCTTCGGAGGAGTGGGAAAAGGAAGAGGAACAGGCTTTATAACAATGATCTCAATGATTTATTTTGTCATTTCAGGTCAGCAGAAAGTCCACAGAAAATGGAAAAGTGATAAAAAAAAAAATTGAAGTTACGTTCAACGAAATTTGAACTCACATCCCCTGTACTTAAGAATTTATCTTATGCTCCAACCCCGAACCCAATAGTAAACAAAATTCCAATTTAGTCATGACCCATTATCTTCTAGAGATTCAGGCACGGCTAATCATTTATAGCCGAATTCCAATTTGGTCATATTAGATACCGTCAACCCAAACTGTCAAGATAGGTTTCTTGGGTTTTAGATTTAGTCCAGCTGACTGATTAACTGGCTGACTAGCTGGCTATGTGGGGCCCACACCAACATAGATAGGACTAGATATCTGAACATTTACTACTTATTACACTTACACTTATACCCCCGTTCTTAACAAGTTATCAACTCGATTATTCAGACGAAAAAGTAACTTACTGATTGACAATCCTTTTTTTTCCGAAAATGTTGATTCGTCATACCCAAAACGTCATGCTGCCGAAAGACGTTGGTTAGCCGGCGGTTTCTACTGAGTGATTAACCAGTATTTAGATTCTTCCTTATCCGATTCACCAACGCCGTAATTAATGGCTTATCTTATAAATTACCGGTGGGTTCCCCGTACAGCAAGGCTTAAATTCCTCCTCTTGCGAGTCATCGTTACTCTGTTCACTTCTTGCTAATGTTTAATCCTTGTCCTAATGTTCAATACTAAATATCAGCATTAAATTATTCATATACACACAGAATTTACATTAAACTCATTGATATACAAATCAGTAGGTGGTGGAAGGGCAAAGGTGCACCAAAATACGGCCAAACCAGTTGGGGGAATTGGAATAAGGCAATGGGGAAAAAATTATGAAAATGAGCAAAAATCGTTAACTAATTAACAATGGATATCAACATACCCACTGGACAAAATGTTGACGAAATAGTTGATATTTTCATTGCAACGCGAAGCTGAAAACTTTATTCGGTTGCATGTTGTGTGTTCTGTACTGTGCACAATCTATTGATCAAAACATATTTTTTTGATTACTTATTGGTATCTATATTTTATTTTTCTATCTGAATTTACGGGCAGTTCACGAGTACTCATCTATCTATAGTTAAATATGCATAATTTTCATCACCCGGGCTACTTAAGATCCATCTACATATGTTTATAATTATTGATTCATCTACATCACCCGTGAGTAAACAATCGATTAACCGTGGTATTGAGCTGCTGGCATAATAATTAATATCTTACTTGTTTCCTGCAGAGACATATAAGTTTGTGAACAATGCAAGGCAAAAAGTTCACTGAAGTTCACCTTAATTACGAGTCACTAGCTGGCGTAAAGGCACTACTGGCTTATTTTCCAATTTAGACAAAAGCATTTTATTTTATTCTAAAGAGGTTGTTCTCGAGTGATCATATTCGACATTACGTGAAAATTCATGATGCATGTAAGATTTCAAAATCTAGTGACACTAGCCCCACAAAGAGCCCGTCCAATCGACCAGGCAAGTGGGCTTCAGCCTCTTCTTTATTTACTTGCCTACATTTAAGAATTTGTGGGTGCGTTTGGTCACATTCCTGGGGGTACAGCCTTATAAATTTGCATGGAAACGCCAGTAAGTACCATCATAAACCATTTTCGGGTCTCTATGGTCATTTGAAACCGTTAGGGCTAAAAATCTTGAGCTTGTATTTCTAGATAATAGATCTAATATTAGGAAATTTTAGAAAATTGTTCTCATTTATAGTTTTGATATACAGTGATACGTTTATTTGGGGTATGGATATTGAAATATCCATCTATTTTCGAAGAATTCCCTTTTAAGATCAACCTGCAAGTGATTAATGAATGGTTTATTTTCTTTTAGCTTTGGTTGTTTCCTAGAAACTTCCTTACATCCAAAGTTATAAATTTGACTACAATCATATATAATATAAAATCCCACACATGTACACATCTGCATATACAAGCATATATTCATGAAAGCAAAGGCCAAATACACGCAGTCATATATTGAAGTATCTTTTGTGTGTGTGCACGTGTGTGTGTGTGTGTGTGTGTGTGTGTGTGTACGTGCTATTGGAAGATGTGTTTACCATCGTCTATACTGTTTAATTGCAAACAACACTGACCAACTTGAGATCAATATTTATTCGATCGAAATCAAGTAACCGTGTGAGTAATTGATATAATGAAAACGAAAGCAAACTATCGATAGGAAGTATTGATGAAACAAAAAAATCATGCTAATCCTGGGAATTATGCATCTAATTATAATAATACAGGAAATGAATATTATTTCCGAGGGAAAAAAGTGCCATTTAGATGTTGAAGAACAAAACTTTTCAAAACAGAAAATGAGTCCGGGAACCTTACTTACATATGCTGATGGAGATTGTGTAGGGAAAAATAGTCAATTGTTTAATAAACAGACAATCATTACATGATACTATATATACATATATATTTATGAGATTCACTACAATATATATCTGGTGAATGTCGATAATCCGTACCTGACACACTCTTCAGCAATCACCAAAGCTCAGTCCTTGAAAGTAATTGTATAATAATACCACTATTTACTTAAAAAATAGTCAATATCAAATTAGTATCGAGCAATCTGATTAAAAATAAACAACAATGGAAAAAACCTTTCTTTCCATTTTTCTTTTATTTCTACTGATGAAAAACATTATCAGCTACATATATATATATATATATATATATATATATATATGAGAGAGAGAGAGAGAGAGAGAGAGAGAGAGAGAGAAAGAGAGGACCACGGTCGTTTTCATCTTTTCCGATGGCAACTGCAATTGTACTAACCTTTGTCAGCGAATATTTTGATGTCATGCCTCCATCTTATTCCTGGTCTTTTCCAACTATGCTGAATGTCCCATGAGCTCGGATTAGTCAGATCTTTGCACTCTCTGTTGAGATCAGTTGAACATTTTACAAGAACATGACAACACGTCGAACAAAAATTATATATATATATATATAGAAAGATAGAGAGAAAGAAAGAAAGAAACAGAGAGATGTGTGTGTGTGTGTGTGTGTGTGTGTGTGTGTGTGCACGTATTCAAAAGTTTCAATATTTTCAATAATTTTAGAGATACAATGCTCAGTTTTTTTTTATCTGGAAGAGCAAATATTCTACTTCGGAGAGAGTTCGGACTTAATGAAAATCAGAAGCTGAGCAGTACGGTTCTAAAGATAGCGAAAATATCAACCTTCAAAAATGGTTCGTTCGGCACTTATCATGCACAGCCATTCAATTAATTTGGTTTTATAACCAAAATGTGTTGGCAAGAATCAAATGCAGTTTCTGATAAAATCAATACATATCTAATTTACAGAATGACAAATATGCTTTCCAGAGACTATCAATGTATCAATTACTTGTGCATAATAATTCCGGGGGTTTACTTTTTTGTTTTCTGAACTGTAGTGTGCAATTAATTTTTTGTTGACATCCGTCAGGGTTTCTCAATCTGTGTGCCATGCTGGAATTATAAGCTTTTTAGCATCTGCTGTTGGACAGGGATATTCCCCAAGATTAGCCAGGTCTCTCTATCGTGGGTGTCGCAAAACCAATGCTTTCTGAACTTGTCAAGTTTGTCACTACATCTGATTTTCGGCCGGTTGTAGTCTCGTACAAGAGCTATGGGGATCCACATTTTGAGACATGATGTGTTCGTGTCATCTGCCATTCTTACTACATGATCAACCAACTGCTATCTGTGTTTTCTGTTGATTCTATGATATCTCTGACTCCAGTTTTTCCTTCAATATACTGCACTTTCATGTGATCTCTCCATGTGATGCTGATCATGATTATCTCCTGTGTCCGTTGCTGGTCAACGTCGGGAAGATGCACTGGTTGCAGACACTTCTTTTTAACACTATTTGGGCTCATGTTTATGGATTTTGAACTTACTCTATCCAAAATGTTTGCCAACTTAGAGTGGTTCTTCCCCTGATGTCCACTTCTTTTGAAGATTTCATAACAATTCGTTGTCATAGTCTGCAACAATCTCCCAGGCATGCTGAATAGAATCTTCTAAATATGCAATCATGTATTTCACCATTTAAATATGTCAAATAAGGCTTTATGTCTGACACTCTTACGCCAAATAGTTGTTTTATAAGTGGATGTGATACGATATCAACATTTTTTGTTACATGAAGGAGAGAAAGGGCAAAAAATACATATATCAGTATGCCAATGCAAAAATTTTATTTACTGACAACTGAAATGTGTCCGTCCAATTCATTTCATTTTTATTACGTTGACTTAGAGCACACCACTCAATCACTATTACAAAGCACAGTACAATTTTGAAGTGGGATGGTAATTAACATTATTCTTTAATGTGTTTTATTTATGTACTTGCCCAAGGAAAATTACTTCTTGCATACAACAGACTGGTCTGCTCATACATCCTGGGGTTAAATTGCAATTTTTATTCATTTCGTCGGTTGTGTATGAAGAAATACATTAAAGAGCATAGCTTTTACTATGCTGTCAATTGAATCAAAAAATATTATCGGTGGAAATTCGGCTAGATAGAAATCTTCGAAAAACTGTAATGTTTCATAAAATGTCAGTCATGTGCCAATGTTTCCATCGAAAGAGTCTGAAAAAGATTATCCTGTGTACTCGAAAGGTCCCAAAGGTACGTGGTGGGGATCTAAGAAATAAAACGTGTTTGCAAAAGTTTTTAGTGAAAAACTGTCGTGCAAAAGTTTTCCATGAAAAAAGTGTTTATGCTTTCCATCATTCTATACTCGAGTTTACATAATGGTTTCAACAAGTCAGCATAACCTCTTCCACTCTGAAAAGATCGCTATATCAACAGCAATAAAAAGAAAATATTAATCCTGTTGTAAAATGTCTCCGATTCTTTTTTCACTTTTAATGCCACACTTAATGTCCCGTTAACAAACAGACATCCAAGTTCAGATATATCTAACTATATGAATACCATTGTCACTTTTTTATACAAATGTCTGTTCGTCTGTCATGCAATTCCAAACCGATGAATAAAATCAAGAATCACTACATCGACTGGGATTACATTGCTTAATGCAGACCTTAGCAGACCTATTGCATACACATGAGAACGCAAAATCAATCGGAATTTCATGCCTGGATTAATGTAGATCGGTCAGATTGAGAAGGGGGAAACAGAAAGCAGCAAAAATCGATAGTTGCAGCATAATTTAAAAGAAGTAATATATATATATATATATATATATATATATATATATATATATATATATATATATATATATATATATATATATATATCACTGGACATTGTTGATAAGCTTGACAAGCAAATTACCAAAGGATTGGAAAGTCATACAATGGGTTACTATTACATTACATGTATTATTTTAAAATTTTATTCCATTTATTCTCTATTTTGTATACATTAACATTTTTACTCGAGTGCAATGTAACATTGGATATAATTCCATCCAAAGTTTCTGCAGATAAAATTCGGCAGTATATTTTATCCTTCTATCGCTGCAAATATAAAGATACATAAAACACTAAAACAGCTTTAATAAACTAAAACACAAGCACTAAAACTGACGTAGTTCCTAATCTTGCTCAGTTTGAATTTCCCTGAAGATCTAAATACAGTATATTCGTTGATTTGTTACCATAATACAGCAAAAAATGCTATCAGTCATTTTTGGCAGGTTCCAGATAAGGATATATAATACGTATGAAGTTGTATACCCAGAACATTGCCCAGTATATACCAATCTCAATTTATATTCCAATTGAGTAACGAGTTGGGGTGCCGCTTTAGTCAAAAAGAGTTCTTAGTGTAACGTCATAGAGTAAAATTAGTGATCCACTGCCCTCTTTATATACACACACACACATACACTCACACACAAACTCATCCAAGTATCCCTCAAGGTTTCGACAGGTGTTAGACATTTTTTTTTTAATACGCCATGATTCAAACGATGTCCGAATTGTTGACACCATGGCGCTCAGCAGTAACAAAGCTTGCAGAATTTTGGGATGGTCTCTCTAAAATTTTTGACTTGGAAAAGCAAATTGTTGATTATTGATAAAAGTGGTCCCTTACTCATTCCTTTCTTCCTTGCTCTCTATCAGATAAGACTTTTCAAATCAATAATTCAATATTTCATTTTTTCTTTGAACTGAAATATTGCTGATCGTATTCATACTTTCAATTTTTATCGCTTACAATAAGGAGGTCCAGAGTGCGAAAGCTGAGCACCGGCCTTATTCATAAAAAGCAGTACAGAAATCTATCCATTCTTCGGGAAGATTGACTGGATTACCCCATGTGGCTCTCAAGCTGCTCACAGGATATGGTTTTGTGAAACAGTCACCCATCTAGGTATGATCAACATCAACGTTGCTGAACCATGTCGATTATGTGAGTACCGGTGTGAGCAGCGTTATTCGACACTAACGTTGATTATATTGAAAAGTCATTTGTATCTCTGCAATTCTTGCAAGTCATTTTGGGGGATTTTCTTGCGAAAGATGTAAAAAGGCAAAGACACTAATCTTAGCTGATAGGAATTTAGGATTTGGCCTATTTGAAAACATCCCGAACATTAGATGGAAAGGATATCCAAAAAGCTTTTAAAAATATACTTCATCAACAAGATTTCTACAGGGTTGTTAACACAACAAAGTTATGAGATTGATGGCATAGGTAATAATCCAGTATTGAGTTCTTTATAACAATTCCATGATAGTGCATGTCTATGTATTGCAAGTTCTCCTTTTCCATCAAATCTCACCAAAGGGTAGAAAGGGTTCCGTCAAGGAGCCAAACTTTCAGGGCCTCCATATCCCTCATTCTTTACTCACTAGGCCATTGCTGCTGTTCTTGCACGGCATATTTCTTATTCTTGGAGAAAGCAAAAAAAAAAAAAAAAAATTGACGTTTATTTACCTTAGCTGTTCATCCAGAAATTGATCACTTCTCGTCGATTTGGTCTCGGCATAATCTTTTGTCATCCCAGGAAGACTGTATTTGCTACTTAGGATTCATTGTTCAGTTTTCTTATGCTGTACATCAACTTGTCTATCCATCTTAATTTGTATCCATCTACCTTATTTCTTATCTATCTATCTATGTATCTATGTATCTATTTATCTATCTATCTATGTGTGTGTGTGTGTGCGTATGTGTGTGTGTGTGTGTGTGTGTGTGTATGAATGGGGCAAAGCCACAACGAACCTCTTTTGTACGTTCCTCTCTTATGACTCAGGAATTCCTTCATGCTTCATCTACTGTAAATCTCTATAATGATGTCCCCGAATCAGTAACAGTAATCGACAAAACTGATGACGAATAGCAAAGGCCAAAGTCAATGGTAAAATTAGATACTAAACAGAATGCTACAGATAGAATAGAATATACCTCATTTGGCCATATAATCGATAACAAATTGGTTATGAATTTCTTTTTAATAATACGTTTGGTGAGGAAGGTACTAAATAAGCTTACTACCTTACAAGTAGCACCTAACTGTATATTTCCCCATACAGTATAATCTTATTTTTATTCAATTTCAGAAATATTTTAATAAGAAGAAAAAATCAAATTAAATAAAAGAATGAATAAAAGAAATGAATAAAACATTTGAAAAAAAAAAGCAATCATAAACTGCTACTACTGTTTTATTTTGTTTGCACTTGAATTAAATTTTTTTCAACAGACCTCATTGCAATTGTTATTTTTATCAGACTCTGAGAGTAAACTTTATTTGCGCAATTCGCCAGAGTTACAAATTTAAGACTTTTTCGATTCCAGAATTGATTTTACAGAGAGAGGTAAAAAAAGAGAGATGCTACGTTTTCATGTCGGAAAGACTCTATAGCTTAAAGAAATTTTTTTCTTCTAATCAATCATCATTTTGAAGTGAATCATTTGCATTTACATTCAGTTTAGTTTACGAAAAGATAGCCCATAATCATCACGACAAAAAGAGCATTTTAAAAAATTGATAATTTATTTTAGTATATGGAGTATTATCAGTCATTATTTATAATTCTTGCTATTATTCATCTTCATCTCAATTGTTTAGTAGCGATGAGAATAACAACCATTTTGGTGAAGGTAAATAGTTGTAAAAATTGATGATGATGAACTATATTTTCTTTTTATCTCTTCACTGCTTCGGAGGCCAAAGGCCAATCAAACATCTATTTTGATATGTAACAACAATATTGGATGACTGATGAATATGACTGAAAACCACTGACGTCATGCATGGAGAACTGAGACACACTGGAGTACGCAAAAACGACGGATTTATTTCCACTTTTAGAATCTGTAATGAATCTGTCATCAGGTTGACCTGATCTACTCGACGCTGATAATCCCCTATTCAGGAACCACTAATTGTCGAAATGGGATACGTATTTTTGATGTAAAATTGTTTGGAGAAATGAATTTTCATTAATTCACCCTTAAATTTTGATAAAGCAAGGGAATTGGATCCTACAACAGCAACGCTTGTTATGATTTGACCCTTCTCTCTGAGGGTCTATTTGGAACTATTTTTACTTGAATCAATTTTTTTAGAAAAAAATTCGAAATTTAGTTAGGAATTTTTTTTTATGTATGAAATCATTTAGTATTGAACATTTTTTTTTTTGATTTTTCAATTCAAATATTTTCAGGTGTTCATAGTAAAATATCAAATGAGATACAATTCATCCATGGGATTAATCAGTACCAATCCAACGTGATATTAAAAAATGGCTGGAAATGCCTAATCTTTTTTGAAAATGTCAATGTACATTGTAACAAAAAGTGTACAGGAACAAGAAAAGGTTACTGAAAATAAAAGGCGCTCTCTGTCTATCGCAGTGCAAAATATTGTGATACTAGGAAAAAATTCCAATATATTCATCCCGCGTATTCAAATGAGGGAATTTGGGCCAAAGATTTTCAAAAAGTCCAGAAATCAAGAGAATCAGCAGGAAATTATTGAAAAAAATCAGGAATTTTTTTTTCCAACTTCCGTACATTTTGAGACTTTTGAAAACCTTGGAATCAGAAACTATATGAGAGAGAATGGAATAGCACCACCGAAACGTGATATTATCGTGCGGTTCTCATTAAAATATAGAGTCTCATATTTTCAAAAACATTTCAATCCGATCTTATGATACCTTTGCTTGTTAAATGCCTTATCAGAAATAAAAGATACATGGAGAATGTATGATTTAGATGCTGATTTTATGAAGTCCACACACACACACACACACACACACACACACACACCCATATATATATATATATATATATATATATATATATATATATATATATATATATATATGCATATGCACGTGCGTACATGTGCGTGGGCAGGCAGTCCCCAAGATATAGAGTGAGAATTGACTGTAAAATGAAAATATTTGCCGCTCCCCACGGCGTTGTTGTAAGTTAATAATTTATTTACTTATTTTTCGATAGTTCTTCATTATTATTATTATTATTATTATTATTATTATTATTATTATTATTATTATTATTATTATTATTATTATTATTATTATTATTATTATTATTATTATTATTATTATTAAAACCCACTGAATATAGATTCAAGCATATAGATAATGTCCCTAATGCCATTCAGTGCTAGATACATTCATCGGTTCATTAATAGCTATGTTTGGCGGCTGATTGTCCGAAGACAGTATTAACTTGTTCAATCCAGTTCCATCAATTTTGAATAATGATGCATGGAATGGAATTTCATCTCGTAACATGCAGCATTCTCCCTCTCCATTCTCCAGTAATTATTCTCAAACAGTCTATCTATCAGTGTTTCTTGTTCTGCAAATCATTTTGTGGTTGAATATCACCTTGTTATTTCCTCACGACAGCTACCATCACTGAGGCCAGACAAGCAATTCCCTTTTCTGCCCCATAACTTCTATAAGTTCCATAAGTTCTATGTGTTTTTATGTCGAATCGAGCACTTTCAAACATCATTGGACATTATCAAGAACAAGTAATGAATGTGATTTTAAAAGTCCTGAAATCGTGTTAATGAAGCTGCCGTGTATTGATTTGTTGTCATTTCTCTCTCTCTTCCTCTCCCTCTCCCCCTCTCTCTCTTTCTCTCTCTCTCTCTCTCTCTCTCTCTCTCTCTCTCTCTATATATATATATATATATATATATATATATATATATATAGTCACGTCTGTTGTTATACTTACTAATCCCTCATCGTTGAATACGCTTTGGAGATAACTTACATGAGTAAGCCTTGTAATTCAAAAATCTTAAATGATGTGTCGTATAAAATGATATTCACATACAATACATTAAAATAGTAATACCCTATATATTATAATCCACCAGACGTATAACTTAAAGTATATATCAAGATGATTTCTAAACGGGAGGTGGTGTTTGATAGGCTCTGCTGGAGTGTCTTCTTGATATAACTGTATCCTTTGAAACAGTTATAAGGTTGGCAACGGATGATCCCATCAAGATAAAATTCACACATAGTACCATAATAAAAAAAAGTAATTGTAAATAATTGGGAAAAAAAAACGATAAAAAAAAATTCATGAAATACATGACCACATATTGAGAAATGAGAGACTGAAGTGGAAAAAAAAGAAATTGAAATATGTTTTTAATATATATATATATATATATATATATATATATATATATATATATATATATATATATATATATATATATATATATATATATTGCAAAAGGTTTTATGGACAATGAGAAAATACAGATATGGTGAATAGGTATTTATTCACGGACATTTCGTAGGAATTAAACCTACATCTTCAGCAAAATGAGAAAAAAAATCATCTGGCCGAAGATGAAGGGGCATTCCCTCCAAAACGTCCACGAATAGTTACTTATTCACCAAATCCGTGTTCTCCCATTTGTCTTTGAAAAATATGTCACCTTCATATCAGATACATCTTATCCATCCAATAACACACACACACACATACACACATACACACACACACTCAGGGTCCGTAGCTGAGACGAGTCAAGATACAAGAGAGGAGAAAAGAGGCAGTAGATTTATGGTCAACGACTGGAGAGGCTGGACAATGTGAGTGTAAGTATTCTTTGTGTGTGTAAATAGACGTATGTGTCTCATAATTATCCGAACGTCTTCTTTTTTTTAAATATTGAGATAATTGATGTGTGTGCACATATGTACTTTTAGGATATTAATTGTGTGTGTACGTTTACAGTGTGCTTGCTAGGGGAAACCTTATACACACACACACACACACACACACACACACATTTATATATATATATATATATATATATATATGCCTGTTTCTTTTTATATTTAGTATGTTGAGATGATAAATGTGTGTACGTATGCGTCTATGGGATGCTAATCGTGTATGAACATTTACAGTTTGTTTGATACACACACTCACACGCATATAGATGTATGTGTGTGTGAGTGTGTGTGTTCACAGTCAGAGAAAAGGGATCACATACATTCACCATATACACACATATATATGTGAGTGTTTAAGTGTATGTGTTGGTGCATGAATATTTTCTCAGCCCACCTTTGCAACATGTTTTTTGATTTCGTTTCCTCACTGAATCATCTCTTATTTTCCGACTCTGCGACAGGAGGGGAAAACCTTCCATCGATTCCATTTTTCCTTTTGTTCAGTTTGACATCAGCTTTCAAGAAATAAGCAGCGAAAAGAAGGGTTGGCGTTTATTTTTCTTTTGAAAACGATTCGATTGACTTGGGTATCTGCTGGGATGGAAGCAGAAAGAGGAAGTCCTGGAATCGTTTGTTTGAAGTGCATCTGTTGTACTTGATGGGAATGTAGAAGTGGAAAATTATGTGATATACGGAAATATTGAATCATCCTAAAGTGAATGTCCTTTACTGACCTAAGAAGTAAAGAAACCATACATGGATGCAAGTCAAGCATGTCAATCCAAGTCAAATCTTGTACTGCGCTATTAGTCGGAGGCGACACAAAGGCTCCACTTTCATTTGCCGCTGTCCTTTCGAATAGGGGAGGGCATGGTCCCATTCATATTTTTTTTACCTTCATCACTCTGTTTACGTTGAATTGTTATCTGTTCAGTACACAAGTAAATGTGTCCTAATAGAGAGTTAACCATTTCGCCTATATCGGGATCCGAACCAAGACCCTTATGTGTATGAGGCAGACGTGCTAAACATAACAACATCGTAGAGGTTAAATGCCATCCAGTAAGTTAAACATAAACTCAATGGTATCCAGTTGATATTTTTAATCTCCAGTCCAAGTTAGAATTGACTCAGTTTTCCTCCGATACCAAAAACAACGAAGTCAATCTTCACCATTCGTCTATTATGCCAATCGTATTGATAAAATTATCATTTATCAATTGTAATTCAAAAGGCGGTTCTCTAACCAGCAAAGTCAAGCGTACAGGTCTTATGCACCTACAAATCTATTTATTGTATATAAAATACAAACTTTGCAGTAATGAACCCGAGTCGAACTTGAAATAAGAGTGAAGTTTGATCCTACAGCAGCCAAGCTTGTGAGATTAGCATACATCGATTCATCCTTTCATATCATTTGCTGCCAGGTCAGTCAGAGAGGGGCCTTTAGTTAATGTTTTCAAACAAGTAGAGATCAATCTCTTTCTCCTATGATCAAGGGGGTCATCTCTGAGAGCTCAGTACATGAACTCTTATCTGGTATTCCCAAACAGTCACCCATTTAGGTACTGATGCACGTCTATCTTACCAGAATGGGTATATCAAACGCAATTTGACTGAAACTATATTTGATCGGGTGTAGTAGGGATGTGAACTTGCGAAAATACTCATTGCAATTATATTATATAGTGAATGATGTTTACTTACCTTTTGACCTGTGTAGCATGTCACAATAAAAAGAGGTGGTGATCAATGAATAACTTACTTTTTTCACCTTTTGAGGCAGTGATCTCTAGGAGTTTTAATTTTCAAAACACTTACGGATAAAAACCAAGGGGTCAATTAGTGAAAATCTAGATTGCAAATAGAACCACCGTCTTAAAAACCTATTCGAGGTGGAGGGATTAAGAAGAAATAAAAGAAGATTTTTCAAAATATGATAAAGAGTAAATATTCAAAGTGTCAGTCTTCCAGCTCGATGGTTATGGCCTGTGTGCACAACACATGCATAGATGCATGGATACATACACAGCCAGCCAGGCAGACCGACTTGAAACCTGAAGAAACTTATTTTGACGATTTTGGTTTACAGTTTTCAACATCCGTTATATCCATTGTCTCAACTCTCAACAGACTCTCACCTGACCGTTCTAGAAAACGAAATCAATGACATTAAATGGGACATCATAGGTTTTAGCAAAATGAGAAGAACTAATAGAATTGAAAAGCAAACATCTTCTCTACAATTACGGGAGAGAGAAGGTGAAATAGAGTGGAGTAGGCTTTCTCATTAATAAAGACCTCAAAGACAACGTGGTAGGCTTTAAAGCTATCTCAGACTGCACGGCTAGTGTCACCATACAACTGTCGAAGAGGTGCAAGGTAAATGTCATCCAAGTCTATGCTCCCATCTCGCAATCAACCGAAGAAGAAATAAACAACTTCTATGATGACTTGAACTCCCTACAACAAGATACCGAAATATACTTCAATGTCATCATGGGAGATTTCAACGCACAAGTAGGACAAGGAAACGAAAGCTGCATCGGAAAATTCGGATACAAAAGACGAAACGAGAGAGGTGAAGATCTGGTAGATTTTGCAACGGCAAACAACTTCAAAATTATGAATACATTCTTCAAAAAGAAACCCAATAGAAAATAGTCTTGGAAGAGCCCCAACCATGAAACCAAAAACGAAGCAGACTACATTTTAACGGACAAGAGTCACACCATCAAAGACATCCAAATCCTAAACCAAGTAAATGTAGGGAGCGACTATAGAATGGTAAGATGTAAGATACAAATAAACACCAGCAAAGAACGCAGGAAAATTTTCCACACTAGACTGCAGCCACTGAACATACCAGATGAACTCATCCCAGCCTTTAAGCTGGAACTGAAAAACAGATTTGATACCCGTACTGACGAAAACGACACCAACGTCAACGAACTCCACAACAAAATAACGACCTCTATATTAGAAGCAGCCAATATGTTCAAACGAAGAAACACGGCGACAATTAGCAAAATCTCAGATGAAACCAGAAAACTGATTGAAAAGAGCAAAAACCCTAAACCACCAACGACCAAAAGGGAGAAAATAGAAGAAATTGAACTAAACAAAACAATAAAGAAGAAACTAAGAGAAGACAAAGGAAGGTATACAGCAGCCATCATTGAGACCAACCTTGAAAAACGTCGAGGATTTAAAACGATAAACAAAACTCTCAGTACAGAAAAGAAACAGATAACTAGCATTCTCGAAGCAAACAGAGACATAACAACAGATAGAGAAAGAATAGTTGAATGCGCCCAAAATTTCACCAGGAACTTCACTTTTCAAAACACAGACAATACAACAACATCGACCAGAATACACAAGATGCCGTCAATCAATTCGAAGACTTCCCCACGTTACACCATGGGAAGTAAAGCAAGCCATCAAACAAACCAAAGAAGGAAAAAAACCCTGGACCAGATAACATCAACATCGATCAACATTAAAAAAAACTGGCAAGAGAGTCAACAAAAAACTAGCTATCCTATTCAACCTGCGTCTGAAATAGAGTAAAGTCCCGAAAGACTGGAATACTGCTATCATAATGCTTCTACATGAAAAATGTAACCCCAAGGACCTTAACAACTACAGGCCTATAAGCCTCTAAAAAGAGATGGAAATCAAGCGAAGAATCACTTTTGGATGGCAAGCCTTCAGCAGAGCAAGCTCTTCTTTCAAGAACCAGATGATCCCAATATTCCTAAAAATAAGAGTATACAACCAATGTATATCTTGGACTCGTCCTTGGGCTCTCCCATTATTACTCAGCCCAGCTGTAGGGAATCCGTTTCCCCAGGGCAGCACTGCTCCATTGCACTGAAAGGAGTAGGTCCCCTGGTGGACGCTTTCGTGACGGAGGTTGCTGTAGCTCAGCAATCGAAGTCGCGTCGGCTGGAGCCATTTTTGGAAGGGTTGGCCTATTTTCCCCACGTTAAGCCCAACCTTGTGTCATATTTTGCTGTGATAGGACAGTGATTAAGTTGATGCTCAACCTTACATGGAGAGATCACAAGACAGCACAGTATCATTCTAGAAACTATTAAAAAACTCAAATGGCAATGGGCGTGTTGCAAGAATGAAAGACAACCGATGGACATCACGTCTCACAACATGGATCCCCAGAGATCACAAAAAGAAACTGAGGTCGACAGAACTCAAGATGGAGAGATGAACTTGACAAATTCAGGAAATACTGGCTCTGCAATGCCCATGACAGGGAAATGTGGCGAATCCTGGGAAAAGTCTATGTCTAACGACGGACGTTAAAAGACTGATAATGATGGTGATATCCATTGTATTTGCAGTTGTTAATTGAATCCAGGAAAGATGCTTCTGCAAATTCTGCCCATGACGACCTTGTAAATCTGCCATGTATTACCCGAATATATTTATCATATTTCGTATTTCAATTTTGAGTCTGGTCTCTTCCTCCAACGTTCACTTTTCTTTTGATATCAGTCAGTTTACTTTTTGTTTTCACTCTCTGATATCTTTTCTTCTTACAAATTATCCGACCCATCTTCATTTTTGTCTCTTGATTACTTGTATGGTATCCTTCAACCTGATGTACTCTCATATCCATGTTCATATTTCTCTATCTCTTGGATCTATTTCTAATATAGCTCATTCCATTGCACTCTATCCAATTCCGAGTTTGCTTTGGTCTGGAAAAGGGTGCTAAAAGGAGAAAAAAAACTTCTGAAACTCTTCAATAAAATGATTTTGATGATTTTTAATTATCCATGGTTATGGCTTGGATCAGGGTAGTATTACACATTTTATCAAGTGACAAAGAGGAGAAAAGCTTCTTGTGTACTTTTATTTACGCAAATATAGAGGAAAATGAGTGTCAACTTTGGCATAATAGTTGCCTTTCAAACAGAACTAAACTAGTAAAACCATTGAAAAGTTAGATCTTCCCAAAGTATTGTTAATATTTCCCGGTGTCCATGCATTTTAGAATCTCATAAATATAAATAAACATATTGTCATAATTTTTTCAAGCTAAATTACGGTGCAATTCCGGTCATTTATTTATTGGCTATGTTTAGGATGTTTTTATCTCCTTTAATATCATCAGAATATTAGTTGTTCAAAACAAAATTATTTTTCAATCGATAGACAATCTTGTCATTTATCAAATTAAGGTTTTTCTGTTGTTGAAATGACAACTTTCTTCCCATTTTCATTTGCTGGGATTATTTGGATTTGTTTTTCTGTGTTTAATCAATCAAGTTATTTGAATAGTCTCACCCTGGGCTAAACGTGATTCATCCCAAAAATCTGAGTTCTAAAATCGTTTCTAATAATCTTACCCTGTCTATTGGAGATAACTTCTGATTTATTTAGTTTTAATTCTTTTTCAAGAGATATTGCGATGTTTTTTCCGTCATTATACCGATTCAAATTTCTGTGATAAATTGTTTTTGATCTCTATTTGTCCTGCTTTGGAAGTGCCAAGAAGATTTTCCAATGTTTGAAAATAAATTCACTGCCGTCAGATGTCTTCCAGTGTTGTTCTTATGTACAAAGTTTTGTTCTGAGATATTAATTTATCGTCTTTCTCTCGTTGTTTCCTGATTTATCAAATTCAATTCCAGTATTTGTGATGCTGTTATCGCATTGCTCTACATATCATTTTTTTACTTCTGCCAACAAAGTTCGAAAAGTATGTGTGCTAGTTTGTGTCTTTCTGTGTGCAAGTCTTTCCGTTTGTCAGTTCCTCTGCTCTCCTAACGTTGTTGATTACTCTCAGTAATACTTTGAGGAAGTGTGCACAATGGATTATGAGATATGCTGTTTAATTTTTTTTTATCATCATTACCCCCACTAGATCGTAGGTATCCGTCAAAAAAAATATATCCTCAAAAGTATCCTGTCAACATATCTCCAAAAGTTCTCCGAAAATTTTGATTGAAGCTGCTTGAATTGAGGGCAAATGAATGTTGGGGTGGATGCGTGCAAAGATAAATCCCCTGTGCTGTTGGGAGAGATATGCACTCTTAATGATTTCTAGTTTCTCTTTTATGTCATGCATCACTAATATGAACATATTTTTCAGTTCTAGATTTCATGCCGGTGCCTTTGGGAAGAAAAAACTGATTTTCCAGCCAAATGATTTCAGTGTAGATTAAATTCGACCAATAATTTTTCATCATCTCTGTACATCACATGGTTGAGCTCTTTGGATGAATTGATAGACTTTTATCTCCTTTGATTCTTAATCATAATGTTTATATTTGATACATTAGATGTTAAAAAGATTTTGATAATTGATACAGATTCTTTGAGTGCAATGGCAGTGATAACTACGATGGGCTTTTGCGATTTTTTCAATATTTTTCTTTTCAATTGATACTGCTGTTCATAACTACTATTATGTGCATGATTTTGTTCATATATATATATATATAGATATTAATGCACGTTATTTCACTCATAACTTCAGTTAGAATAAGTAAATCTCACGGACAATCCCTTTCAATGACCCAGACAAACCAAATTTTCATTAAATGTTGAAGACACAAACAGCCATCATTTTTTCTAATGGACATTCTTGGTTAGGTGCGTTTGCATGTGTTTTAACTCATCACTTAAAAGCTAAATGAGGCTTTGAATAGGATAGGTATACTTGAGCAATCGTTATTAAAACATACTTCTTGCCATCCAGGCCTGTCGAAGTTTCTTTATGCTTACAATATTCCACAATTGTCACTCATCAAGGTACTAACTAAGTTTAACTTTGCTTGACTTTGGTATTCTTACGAAAACCTGTGTCTTCAACGAGGTTAGACCGTAACCTCTCACTTTTGGAAGAAGGTCCCCAAGAGAGCTGAGTTTTGAGGCTTTGAATCCCATTTTAAAAGTATTGGTATTACTCGTCTGCAGATTGAACCACGCGCTACAAATCTAGAAGAAAATACTCTACGGATGAGTCATGTTGATTGGTGAGCTAAACCTATCAAGAAGGAATGTGATATTGAAGTACTGAAGCAAACTGTACGTGAATTAAGAAATTGATATCTTAATTTCTTTTCAACAAGAGCTTTTTAAACAACGATTTCATTTGGTATAATAAATATCGTAACACAGTTTTCAAGGGAAAATTTCCTCATAGCACGTAACTAATTCAGAAAGTCAAGAAAAGATCCACACCCATGGTTTTAATAATAAAACCCAGTCATCGGTCTCAGAAAAGGGTGGTTTAATTGAGTGCGTTAAGGTTTACACCTCCTTTTTAGGGCGTTACCACATGAAATCAGTACTGCAAGGCGACCCAAGCAAGTGGGACGCTACCTGAAATTGAGAAACATCACTAAATGAGTAGGTTGTGACCATAGAAGGAATAATGACTTGTAATCATATGGAAAGCCCACACTGTAATTATCCGTATGGATTCGTTGCATAACGATCGACGCTGAAGTGCTGTTAATGCTGATACATTTGCCCTTCAGTGACCTTCTATCAACATTTGAATTATTGTTATTGTAATTTAATGAGACATTTAGAAACGTCGCTTTGCCTAATTTGGAGCCTGAAGGAGATGAAAGGGGAAATTGAAGAGCGTTGGTGCTGAACAGCTATTATGATTTGGTATTGGATTGGGTTCTGTTCCTGAATACTTGATCCATGATCCATTGGTTATATTAAGCAGATAAAGATCTTTTGAAATAAATGAACATCACCAAAAACTTATGTACTGTACGAGGTGTGATCCACAAATCTCTTGAAAATTTGAACTTTTCAATGACCCAATGAAAGGAAAGATAAATAACTTATTCGTCGATCATCAGTCATTCATTTTTTTTTTTTGTAAATTGGTCATCCCAAACACAGCATGCTGCCAAAAAGTGTTGGTCACATGACACTTCCTAATCTAGTGATTTTCATTCAACTTCAAATCTACAGGCCGCAGTTTGACCTGATAAAACATCGTCACAGGTGATTTGACTTTGTGTTTTTCGTCCGAAGAAAATTTGTCTACTTCATTTGACATCAGTGGATCAATTCAAAGGTCAAAGAGTATCAACGCTGTATTGATTGTTTAGCTTTGCGTTTGGTATCATAGAAGTTGGAGATCCGGTCAAATATATTGAATCGTTTTACATTCCGATATGTTTGATCTCTGTTTCTTGTCGGTGATCCCTTGCGTGATGATGCAAGTGTTTGATCAAGAGTCAAAAGATGTGTGACTATGTGCAGGATCAGAGAGGCAGGAAGATTGTGCCTTAAATTTACTCTTTGAATCACTACTTTTCGTGGGATCCGGAATGGAACATTTTAGAAACTGTCAACCCAGATTGTCGACATAAGTTTCTTTAGTTTTTAAGTAATTCTGACTGACTGACGGCATATATACTTGCAACACCATTGGAGTCTAACGGTGGAATAATTTAGATAACTACTCCATATATTTTTTTCGTTTTTTTACCCTCCCCCAACTAAGAAGTTTTAGCCGGATATTTGATTCACTACGTAAATTGTGCTAAAATATTCCCTTACTCTGTGCTTTCTTTTTGAAAATCAGGTCATTTTGTGATCACTGGTTAACAAAGGGCAAGAGAATAACTAATTAATTGAGCATCCCTTCTCTGAATTGTTTAATTGATCGAATCTTGCACAGCATGCAGCCAAAGGTCTTTGGTCAGGTGACAGTTTCAATTGAGTGAATAACCAGACTTGTTGATTGGGTAGCTTCACGTTTGGCATCAAAGCAGTTTGAGTTCCAGTCAATGATATTTGAAAGTTTTTCATTCTTATCTGTTTGATCTTGGTTTCTTGTACGTGGTCCCTTGCGTGTTCATACATGTGTTTGATCTAGGGTCAAACGATGTGACTCTGACAAGGATCACTGAGGCAGGAACATTGCCTCGAGTTTATCTCTTTGATTCATGATCTTTACTTGGATCGGTAATATAGCGTACTGCAAGATTCAACTTGATCGTGTACAAACAACAAAAAAACGGAGTATAGGATTTTAAATGATTTTACAAAGTCTAACAAATATTTATTCGAAAAAAAAAACAGATCTTGTTAATCACTCACTAAAAACTATCGAGTTTTTTGGCAGCAAGCTTTGTTGAGGGTGATCAACAATACAAATTGAAAAAATGGTTGTCAGTAGATAAGATACTTCTCTCAAACTTCGTTGGACAGTGATCACTAAGAATTCCGAATATTGAAAAAGCAAATTTGAACACTATGAGACACAAACTAAGGGACTAATTGAGAGTAGATTATCAATCGTCAATATTTTCGAAACTTATTTTATTTCAAGGGAAATTAACTTTACTTTATCTAAGATCTAATCAGTGTATGAAAATGACACAATTAGAGAAATTTTTGTTGATTAGCCATGAAATTGTTTTCTTGTCAGAAAATAATGGTTTGTCAAGAAAGAGAACAAGGTATTTAAAGTTTCACTTCGGATTCTAATTGTTTTTATCGACATTGATCGTTATTATCAGTCATTGATATTCGATGCTAATCACTTTCTGTAGACACTTTTTAAATTCAAATACAAAAGACAGAAAAAAAAAACAGGAGTTAGGAATATCATAGAATCTATTCGAAAACTTTAATGGCAATTGGCTAGCCATGTTGGAAGAATGTCAAGAATGTTTTATGCCCGATCTCAGACGCTAAAAGACTTCCACTATTGATTAAGATGATGATGATGATGATGATGATGATGATGATGATGAAAAACATTCCCTCAAGAATTGATTGAAGAATTGACTCAAAGTAAGATACATAGATAGATGTTTGAAGTAGCAATATATCAACCGTATTCATTGAAACACTATTTTAATGAAATCATGATGAGCGAAGACTAGACTTTCTCCAATAAGAGTCAGCGTTGAATCATGAATAAATCAACCAGTTCTGCTCAGACCAATTTCTGATTAGAATCATGATTGTTCTGTGAGACACTATTTTGCACTTTGTGTTCAGACCCCTTTATATATGTATGCGTGAATAGCATGAATGTTAGTCCATCACTATTGATAGTTTTACTTGGTACAACTCAAGACAGCAAAACAATCGAATAACTGTAGCCACCAAAAGTGGCGAAATTTTCTATCCCTCTTTATCTATACGTCTGTTTGTGGGTGCGGACACTCCTTGCAATACAGATTTGTCTATAGACCTAAAAATTGGCATCAGTACTCGACTTAACCCCATCTAAAATGTATTTGAGGTCTTATTTTAATGGGTTTATCAATAACCTTTAGATATTCTAGCATGTAGATTTTTGTAAGTGTTTTTTCAACCTAATAAAGATGTTTACGGTCAGTGGAATACGCTGGTGATGTTATGTATAGGATTTATTCGATGGAAATTTTCTACACATCTCTAAATTTTGTCACCACCACCATTTGATTGTCGACTTCGATGACGATTTTTATCTATTTTTGTCTCCCTACAAGTCTCTGGTTCATTCGGTTTGATAACCCTCTTAAAATGTCTGTTCGTATGTATATATATATACACACACACACACACACACACACACACACACACACATATATATATATAGAGAGAGAGAGAGTGAGAGAGAGAGAGAGAATAAGAGAAAGAGGGAGAAAGAGATAGATTGTTAGATAGATAGATACATCATAACCTATTTTCAATTTGTAGAAAAACAAAAAAGAATTTAAAAAAAAACGGTTTTATACGTTGTAAATGTTCGATCAGAGCGCTCAATATTTAGTCTGTAAATGACATTATTGATATCTAAAGCGTTGCTCTCACCATTGAGTGTTGCTGTTACCATTGTGCTAAACAGCTGCCGGTGAAGTCTAAATAAACTTATCCAACTCCTGATTTTCATTTCGTTTATTTACTGTCTATATCTGCTCTATTTGTTCCTCAACGTGAGCAATTATATCATCATCATACATCCATATATATGAGTGTGTGTGTGCGTGAGTTCGTATATATATATATATATATATATATATATATATATATATATATATATATATATATATATATATATATATATATATACGTGTGTGTGTGATTGAATTTCTTGTCAAACACGCGCACGTGCACACATATATGTATGTGATATAGATAATAACCGTAATTTTCTTCCACAGATTTTGGCACACATTCGTATTCAAACATACATATTCATGCACACCTAGCTATCCACTCTGTGGATGCGAGCGTACACATATTTGTTTGTAAGTGTAAGTGATTAATGCATCATTTGGTAATAAAAACATACAAATTCATCCCGAAGTCGGTGCACATAATTTACCAATTAAGCGTTGGGTTTCACACTTGATTTCATTTGAACCAATCCCCCACACTCAGTCCTGGTCTCTTATATTTGCATAGTTCCACATTATGCTAATCTCTGCTTTCCCTCTGAATAATTCGTGGCGGTGTTTGAGGAATGTCAGCTTCCTTGTTCATTCTTCAACTAAAGCTAATTCACCTTGTCTTCTTGACCGCCGTCTAAGTTGATTTGATTAAGGAACAACGGCGATTCGATGTGAAACTCGATAATACATCATTAATCGCTATTTGTCCGTAGATTCTTTCATTATTTATACTGTAGTCATGTTGTGATTTACATACTTCCATCGTTTGCTTTGCTTGGATGATGTGGCCGCTGGCCATGCAGTTAGTAGCTCGGTCATTGGAAAACGGTGAGTGTTTGGTGTCATTCTCTACATTCAGTTTGGATCGTTCCGTGCAGTCGTGTAACTACGTGGGATATATAACCTACGTAAAACAGTATGGGATTTTGTTTCAAATCTTGAAAAGCAGACACTATTCCAATGACATATGAAACTGGTGACTTCTATCAACAGTGAGTAAAAAAAACTAAAGTAGTAGGTTCAACATACCGCCCCAGAAAATATTAGACTCAACCTGCCATTTTTTATCTCTACAAGATACGACTTAGAATGAAATACTTTTCACACATCTTGGCAGGTTCCACCCAGCAGATGTTGTGTAGACTTGATAAGTTGCAGAATCGGGTGCTTTAATCAGTTGGTGATGAGCTGTACTCATCCCCCTAACCACTCTCCCATAGAGGTGATGTAGTGAGCCTGGTTCTTCTCAGTCATTATTTTCATGAAAAGTGTTCGAAAGAGCTTTTTCACCTAGTTCCACCACTAAGAGATTTTCGAATCAGAACATAATTTGCTCTCTCTGGTGAATTCCACGTACCTGATACAATTTCAGCTTCTCCCTCTGAAAGACTGTTTTGGTTGAACAAACTCCCCGAAGAGTGCTTTTTTGCTGGATATAATATCCATCTTTTCGAATCCAGGGTCAATGAAAAATATTACGAACATGAAATTACTTTACTCTGTACTTAAAGTGTCTTTTCATAGGGTGAATTTTTTTAAAGTGTAAATTGTCATACTCTTAGGGAAACGCATCCTTGTACCGTACTACTGTGAAAATGCAACTTCATGCCATGCTCTTGTGAAAAGGTTATTTTGCGTCGAACTGATCATACATTATCTTACGTCGGACTCGTCAACACCCAACCAATATATAACCTAGTATACTGCAGCAGCAATATACATCAGTGGTATAAGCTCGAAGTCCTGTTTGATA
>OY735198.1:90595149-90612649 GCA_963457665.1 Thysanoteuthis rhombus
AGGAAATAATTTGAATGTAGCTTTCAAGTTAGTTGAAAAAACTTAACACCACCTTTTATATTAAGGTGTTCGAGATGGAATTGCGTATATCACTAAGGATTTCAATTTAGATGTTATCATTATTTTTTCTTTTGAAAACTGTGAGTCCAATGTTAACAATATTTAGAAGTTTTTTTCCTCTTTTCAAAGTTCTATGTTGCAAATCCAGATTGTTTATTTTTTGATTCTCTAAATAAGGATGATCTGAAAACATTGATTTCATGGCTAAAGATTATGAGCCGTATAACTAAGACAAGACAGAAGTTAAATAGTACGAGATGACGTCTGGAATCAGTTCATCATCTCTTCTATCCGTCATTTTTCTTTCATAGAGCATATCAAAATTTAACCTCATATGCGATAGCGGGTTTAAAGCGCAAAAACTGTTTAATTCTAAAAACGAGCGAAGAATTTTTTTCCCCATCGAAAATTTATCTTCCCGTTTGTCAGCTGTCATCGATAGATGATTATTACATTATTGATAAAATAAAATTTAGTTAAACGTCACCCATATTTCATCTTATCTCTTCTTCAAATATATGTAATTTCAGAACACAGAAATTCACGAGTACTTTCCGAACACCAAAAAATGCAATTACTTTCCGAACACAAAAATACACAATTACTTTCTGAACATTTCAATACATTCTTTGCATCTACAAAATGTGAGAGAAATAATTTTGGTTCCTCCAGCCCATTGCACCCGATTTTATTGATGTCTTTCCATATAGTTTGGTAAGCGTGAGCAGTTTGATTTATTTTGTAGACATGTTCCACTTAAGCAATTTGATTTAAATCCCTACAGCAATGAGGAAATTGTACAAAATCAGAGCTCAAGTCACCAGGACCAACAAAGATAGACAATGGTCATAAATATATGAAGTTGAATCAATCCCAGAATTTGAATGATAAACTGGCCCACTTAATGAAAATTAAATGCCTTTGTTCTTATTTGAAAGTGTGTGTGTTTAAGTTTTGTCTCATCTTGGCACGTACACTGGTAGTTCCTTAAAGTATGCACTGAGTTATTAAAAAAAAAAGTTGTTTTTTTTTTCTAATTGTTACCTAAACAACCTAAGCAACTCTCCTCAGCCAGACAAAGACTGACAATAACTATGAACAATTGGTCATCAACCAATTGAGTAGAAAATTATTTTTTCTCAATCAACTGGGTTGTTTTGGTTGGCGAAATGCGGATACATCGAAAATTAATCATATGAGGTAGTTAGGAATAGAACTTGCGTCAGTGATTTATGAATGACAGAAACATATGGATGTGGTAGAAGTTCAATGCAAAAAATGACATTTAAGAAACAATACGCAGTCAAACATACATCAAGCGTTTGAGTGGCGATGGGCTGGACATGTTGAACAAATTTCAGATAACTTTTGGACATCACGATTCACGAAATGTGATGAGAAAGCATTAGATTTGTTTGTTTCTGTTACTGCTTTCATTGTTGAAATACGTTGTGAAAGTTTTTTGCAACTGACAATTCTCAGAGCGAAAATCGTCCAAATTTGTTTAAATGTCCAAGTTTGTTCTGTGTTATAATACGTTGGAATCGTTATTGGACTTGAAAGAATAAGACGGAAAAGAAGGACTAAGTAATGTAAATGACGTGCGTGGTGATCGGATATCAACCACGCTTGGAAATGGGGTATATTTGAAAGCGAACTTTTTCTTGTTTTCTTGTTGGTACACTGTTTCTTGTTTGTTTTTTTTTCTTTATATCCACCAACTTTCAGGCGTTGTATTAAGATCATAATAGGTACTAAGGACGCCGTCATTCGAAAAAGTTTAGGACCCACTGACGTACATAATATTGAGAATTTCTGTTGAAGTAAACATAGCCGGTTAGCTTTATTGGTTGGTAATGAATCAATTTTATAACATCTCTCTTACTTCACAGCTACAAGTTCGGGTCAATTTGCGTACTTGTCCGTAAGAAAGGATCAAAGAAACGTGTAACGTGACTTTCCGCCCGCTTCACTCATCTGGTTAAGGTCAAAGAGGTGTTGGTCTATTGAGAAGAATGTATTTTTAACGAATGGATTTTGTCATGCGATCGAACTCTTTGAATTTCTTTATATATATTTTCTGAGATTGAGGATTGTGGAAACGTGAAACTATTTGTATCAGTACGTAGTTTTCATTTCTCTGCTATATGTATATACTGTATCCCAGATATAAAAAAAAAAACTTTTTATAGATATTGTAACCTTTGAACACAGTAATGATAAAAATCTTCTGCATAGAAAAGCTGTATTGAAAGAAATGGAAGAAATAAATATATTAATGTTCATCATAGTAAACTTTGATATTCACCTTGGTTCGAACACGCCAATATTTTTTTTTTTTTTTTGATAACTATGATGAAATATTTGCAAAATTTCAATTCTGTCTTATTGAAAATAAAACCGTATTTATGAAAATATTTTTGAATCCTGTGTATCATCACCATTTTTTCTATCACCTGTTGTTGGACATATAACTTTCCTGGGATTTGCCAGATCTCTATTTCATGGGCAACACGGAGCCAATACTTTCTGAACTCGTCTAATTCGTCTAAGATCTTGTATTCTGCCGGCCTCGATTCGACATGTGATCTCTAGGGATCCATGTTGTTCATCAGTGGTCTGCCATTCTTGCAACATGACAAGCCCATCGCCATTTAATTTTTTGATAGATGCATGATTTCTCGGACTCCTCGAATATATTTTGTCATCTTGTGTTCTCCCCATGTGAGGTTGAGCATGATTCTTCCATATGCGTGTTGCGTGGTTCTCGGAATTTTCTCTGTTCAAAATCCATAACTCAATAACTGTAGCCTGATGGATTTGTCAATCCAAGTGCTTATTCTCTTTCTCCTTATCTCTTCATCAATCAATTTATTCCCAGCCCCCCCTCTCTCTCTTTCTATCTCTCTCTCTCTCTCTCTCTCTCTCTCTCTCTCTATATATATATATATATATATATATATATATATATACATATATATATATATATATATGTATGTATGTATGTATGTATGTATGTATATGTATATTGTTTTCAAATGAACGGTTAGAATGGTTGGAAATTCTGACCCCGCCTACCCTTTTTCGATGGGGGAGGGGTGCTTGTCTGCTATGTAAATCCATCGGTCAGTTTGTTCAGCTTATGAGAGGGGATGGACGAAGTTAAGTCAAATGTTTTTAGATTTTACAATAATGATAGTGTACTTGTTCTTCTGAATTTTCATTTGATTTGATTGAGTTCATTTCACTCAGCGAAATGATCTGTTTATCATTCAGTCCGTTCATTCATTTAATGCAGATATAATGCCTAACATGGAAAAACTCTACAAGTAAAGGCATTTCAAGTGTAAAAAGTAATCAATGAATAAATTTGTTGATGATGGAATCAATCATTATTCAACTTTGAAGTGAAATCTTACAGTACAGCAACAACAGTGAGGACATCTGAGATATATACTCTAACAATAATAGTAAGCTGTTCCACCAGACCACAGTCTTACCCATTAGTCCTACTACCAATTGGTTTACTAAGTTTAGTTACTATAATGTGAGTCTTTCTCAGGACACTACATTTCAGTACACTAAACATCAGTCAAGGGTAGGAACCCGATAAATTATTGGGAGAGAGAAAGATACAGAGGAGAAAGATAAATGGAGGGATGGAAAGATGAAGAGAAAGACAGAGACCAAAATGCATAAACGAGGTACGATTGAATACAGATCTTTCATAAGGTATCCCAGCTTTGCATAGATAAATCACCGTAGCCCGTGAGTTTACCACTACTAAACACGTAAACGTTATCGAAAATTATCTAAAATAACACATCTTTTGTCTAAAAGTATCTTAAAAATACATATTGTTTGAATGGTGTTTAGTCGTCTACTCATACAAATCTTCGGAGTTGTAGTCCTAAAAATATGACCAGAAGTACCGAACACACACATACACACACACACATACACACACACACACACACACACACACACACATACACACACATACACACACACATGGACTCTCAAAGGGAAGTGAATCCCAACCCTGTAGCCCAATTATTAGTGTGTCAAGTTGACCACAGTGATAAACAAGTGATATATACATTTAGCACAGTGAATATTTGACACTGTATTCCACCTTGTGCGTTACGTCATCATAACGTAAGGAAAAAAATAACATCAATATAACTTCAACCTTATCTTAACATTGGTTACATGAATGGTCGACACCGATAGATTTACATCTATTTGTACGGTAATTACTTTCATTGTATTCGGATTTACATTCTAGGAAATCATGCTCAACATCAGGTGGAGGGATCACAAGACAGCACCTTATATTAAAGAAAAAACAGGAGTCAGAGATTTCATAGAATCCACTGGAAAACTCAAATGGCAATGGGCCAGTTATCTAACAAGAATAACAGACAACTGCAGGGCATCGCAACTCACTACGTGGATTCCCCATATCAAAAATTGTGGCCGGCAAAATACAAAATGGCTTGACGCACCAGACGAGTTTAGAAAGTACTGGCTCTGCGACGCTCATGACAGAGAAATCAAGTGAATCATGGGGAACATTTATGTCCAATGACGGATTTGAAAAGGCTGATGATGATGTGGTATTTGTTGAAATTGTTTTTTTATCTACGATCTTAAATTAACCTTTTCTTATAAAGGATGCTACGTAAATGGACATTGCACAAGAAAACACATACGCACACATCATCATCAACAGCAGTAGCAATGACAACCGTGATTGTGTTTACCATTTTTTTTTTACAAGCAAACATTTCCATCTCATCCCTCCATCTTGTGTCTGGTCTTTTACAACTACATTCATTGTTCCATGGACACCAGTCAGTTTGCCTTCTGCTCCATCTATTGCTATGTCTTCTTGATTAAGGTTCAGTCCATCTCCATTTTCATGATTGATAATTTGTGTAACATCCTGCACTCTAGCCTCTTCCATGATCCATGTTGATCTTCTTATATCTATCAGTGTTATTCCTATTATTGCTCTTTTCTTGGCTCATTGATTGATTTTAAATTGGTTTTCACTTCGTTTTATCAATTTCTATATTTTGTACCCAGATGCTATAGCAGTTATCAAGCATTGGTTGTATATATATATATATATATATACATACATACATACATATATATATATATATATATATATATATATATATATATATATATATATATATATATATATATATATACATACATATATATATATATTGGTTTATAGGATTTATGTCAGAAGACAGACTTGGCCGTAGCTCCATCCCCAATGATATGAGTATTCTTCGTTCTAATTAACATTCATGAATATTGAGAAAATTTCATCCCTGTAGAAAAGATAGAGATTGTTTGGAAGTGATATTCCCCTTGCAATCTAAAAACTTTGAATGGCTGCTGCTCCACGCTGTAATAGAATGTCTGCAGGGTTTCATAGTAGGTTGAAGGCAAGGTCAACATCATAGTTTTATCTAATCTGTGCTCCTGTGCGCGCACACACGTTTAGTAACCAGCCCATAAAGGAAGATAATACGTGCATAAATGATTAATTCTTCTTCTTCTTCTTCTTCTTCTTCTTCTTCTTCTTCTTCTTATTATTATTATTATTATTATTATTATTATTATTATTATTATTATTATTATTATTATTATTATTACTTCAGTGCGAGCTTATAGAGAGCGTATGCTCCAAATATGGAGGGAAAAATCTGCTGTGGAAGTATCGAACCAACGCCTTGCTGACCAAGTAAAGCAAATTCAAAAGAAGAAATGGTTGTCTGAGACTGAACTACTAGAGATTCGCATTAATGTAGAGAGAGATTCAGGTGACACATCTGAAAAATGCCCCCCCAGCACAACTAGTACCAATAACAAAACTAGAATAATCCCCCATGAGACCCCCACAGTAAGCTATGCACCAGAGGGTGATGACGAGGCACCAACGGAAGAAGAGAAAAGCAAAATACAAGCTTTGAAAGAGATCATGCGAGGAGAGAAAACAACACTCCCCTCCCTAAGAGACAAAGACAGAAAGAAAGTCGGAGAAGTGACCGAACAGGTCAACTGCCTCTTACAGCACATAGAAACAGACACCCTCCTAGAACTCAACAACCTAATTTATGCAGGGGCGAAAATGGTAGCACAAAGTTTCACAACACAAGATAGGAACCTGAGCAATAATAGGGAAGGGAAACCTAACTGGGAGAGAAGGTTACAAAGGCAGATCTCCCAACTACAGAGAGACGAAGTACTGCTTAGAAATACACCACACACAGACAGACCACGAGTAAGACTTTATAACAAATATAAGGTAGCGCAAAAAGGCATCGCAACTGTAGTCGAAGAGTTACACCAGAAAAGACTAGCTAAAGAGGCAAGACTAAAAAGATACAGACTAAGATCGGCCCAATACACACAAAACCGCACATTCCAAAACAATGAGAAAAAGTTTTACCAAGATTTAAATGGGGAAAGAAGGCAGGACATAAAACCAGATGCCACAGAGGCCAAGAACTATTGGAATAGCATATGGGGGCACCCAAAAAGACACAATGTAACACCGCAATGGCTAGGAAACATGAGAAAAGAACTAGAAGATATAGACAAGGGAGAACCAATAGTACTGAATGAGACCACATTGAAACATACTCTTAGGAAAGTAGCCAACTGGAAAGCACCGGGGCCCGACGGGATCCATGGGTATTGGTTCAAAAAGTTCACCACGTTACACGGTAGACTCACCCACCTACTCCAAAATTGTCTAAATGAAGGCAAAGCACCAGAATGGATGACTAAAGGCAGAACCACCCTCATCCAAAAAGACCTGGGGAAGGGGAACATAGCAAGCAACTATAGACCAATCACTTGCCTACCACTTATGTGGAAAATCCTGACCGGGCAAATAGCAGAGAGAATATACATGTCAATGGATAGAAGGGGGCTACTACCAGAAGAACAGAAAGGGTGTAGGATAGGAACCAAAGGGGCAAACGATTTACTCTACATAGACCAGATGATCTTAAAAGAAGTAAGGAAAAGGAGAAAGAATATCGCAATGGGATGGATAGATTACAAAAAGGCATACGATATGATTCCACATAGCTGGATACTCGAATGCCTTAGAATGTTCAAAATTAGCGAACCGGTGGTTAAATTCATTGGTAATTCGATGAAAAACTGGAAAGTAGATTTGACAGCCGCAGGGGACAAACTAGCCGAGGTGGGGATAAAAAGGGGAATCTTCCAAGGAGACTCGTTGTCCCCACTATTATTTGTTCTAACAATGATACCGCTTAACAGAATCCTGAGAAACAGCAAAGGATACCACTTCTCTAAAACAAAAGGTAAGGTCAACCACTTAATGTACATGGACGATATTAAATTGTTTGCAAAAAACAGGGGAGAGCTTGAGACTCTGTTCAACGAAGTAAGGGAATATAGTGAGGACATAGGAATGGAGTTTGGGATAGAAAAATGCGCAATCATGGTGATGCATAAAGGAAGGCTTTCAATGACTGAGGGAATTGAACTTCCAGACAACAACAAGATTAGGGCATTGACTGCACAAGACCGATACAAGTACCTAGGTGTCCTTGAATGTGACACGATAAAACGGGAAGAGATGAAGGAGAAAATTAAGAGAGAATACCTCAGAAGGATAAGGAAAATATTAGAAACCAAATTAAATAGCAGAAATCTAATAAAAGGAATGAACACCTGGGCTGTGTCAGTAATTAGGTATACAGGACCATTCCTAGGATGGACAAAGGAAGAGCTCCAATCAATGGATAGGCGAACAAGGAAACTTATGACGATGCATAAAGCATTACATCCTAGGGATGATACAGATAGGCTATACGTTAAGAGAAAAGAAGGTGGTAGGGGGCTCATCAGCATAGAAGATTGTGTCCAGAGAGCTAAAGTAGTCCTAAATAAATATGTGCAAACAAATAGTGAAGAAATCATAAAGAGCGCGAGGGATAGTGCGACAAACAATAAAGTAGAAAACAATGGAACAGTACAGCAAACTAGAAAAGAAAAGTGGGAAGGGAAAAAATTGTACGGCGAGTTTAAAAGACAGATAAAAGAAATAGCAGACGAGAAATCATGGACGTGGTTACGAAAGGGAAACCTTAAGAGAGAAACAGAATCGCTCATCATGGCAGCCCAAAACAAAAGCATAAGGACAAACTACATAAAAGCAAAAATCGACAGAACACAGACAAACAGCAAATGCCGCATGTGCGGTGAAAGAGATGAGACAGTAAACCACATAACTAGTGAAAGTAGCCAACTCGCCCAGAAGGAGTATAAGCATAGACACGATAGAGTAGCAACGATGATACACTGGGAACTAAGTAAACAAATGGGATTCAACCATGGGGAAAAGTGGTATCAGCACAAGCCAGAGGCAGTTTTGGAGAATGACAACCACAAACTACTGTGGGACTTTGACATCCAAACTGACCACCTCATCCAGGCAAGAAGGCCGGACTTAGTAATAGTAGACAAAAAAAGGAGGGCCTGCCAAATAGTAGACGTTGCTGTACCTGCAGACCATAGAGTAAAAAAGAAGGAGGGTGAGAAAAGGGAAAAATACCAGGACCTAGCAAGGGAGTTAAAGAAAATGTGGAACATGAAAACCAGGGTAGTACCGGTCATAGTGGGCGCACTAGGAACTGTCCCCAAAACGCTGAGGGAGAGACTGGAGGAGATCGGGATTAGGGGGAGGATAGAGACCGTACAGACCACGGCACTGCTGGGCACTGGACGGATACTGAGGAAGGTGCTAGAGATATAAGGACTGCAACGAAGCGTAGCTCTGTCATGATATGCGAAAGAGAGAGGAGACGTTAGCTGAAGACCTGGGGAGACTTATTGTCACTCAGCCTTCAGCGATAACCACTGGGCAACCGGTGTGAAACTGTAAATCGCAGAATTACTGCGATCTATGAGTACGAGGAGAGGAGGGCTGGAGACTTGAGGAGACTTGCTGTCACTCAAACTCCAGCGGTTACCACCAGGCAACTGGTGTGAGATTCCAAAATAATAATAACAACAATAATAATAATAATAATAATAAAATGATAACAATGATAATAATAGAAATAATAATAATAGTAATAATAATGGTGGACACAGCAGGAGACAACGATGGCAAGTCCCCTCTGGTCTCCAGCCCTCCTCTCAACATTCCTCCAGTCCACAGCAGTGGCTTGTGGTTATCGCTTGAGGCTGAGTGACAGTAAACCTCCTAAGGTCTCAAGCCTTCCTTTGATGATTCCCTCACCTATCGCAGTAGCGTTGTAGACAGTTCTTCTACCACCACCTGTGAAGTTTGTTTGTTTGCTTTTTTTGCTTTGTTTTTGCCCTTTTTTTGTCTCCTTCTCCCTATTAGGCTGCTGGTAACAGCTGGGGATCGTATATCTCATATTTCTTGCAGTCTCTCCAGTATTTGTCCCACATATTTTCCCACTCTCTCGTCAGGTAATGGAATTTTGCAAGCTTCTCTATTCACTCTGTGATCTGCAGGCACGGTAACGTCTTTCTTTTTTTTTCTTTTTTTTTTTGCTAGGTTCTTCTTTTCTTGTTTACGATTACCGGGCCGGGTATTCTTGCTTGGATGGGATGGGCCGTTTGGATGTGAAAGTCCGAGAGTGATTTGTGACTTCCATTCGGGAGGGCTATCTCAAGTTAATACTGGCACCACTTTTAAGCATGGTTGAAGCCCATTTGTCTGCCCAGTTCCAAGTGTTGCTACCCAATTGTGTCTTTGTTTATACTCCTTCTGGGTTTGTCGACTACATTCACTTGTTATGTGGTTCATGTTACCATCCCTTTCCCCGCATAGACGCCATTTGCTGTTTGGGTTCTGTCCAATTTTGCTTTCATATAATTATCACGGTGCATTTGTTTTTGGCTGCAATTATGACCTATTCTATATCTCTTTTCAGGTTCCCTTTTCATAACCATGTCCATGACCTCTGTTCGGCAACATCCTTCTTCTTCTTCTTCTTCTTCTTCTTCTTCTTCTTCTTCTTCTTCTTCTTCTTCTTCTTCTTCTTCTTATTATTATTATTATTATTATTATTATTATTATTATTATTATTATTATTATTATTATTATTATTATTATTATTATTATTCATTGATTGGAGCTATTGCCTACGATGACGCTCGATCCCCTCTAAATTTTATTTTGAAATTTTTGGAAACAAGGCTTTCTTGAGATTTAGAAGGCCTTATTTCGACCGGCTCATTCGTAACATCTAGAATCTCCAGAATCTAGGTATTTTTGGGTTGTATTAACTCTATTTTTGATATCACGAATAGAATCTATTTTGAACATATTAATTCTCCAATGGCATTTTCTTTAATGACTTTAAACTTTGACGCTACAATTGTTCAGTTATTAACTGTGAGAGCTGTTATCAATGTCTGCATTGCGTCACATACAAATCACAAACTGTCGGTGATGTTTGATTCAATCAGAAAACAAACTGAACAAAGTAGTCCAGAGTATAGAATAAAATCCTAACTAATGTAATCATACTAGTATGATATCAAAACATGCCAATACAGTTTTATTTATCTTTTCAAGTTCATATAATCTAGTCTCAGGAAAATTCTTGTGTGACCTTGGATTTTGTTCACGCCGATTTGAGAAGATTCTTGAGAAAAAATGGCCCAGACTTCCTTTTACCTGCTTTTGGAAATCAAGCAAGTGATAGGATTACAATATGAGCCAAACAAAAGATTTATCTAAAATACCTTGTCCACTTACTCTGTGGAATATTGATACCAAAAGAAATTCTCTTTCCTCTGGAATCTGAAAATTGTTTGAGGAAACATTGGGTTACCTTTACATTTTCATCCTTGTAACTGCCAATAATTTATTATCAGCCAGAGTTAATTTCAAGTTCTGGTAAGGAGATGATAATTTTATATATCTGTTTAGTGTCAAGCAGTATAATAGACAAACGGTCAAGAGTTAACTCCCTTAAATTTGATTCGGATTGTATTTGTTCTTGTTCTTTTTATCACCTAGGAAAAAAAAGTCAACTGAAACTTTGCCTAGCCTGGAGATATGACAATATGAAGCTTTTGATGAACACCGGGATCTGGTACCAAGACAGCCATTTTCTTTTTTCAGCTGCTTGATGGTTAACCCTTTTAATTTTTTTTTTCCTAAGAAGTGAATTTCAACACATTTGCTAGATTTTCATCCTCGGTTGACAGTAGTTTTTCGTTTTTAGAAACCACCAACCCAAAATATCTCTAAACTTGTCAACATAGGTCTCTTCGGTTATCCATTTATGTCCGTCTGGATGAATACGTATGTATATCTCACGTATAGCCGGTGCACATATGGAGGTAAAGGGCTGCATTTCTTTTTTTTTTTTTTCACTCTTTTGAATAGCTCTTGAGTTTGTCTCTTTGTTTTTGAACGGCTGCATTCACGCTCGATTGTTTTGGGTTTTTTTTCCTCCAGACTTTTTGTGACCAGTGATTAGTTGGAGACTAGAAGAGTAGTTCATTCATTGCTCACTGTTAATTTTTTTTCTATTTTTTTCCTGATCAACTGTGGTACACCATGTTGTCAAATTTACTCTAGTCCCTTGAGAGATTCTATTGAGTGAGAAACCAGACATATCTTTCTTATTTTGCCTATAAATCCCCGTAAAAAATCGTGGATATTGTTGAGAATATAATAATGTGAAAAAGTCCATAGTTTGAATGGTGGGTAAGAGAATATTTCCAACAGTATAATAATCACCTTATATGGAAGAGTCCAATGTTTCAGACAGAAAAAAATGAAACGAAAAAGACCCTGTTCATTATATCAGTAGATCAACTCATCATAATTTGGATTCAGACCATTAATAGATGAAAATTCGATGAAAATCGAACATGTCAACAAATGGCAGCGAGATTAGCTTGCAGATCATTGCTATACAATGCGTATCCTGATTCATTTCTCCATATGATTCATTGCTCATCCCAATGAAAAAAATACAGACATATTGGGATTGATGTGTTTTCCTATAAAAATACCAAATCCATTCAACTTGAAGAGTTCATTGTTTCACTGGTTTGTAGGAAATATTCTCATATGTAGAATTGCTACCTTCAAATGGAAGAGTACATGGTGACAGACAAAGAACCAAGGAAATCACAACGTCCATTATATAAGAAGTTGCTGTGTCTCTCCATCACAGCTGCTAAGTTATCTGAAGGTTCGCAGATCCCGCTTGAAACTGGAGAGGTGGGGGGCGGTCGCAATGTGATTCACTCCATCTTTCTGCGTCCAGAAAGCAATGCTGTTGTATCTCATGAGAAATTATGTTAGAAGTAAGAAGGAAGATTGCAATTGGAAGAAATTTCGTTTCACGCCATGAATTTCATGTCAGATTGAACAGGCGCATGGATGCATGGAGGCGTGTGAAGTGGTTGGATTCGAATTGCAATATCGGGAACTGAAACAGACGAAGAAAATGGCAGATAGGTTCTTGTAAATGTAAGATCATATCGAGATATCTATGAATAATAATATTATTAATAATAATGGTGATGGTGATTGTGATGATAATAATAATGATAATGGTAGTAATGATGATTGTGATGATGATGATAAAATGATGATAATGATGAAAATGATGATGATAATGTGAATGATGATAATAATGATAATGTGAATGCTGATAATAATGATGGTAATAATGATAATGGTTATAATGATAATAATGACGATAATCATAATAATGATGGTGATGAAAATATCAAAGAAATTAATAATGATGATGATGATGATGATAATGATGAAATATATAAGATCTACGACCCTTGATGTTAGCAGTGGCCTAACAGAGGAAGAAAGAAAAAACAAAACAAAAACAAAACACCCTAATGGTAGCGAAGTCATTAATCACAGCACTGGTGTGATAGGCGAGGGAGAAATGATATGTGGGCTGAAGACCTGGGGAGACTTATATTCACTCAACCTTTAGCAAATGGTGTGAAACTGTAAACCACAGTATTGTTGTGGACAATGAGAGTGTGGAAAGGAGGGCTGGAGACTTAAGAAGACTTGCTGTCACTCAACCTCCAGTGGTAACCATTAGGCAACTGGTGTGAAATTGCAAATAATAATAATAATAATAATAATAATAATAATAATAATAATAATAATAATAATAATAATAATAATAATACATTCATTGGTAATTCGATGAAAAACTGGAAAGTAGACTTGACAGCCGCAGGGGACAAACTAGCAGAGGTAGGGATAAATAGGGGAATCTTCCAAGGAGACTCGTTGTTCCCACTATTATTTCTTCTAACAATGATACCGCTCAACAGAATCCTGAAGAACAGCGAAGGGTACCATTTCTCAAAAACAAAAGGAAAGATCAACCACCTAATGTACATGGACGATATAAAATTGTTCGCAAAAAGCAGGGGAGAGCTTGAGACTGTTCAACGAAGTAAAGGAATATAGTGAGGACATCGGAATGGAGTTTGGAATAGAAAAATGCGCAATCATGGTGATGCACAAAGGAAGGCTTACGATGACCGAAGGAATCGAACTCCCGGACAACAGCAAGATTAGGGCATTGACCGCACAAGACCGATACAAATACCTAGGCGTCCTTGAATGTGACACGATAAAACGGGAAGAGATGAAGGAGAAAATAAAGAGAGAATACCTTAGAAGGATAAGGAAAATATTAGAGACCAAATTAAACAGCAGAAATCTAATAAAAGGAATGAACACCTGGGCTGCGTCAGTAGTTAGGTATACAGGACCATTCCTAGGATGGACAGAGGAAGAACTCCAATCAATGGATAGGCGAACAAGGAAACTTATGACAATGCATAAATCATTACACCCCAGAGATGATACAGATAGACTATACATTAAGAGAAAAGAGGGTGGCAGGGGGCTCATCAGCATAGAAAACTGTGTCCAGAGAGCTAAAGTAGTCCTAGAAAGGTATCTGCGAACAAATAGTGAAGAAATCATAAAGAGCACGAGAGATAGTGCAACAAACAATAAAATGGAAAACAATGGAACGGTGCAGCAAACAAGAAAAGAAAGATGGGAAGAGAAAAAATTGTACGGCGAGTTTAAAAGACGGATACAAGATGTAGCAGACGAGAAATCATGGACGTGGTTACGAAAAGGGAACCTTAAGAGAGAAACAGAATCGCTCATCATGGCAGCCCAAAACAAAAGCATAAGGACAAACTACATAAAAACAAAAATCGACAGAATACAGACAAACAGCAAATGCCGCATGTGCGGTGAAAGAGATGAGACAGTAAACCACATAACTATTTAATGTAGCCAGCTCGCCCAGAAGGAGTATAAGCATAGACACGATAGAGTAGCAACGATGATACACTGGGAACTAAGCAAACGAATGGGATTCAACCATGTGGAAAAGTGGTATAAGCACAAGCCAGAGGCAGTTTTGGAGAATGACAACCACAAACTACTGTGGGACTTTGACATCCAAACTGACCACCTTACCCAGGCAAGAAGACCGGACTTAGTAATAGTAGACAAAAAAAGGAAGGCCTGCCAAATAGTAGACGTTGCTGTACCTGCAGACCATAGAGTAAAAAAGAAGGAGAGTGAAAAACGGGGAAAATATTAGGACCTAGCAAAAGAGTTAAGGAAGATGTGGAAAACCAGGGTAGTACCGGTCATAGTGGGCACACTAGGAACAGTCCCCAAAACGCTGAGGGTGAGACTGGAGGAGATCAGGATCAGGGGAAGGATTGGGACCGTACAGACCACAACACAACTGGGAACTGCACGGATACTGAGGAAGGTGCTAGAGATATTAGTACTGCAACGAATTTTAGCCCTGACATGATAGGTGAAAAAGAGAGGAGACTTTAGCTGAAGACCTGAGGAGACTTATTGTCACTCAGCCTTCAGCGATAACCACTGGGCAACCGGTGTGAAACTGTAAATCGCAGAATTACTGCGACTCATGAGTACTAGGAGAGGAGAGCTGGAGACTTGAGGAGACTTGCTGTCACTCAAACTCCAGCAGTTACCACCAGGCAACTGGTGTGAGATTCCAAATAATAATAATAATAGTAATAATCGACCATGGAAAACTTTAACACTTGAACACTAATATATATGTGTGTGTGCGTGTATATGTATACATGAGTGTATTTTTGTGTGCGTGTGTTTGGTGATATTTGCACATATACGTGTGTGTGTGTGAATAGATATATATAAATAATCATTATGATGGATAAAGAGATTGATAGATATTCAGGTGATAGTGTTATCTTCACTGAAAGTGGTGCTATCAAACCCACTCACAACCATTTAAGTACAATAAGGCTGGAATGGGAATTTAATTTCCGTCATTTGTGCGAAAGTACAGATTGAAGGACAGCCTATATGAATGATCTTCTTTGATCTTATATAAAATTTCATTTTGGATGTATTCTTTTATTCCCCTTTATTTTATGTCATCATGAGGCACGGATAATTTTCAAGAGAGAGGTGTATAAGCCGTGCCCACGTCTGAACCTCTTTAAAAATGGCAGAAATCAAATACCCAGTTTTGCATTATAGTTACATTGTAAATAGAGCACAGCTAGTAAAACATTTTTCCCTGCAACCAAATATTCTTTTGGATGGTTCGAAATCTAATTAATTGAATGTACCTGGCATTGAGAGGAAAACATCTTTCAAGAGAACTAATTTATTTACGCAAGAACGAAAATTACGCAATTTCCTGTGGTCCCCCAGTCACTATATAGAAATGACCATGAAATACTCGCTTTTGAATACAAAATCTTGTTTCCCAAGTGTAATTAAGATTCGATGGTTCCCATTCAAATTATATCCAACTTTGGATCGTCTCAATAAATTTTCTTCACTTGCTTTCACATATTTCGAATGTAACTATTACCATGTGAATATAAATGAAACGATCCTGGTTGTTGCTCTGTCAAACTCTATTCTTTCTTCTATTCAAATTGGAGATGATGACTGCAACTTTCGTATTGCGTATAAGATAAATGAATTAGCCGGTATATAGGACTTACGAAATTGGCCCAGTTGGTAAGAAAGCCGTCAAGCAATCCCTTAATCATGATTTTGAGAATTGGTAGGGAAGAGCTTTTTTTTTATATAAATCAGTTTGGTGTAATGTGACAGAATAGCCAAACCATGAATAAGGTGAGAGTTTATGGCCAGTTTTCAATTTTTAAGTCACTTCAAACTTAGACTGGATCCCGAAAATATCATTAAGTATCTGGTAATCGAATTTGGTCTGAAAAAAAAATTCAAAAGTTGCCTCAACATTATCTCTTGCAGATTGACTCTTATACATTATCTAGATGATATAATGATTTTAATGATTTAAAAAAGTAACCAACACCAATAGTTGGCTAATCTACAACTAGTTGGTGAATACTTTGCTTCTGCAATGAATGTGGTGAAAATGTGTCAAGAAAATATTTACATATTCCCGAATTACACTAAAAATGAAGTGATCTTTGCTCACACGGATGTGAAATCACTCCTTCAGTATGATATGTCTAGCTACCGTATTTTAACCCCGTGAAAACATGGGAAATCGAAAAGTTATTCGCTTCAGGAAAAAAAAAACTACGATTTTTAAAATACTATACACATGCACCAGTCAAATACGTCACAGATCTTTAAATAATGGCTTACTGATTTATGAGAATCTATCATTCAATTTCTATTAGATTTGAAAACCACCAAGCTTGGTCGTGTTGTTTTTTGGAATCTAACTGAATCTTAAAAACAATTCTTATCGAACGATAAAGACTGCATCAATAGATTTTTAATAGTTTCCGAGATGTGGGTAATTTTTCTGACTGATACACTTCATAAGAGCGCAATAAACTTATCAATTCCAATATGTATTTAGCACCTCAAACGCAAATCTCCATTTTCTATAGTAAATCTTTTTTCTTTACATTTGAAGTTAATCTAAGTAGGTAAATTTGTACGCATTCAGAGATAGATAAAAAGATCGATAAATATGATTGGGAATTCGTATATTTCAGTTTCTCTATGTAACTTACATTTGTGGATTGGGTATTTAAATTACGGTTCATGCAAATATTAAACCTTTACAATTCAAAAAATTCACTTTAACATCTTTATACGGTTTCAAAATTGATTGTATTGGTTCAAAAACGAAATAAAAAGGGAAAATATGAAAAATATAAACAAAATTTAACTTTAAAAAATAATGTACAAAAAGAAAAAATCTTTGGTCTAAATTCTGTCAATTTTGAAGTTGACTAAGTATATTAAAATGGACCTTTTGAAATCTATCGCACAGTTTTTGCCCTCTCCAGCTAAAATACTGTTTTCTTTGCTTTTTTTTCTACTTAGCATGTCAATATT
>OY735198.1:90615149-90622649 GCA_963457665.1 Thysanoteuthis rhombus
TCTACAAAACAGCATCCTGGCAATCAGTAGGTGATGTGTTTAAATCGCAGTAGGAAAATGTGTATTTTACATATAGTTTCACATCCCTCATTTAGCCGAGGATTTTTTTTGTCACAGTGGGAAAACAAACGCTAGACTTTGTACTGAGGTTTAATAAAAGAGTTGTTCCATTTGAAATACTTAATTAATGCACCAGAAATAGTGATTAAGTTTATCTTTAGCATTTGTGTTGTAAAATATGACAACTGTTGGAAATTAATCATAGACGGTTTTACTTTTCAAGAAACAAAATAATCTCTCCCAAGATGTCCTGCCAGTCCTTTTTCCTATTTTTACATTGACTTCGTTGGGAGTTGCTGGGTTGATGGAGTATGACGTACAGTAGCGACTGGCTGGAGCGGGGGAGGAAAGACGTGGAATTTCGGGGAATTTAAATTACGCTATTTCCCCAACGACATGAGGACCATTATATCAACCAGCACACTCTACGTATCATCTAAGTTGCATTAGTTATATTGATATAAATACATAAGTTGATTGGATTTATGGTTGAAATTTGTGCAAAGGGTTATGGACACGGAATTATCATACATTGGACACGGAATTTTATTGACAAACCAATTTCGATTCCTCCTTTCAAATTCATTATCGTTTATTGTGTCCTTATCATCAAATCTTTCATGAAAAGACACCAGCATTAGTCCAGCATTAGTTCAGCATTAGTCCAGTGCAAAAAAAGAAAAAAAAAGGGTTGATACAAGGCCACCTTCTCTCATAGCTCACCCCCTGATCCATTAAAAACAGTCTGAGGCAGTATGGTATGAGTATTCCTACGTATATTCTGACTATTCTGATCCGTGAATCTTTCCTACTGAAATAAAACGCCGTTCTCACACGTTTCTGCAGTATTACACTTCTTTGCACCTGTGTCACCTGCTCTGGCTGGCTGGCTGGCTGGCTGGCTGGCAAGCAACTAATGTATGTATTACGCGTACAGCCTGCATCAAGGCAGGAATTGAAATATTTGCTCCTTATCAGGTCATGAGTAGATTGTTTACTTTTCCTCTTTTGTTTCACCCACTTCAAATATTCTTCAAGAGGGATTCTGCTTTCAATATGATTTTATTCTAAATCAATCCTTTGAAACATTTGAAGATCTAGACACGTTCTCAGTGATCACAGCTGAACAGGAAGAGAGGGAAGTAACTTACCTATAGATCAGCCCTTTTTTAAATTAATCATCCCCAATACAACATGCACATTGATTGTGTAACGGTTCTTATTTAGTGACGAGTCAGGCCTGCTGTGTTTTATTTTCATACCCATTTTTCTTTCAATACAAGTCTTAAAAACTTTCCATGAAATAGCAACACAACGTTTTTGACTAAGATTAGGAAGATCATTAATTTTCTTTTTCAAATCCAAATGCTGCAAGGACAAATCATGTTTTCCACTTTGTTAATCAACTATCGATTGTCTGCCAATAAGTCTTGCAAAATTACTTTCATCTCCAATGGTATAGAATTAACTCCAGGGATTTTTTTTTTGTGAACAAAATGTGATTTCCCTCTGAACTATTATTGCAACATCAAAGAGGTTGAAATTTCAAAAAAGATTTTTCTGTCAAAAAAAAAAGAAAAAAAACTGTTTGCAGAAATTAAATTTACTCCGCTATTTTTCTTCAAGCGACCTAAATATATCCGATAACAGAGCTTTCAAGTTTCAGTTGTATCACTGAATTAAATAAATTGCTAAAAGCGTGGCTGTCGATAATTTAAATTATTTTCAACATTTTTCGTGCAATTTGTACTTTTACTTTACATGTAGACGAAATAATAATTTGGATAGGTTTTTTGAGGGTTTCTTCAAAAGGTTCGCCTTTGGTTGAATAGGCAAACATCTGAGTTGAAAAATAAAGGATTCGTTTAGATACTGTGATCAAAGATGATATTTTATCTAAACGAATTTTATGATAACAAATCGGAAAGAATCAATTATTACGACATAGTAGGCCTGCATAAATCGGACACTCTTTAATCCAGTTCCGTCACTAATGCAGTACCGGCATCACTAAATCGGTACAGTAATTTCAAATTCAGAATCATAAAATCAAAGTAAGAGGTGAGCCGTCCGGTGCAATAAAAATCGCTAGTGACAGGAAGGAACTAGAAAACTTCATACAAACAATTGAGATCTTTACACAAGTCATCAGAATGAAGTTGGAAATTTGGAAATGCTCAATTCTGGGGGTGCATAAAGGAGACCAAACAGACAAGAAATACCCAAAAGAATTGGATTACCGAAGGGGAGACCGTTGGAGCATCCAGTGAGAAAGAAAGTTACAGATTCCTTGACATATTGGATGTAAATACAATCAAACAGAAAGAATCGAAGAGAAATGAGGAAAATGATATATTAGAATATCAAAAACATGATCAGAACGTTAAGTACTTTGGTAGATTCCATAGAGATATGCTCATGACTCTTTTTGAAAAAAGGCTTAAGAGCTGAACGAGAAAAACCGATGATAATGCATTAAATCTTGCACTCAAAAGACAATGCTGACATGCTGTATGTAGAAAAAAACGGTAGGAAGAAGAAGATTGGGCTGTCTCTGCAATAGATGGACCAGAAGAGTATATCAGATAGAGTAAAGACATATTAATTGCAGCATCTAAAGACACGAAAAGCAATAGAACAGACATACAATCTGAGGTTGGGTAACAGTTGGAATTTGATATTAACTGCAACATATAAACTATTTATCAATCTCGCTAACCTCTCTTGTCTCTTTTTTTCCATCCGTTTATTCAAAGATTCGAAGATTCTGTGAAAATTATATTACAAAAATAAAATCTTGGTGAGCTTTGGTATCAACAGAATGTAGAGTTTTCAGTTCTTTACTTACCAGATTCATCAGATACTGTAGGAGAATCGATTAAGCAGGAATCAAAATAAAAAATAATAGTAAACGTTCTGCCTCTATATCCCCTACTCCAAAATCCAAGATCGCGCAGACCAATTCGATAGGCTTCATACACAGGGGAGTCCTTTTGAGAATCGGGGTACACTCGGTTAAATTTCGGGTTAACCAGTGTAATCCACGCAGAACCGATGTACAGCTTCGGGAATTCATACCATTTGCACTCCTCATACAAAGAGGTCCGAAACCCCTGTGGCTTCATATCATGTTTATGAAATACCCTCAACCTTTGTTTTTGAACTAAGGTTAAAGATTACTTTCTTGATTACTTTCATGCTTAACTATCGCTGATAAAACAGATGTTTTTGTCAGAATCACTTTCAGTGAATATCATTGAATCATCCTAAGGATGGGTATGTATTTTTCTTGGAATGTTGTTTTGCATTAGCTTTAAGAGGTGTCAATAAATAGTCCAGTGGTTCTAAAACACTGGACAACGAAACAATAATGCACTATATTTGAATCCCACATGTACCGCGTCAATTCTTTCCACATTTTTCGAGAGATTATATATATATATATATATATATATATATATATATATATATATATATATATATATATATTTACACACACACACACATATATATAGGGGGGATGGGGGGTCTGTGAATGCGTTATGATATTCAAAACTGTTTTCAGGATGAAGCCCAGTTGTTACACAGAGGGCTTCCCAAATAGAGTTTCGAATAATACAAGGCATCCATAAATATTCTGTTGGATTATGTAACTAGTTCCAAATATATATATATATATATATATATATATATATATATATATATATATATACATATATATATATATATATATATATATATATATATATATATATATATATATATATATCGTGGAATAATTGTGTAGCTACACAAACACTTTGATATGTCTTCCTTTTTTCGGCTTCCTCAGAAGGATTCATTTTTTTTAATCCTCATCTAGAACATTATTTTGGGTGTGTTTGTTTGTTTTCTGGGTGGAAAGAGCTCAATGCTTTTTCTATCATTATTTCTTTTCCCTTTTTTTGTTTAGTTGTTGATTGCAATTTGTATTTTCTTCAATCGGGGAAGTTGATTTCAAGTTGGTTGTTATAAATCATCTAGAATGTTTCAGACTCTTTCTTTGAGACAACCGGAACTGTTTTTCAGTTTGTCTCTTGTTAAATATATCACACGAAAATCTTCCTCAAACTAAACATGAGCAACCCACTGTGTAAAGCTTCCATCAAGGAGAGACTCAAAGTTAGTTATAGTTGTGTAGACAGTTTCAAAAATATCATACCAAAATATAGAAAAATAAAGTAGAAAGAATAATATTAGTCGAGAAAATATGAATTAACCAGACTTAAATCGTTTAAATCGCAACAAATCGCTTGTTTGATAAAGGAAATCTATTTCTGTTTCTCATTTTAATAACACCATTTATACATCTAATGTTGTATCTTGTATATTTTATGGAATTATAAAATCAGAATCTAAAGAAATAGCATGAAAGACTCTTATATCTATTGATTTTATAACGGAAACAGTTTCTTTAGTTATGAGAATGGTCAATAAAGGGGGCAATTTTTAAAAATCTTTTGACAATTTGATAAAGCCATGATTAGACATCCCAATCTGTTTGAAACTCACTGGCTTGACCATGATAAAACAACAGAGAAAATTACTGAATTTGTTGAAAAAGAGTACTAAAATAGAACAAATGGATTATGTATATAAGATTTTGAAAAAGAATTATATCTATGTTAGGGGGATTATGTAACCAAAAGAGATGTATCTAATCTCTGTCAGTGTGGAAGATCATTGAATTAACAATAACCAGTGAAAGGGGAAAACATTTTAATCTTGTCTGACTGATGAGTTGCTGGTTGAGGTGGGAGATCAAACATTGAATACTAAGTAACAAACTGTCTCTGTCTACTAATCGAGTAGTCTATTTAGGTGTTACTACCGGATAGAAAGTGTTTCGTTTTTTTTCTCGTTCCAGCCATGTATATTAGGATGATTTATTTGATAATTCAAAGGAGAAAACATTTTCGCAAAAGCGAGATGGCATATGCTATGCAAAGATCAACTTTGAGGTAAAATGAACAAATCATTACATTTTTCGGTCGAATATATTCGTAGAAAATCAACTCAATTAAGTTTTTCTGTGGAATAAGTATTCTTCAAGGTGATATCATTAGCTGGTTTGCATGTAATCTGAAATTGAAACCAACGCAACATATTTTATACACAATCTATAGAGCTGACACAAACAAAGATTCGTATCCGTTGCTCGTTATATTTACTGATCCCTTATTGTTAGATACGTTTTGGGTGACGTCCCACATAAGTGAGACCTGTTCCAAAAAGATAAATATTGTTTATTATGAAATAAAATCCATATACAATACATTATGATGATACCCTATGTAGAATAACAAACTATATGTGTGACATAATCTATGTATTAAAATCATAGCTGAAAAGGATGTGAAGCCAGATCAACACTGCTGGTGTAAATGTACAGTTTTGTTTTGTTTTGTTTTGTTTTTTTCATTTCCAGAAACAGTCACATGATAAATAACTGATGATCCCAACTGGAGAATATTAACACATACTTCCATGATAAACAAAGTGTACATGAAACGTAAAAAAAACGCCGATGAAAATTACATAAATCATATTATCAGATATCGGGAAAGAAGAGACGAGTGAAACAAATAAAAAGAAATTCTTTTAAAGTTTTCTCCAAGCTTTCTAAACTATATATATATATATATATATATATATATATATATATATATATATATATATATATATATATATATATATATATATATATTATGATATAATTATCAATGCAATATTTATTCTATCTGAAAGTTTAATTGACGTTACATTACGTTATTACATAGTGGATTTGTCATTTGGCCGAGACGCGATATCTGTCCAACCACTGAATTAAACATCTAGCTCGTAAGTCGGATGTGCAATTCCAGCTTTACGACCAAATTTCATTACTTTCATTCACTGCCCTTACATATGCTCTGATTCTTCTCAAGGCATAGACTTATATAATAGAAAGAAATACAAATATAATCTTCATGAATAATCATATATTTGTTATCTTCTATTATTTTTTAATCTTTTGAGGCTGTTTTGGCCAACTGATTCATTCCCCGTATACTAATCGGATGTTGTCCTCTCTCTCCCTCTCTCTGTCTCTCTTTCTCTCTGTCTCTGTCTCTCTCTCTATAAATATATATATATATATATCTATCTAAAAACTTCACTCCTGAGTCTGTCTCACTCTCTAAAGTACACATTTTATATATATATATATATATATATATATATATATATATATATATATATATATATATATATATATATGCGGTAGGCTGGGGACAGTGTATCATAAATATGTTGATAGAAAATTTTTCTTAAAATAGTTTAATGAAAAAAGGAAGATCAACTGTACTGGCTCTTAATTGAGTTATTTAAAGACAAGGAAGTAATACCTCTCTAGGTTAAGGCAGTTACACACTTGTCCTTGGTATCGATACTGATCCATTGTGAACCAGCCTTTGAACGCGTATAAACATGAAATTGAAAATTCCAATGAAGTCAAACATCAAAGCTAAATACACTTTTCATCCAAGTGTTGAAACAATCATGTAAATATCTCAAACATTTTATAGCTAAAGTTGAGCACACGATGGGAATCACAAAATCAAATACACATAGTCTCAAAATGATCCAAGAACAGAAGAAAGCATGTTAAAAAAGTAAAATCAAGATGCTCTCTAGACTTCCTGAGGAACAATACAAAATGAAATGACAGGGTCAATTTTAATCAAAAGAGTCCCAAGAGAGATCTATCACTGTGTCTCAAAAATGGCATCGAGAAAGATAACCTGACATGCCTTTTAAGAGTATTTACAGTGACTGCATTTTGGACAAAATGATAAATTGTAACATGATCTCACAATTTCACCATTTATGACACATAAATAAATTTCAAATAGTTGTTGCTCTATTTAAAGATAGATACGAAATTATTCAAAATGTTCTGACTAAACATAGTCAAGACACATAATCTTCAGCAAAAAAATTACAAATAGTTTCCTATGGCCTTCACCATCAAAAAAGCAACCGGCTTCCACCTGCTGAATGCTGAATGGTTTCAGCAATGATTATTTCAATCAAAAGGTAGAACGCTATCACCAAACTGGATGGTTTCTATAGGTGTTGCATGATACTAGAGTAACTAACTTAGGCTAAACGGCCAGGGCGGACTAAATAATTGATTTGCAGTACGACATTGTCGCCGAATTTTCGTCGGGAATTATTTTCCTCATTAAGATATCAGCGTTCTTTTGTATAAGCTATGTGTCTTTATATTTTGACAAAATACTATACTTTCTATTTGGTGCCTCACAATGTTTGATAAAGTAGTTCTATTAATCATACTGAATTAAATTCGTTTCTCTTTGGTCACCCAACAGATGAGGGCTTGTGCCGTGCTATGTTAAG